>OZ007600.1:58507950-59027036 GCA_963931845.1 Maratus michaelseni | reverse complement strand
GAAGTCATACTTAAAATGTAAATACATGTTAATTTTCATGTTACTGATAAAAATTAGGCTATATACTCGTATAAAGGTGTAAGGAATAGTAACTACTTGCCATAATTTATTATATGCCGTATAATATATTTTGATATAAGTTATATAAATAATATAAATATATTTTTATCACATTGTAAGCAAACAAATATGAAAGTGATATGTTGGAAGGGATAATTTCGTGGAGGATACTTTTTGTTTCCAATATTTATTAGAAGAATATTATTTAGCCTTTTGAAATAATTCTATACATTTTTAGATATTTGCATATTTTTCTCTATTTTAACATTACAGATCTTTGGATAAATAATTATATTTATCATTTACAATTTTACAACTTTTTATACTTTTCCAAAAGTTAATATATTTTTGAGAAATTTTGAATATATTATGTGTCATAACATACATAATTTAGAATTTTTAATTTTACTCCCACTTTTTTCTTTAACAAAGAAAACATATAATGTTCAGATTGTAAGATTTTTAAAAACAGAAGTTGATAGAACTTTGAATACTTGGATGTTTGATTAATTATAATTAGGTAAATTGGCGCTCGTCTGTATTTTGATATGACTGATATGAAAAACGTTAATAAGTGTATTTGGTAAAAAGAAAGAAAAAAAAAAGTTCAGTCAGATACGTTAAGTTGCAAGAAATAATTATTTGGAAAAATCCCACTTTTTTTCATGACTTATTAGATAAGCATGCTATTTGACCCCCCCCCCCCCCCTACACACACATATATATGTCTACGTCTGTGTGTGTGTTTCATTTACATTGCATAAGTGTTAATGAAAAATGCTAGTGATTTTATTAGAAATACTACTTTCCTTAGTATGTATTACATTCTTTGATTTTAAGTCAGTTTTTGTTAAATTCCTTTTTCATTGTTATATTTTATACTTGTCATTACAACCAAATCAATATATTATTACTTTATCATTTATTTGTTATTGTACGTACTTAGCATATATTTTTGAAAATATTAACAATATTTACTCGACATTATTTCCATTTCGGAAATTTCCTCTGTTTGTTTATTATTGGAATATTGTATAAATATTTTATTGCAATCAAAAATTCAATTGGAATATCATTAAATTGTGATTAACTGTTTGGTATTTTCCAAAATGTATATTTCATTACATCTGACAATATAAAAAAAATATATAAAACTAGCTGAAGTACCTGGCTTTATCAGAGATTTTAAGAATGTTTGTGCTGAAAAATCAATTTCAACATTAAACATGTTGTATAGAGGACTTCAAAATGTTAAAACAGGCCAATATTTCCATAATCGGGTTTTTATCATGATTCAATACATTCCTGAAACTCATATGGAGTTATATTCACCTGCTCACGTCATATCTACTTGCTTTCTCTATTACACATAATGATAAAGATTCTCAAACATTTGAAAAAGTCCGTTAAACTTCCTATATGACGTCATATTAATTTTCAATTTAACTCTCTAATGACGTTATATTAACGCACTTTCGGTTCTTACACATACTCATACTCCTTGTATTATTGAGAAATGTTTGAAAATTTCCGTTATATCCGTCATATTAATATTTCTTTCAATTGTTGAAACTTTTTATTTCAGTTTAAATTTTTCACGTGGAAATCTTTCAATAGAAAATTAACTAGAAAATTATTATAAAATTAATTTGATAAATTTAGAAAGAATTTTATGGTGGACTTTTAATTTTTGGCAACTGCTATAACGAAATATGTTTAAAATTGATTGGAAAGTCTGTTAGATGTTTGGTTTTTAATTAATTAAAAATTAACTATACATTATTTTGATTCCGGGTAACTTTAGTTGACTCGGCTGTGTTTTAATTCACCTAAACGTAAAATTTCACAATTCAGGCTTTCAAACTGCTCATATGTATAGAAGCAAAGACAAACAGAAAAAAATGTCATTTTATATATTAAATGCAAAATCAGTTCTGTAAAAGAAACGATAGAAAGAGAAAAAAAACATCAATTTTTTTTTCTTTTCTACAACAATAAACATTTATGTAACCTTTATAACAGAGTGGTGAAACATTTTTAAATGTATTATTAATCACTACTTACAATAATTTGTATAATAAATAATATTTTTAAAGCTTTAGAAATTTGTATCGCAATGTATGCTTTTTAGTTTTAATATACAGAATTTGCTAACACAACTTGAATAATTCGCATATTGTTTGCAATTTTTTATCCTTGCTGTGGGAAATGCCGCTTTTTTCCAGCCCGGGAGTAAGAATCGGCCATAACTCCGTAACGGAAGTGGTACAGACAAAAATCTCTCGGTACTTACCGGTACGAACGGAGTACTACACTGTTAAAAATTTGCAGCAAACTGTCCAGTCATTTGACCGTTTTTGTAGAAAACGGTTACATGACCGTAATTTAACTATATTCTGACCGTATTATTGCTCATTTTATGGTCAGAATATAGTTAAATTACGGTTATGTAATCGTTTTCTACAAAAACGGTCAAACGACTGGACAGTTTGCTGCAAATTTTCAACAGTGTAACGACACCTATAATTTGAGCGCGATCGAGAAACTTTAATTTTTTTCCTATGGGAATCCCCATTTTTCTCCAGCCCGGAGCTCGCACATAAGAATCGTCCGTTACTCCGTAACGGAAGCGGTACAAACGAAAATCTCTCGGTACTTCCCGGTACTAACGGAGTACTAACGGCACGGGCAATTTGTGCGATGTCGGAGAATTTTTTACCCTTGCTGAGGGAAATGCCACTTTTTTCCAGCCCGGAGTAAGAATCGGCCATATCTCCGTAACGAAAGTGGTACAAAAGAAAATCTCTCGGTACTTATCGGTACTAACGAAGTACTAACGACACCTATAATTTGAGCGCGATCGGTAAACTTTATTTTTTTTCCTATGGGAAGCTCCATGTTTCTCCAGCCCGGAGCTCGCCCATAAGAATCGTCCGTTACTCCGTAACAGAAGCGGTACAAACGAAAATCTCTAGGTACTTACCGGTACTAACGGAGTACTAACGACACGGGCAATTTGTGCGATGTCGTAGAATTTTTTACCCTTTCTGAGGGAAATGCCACTTTTTTCCAGCCCGGAGTAAGAATCGGCCATATCTCCGTAACGGAAGTGGGACAAACGAAAATCTCTCGGTACTTACCAGTACTAACGGAGTACTAACGACACCTATAATTTGAGCGCGATCGGTAAACTTTAATTTTTTTCCTATGGGAAACCCCATGTTTCTCCAGCCCGGAGCTCGCCCATAAGAATCGTCCGTTACTCCGTAACGGAAGCGGTACAAACGAAAATCTCTCGGTACTTACCGGTACTAACGGAGTACTAACGACACGGGCAATTTGTGCGATGTCGGAGAATTTTTTACCCTTGCTGAGGGAAATGCCACTTTTTTCCAGCCCGGAGTAAGAATCGGCCATATCTCCGTAACGGAAGTGGTACAAACGAAAATCTCTCGGTACTTACCGATATTAACGGAGTACTAACGACACCTATAATTTGAGCGCGATCGGTAAACTTTAATTTTTTTCCTATGGGAAACCCCATGTTTCTCCAGCCCGGAGCTCGCACATCAGAATCGTCCGTTACTCCGTAACGGAAGCGGTACAAACGAAAATCTCTCGGTACTTACCGGTACTAACGGAGTACTAACGAATGGCATTACTGAATTTTCTCAACTCCATAGGTCCGGGCTGGCGAAATGTACCTGCAGATAAATACATGTTTGAATAAATATATCCACTGTCTTTAACTCATTCTACTCTAAAAGTATAAGATATTGAATAAAACTTTTCTATACCGCCCGATTACACTGCACACTGTTGTAGACAACGACTTTATTTACGGCACACATTGGTATGCCATTTTTTTAAATTGTTTTATACCGAGAACTATATATATATATATATATTAGATTATAAGAGTGATTTTGTTTTAGAGGAACAGTGGTACTTTTTATCAAAATTTGCTATTTATGCTTCAAAGGAGCATTTTTCAGATAGTAAACGGTTAGAAAAAGGTTTCTTAATTTTTTAAAATTAATCATTCAAATTAAAATTGATTCATCAAATTAAAATTGATATAAAATAAATATTTTGTACCAGCGTTGGCACGGTTTAAACCAAGTGGTTTTTACCAACTGGTTTTTTTTCTCAAAAAAGAAAAAAAAAATGGTTTTTAAACAAATATAATGTAATATTTTCTCTTTTGTAATTTAAGTATTTCAAATTATTGATACAAATAACTTCTTTTTTACATAGTTAGTCTAGGTCATGTTTGTATACATGCTGTATGAAAATTAGCATGTGTTGATAAACATGTCCTTATGCTCTAAAAAGTTATCTTAAAACGTGAAATTTTCAAATAAAAAATGTATGAAAAATATTAAATATTTAGCATAAGATATGTCCATTTTGAAAAATGTAGATTATTTACAGCAGTTAATAACGTAACAAGATGACCTTTAAGATTTTGGTCAAGTTGTAAAAGAAAATTTTCTGTATTGGGGAATTTACCCTTCAAAAATTAAAAAAAATAAATAAATGCAAGATATATATGAAGTTAAATAAGATGACATTCAAAAATTGAGTGTCAGTTATAGAATTTCAATATTACCAATAAATCTTAGTAGTTTAATAGCCACAAATGTTGGCTTGGAATTATCACTCAAAAAACAAAATCACCAGAAATATTTGAATATAAAAACATTCTTTAACAACCGCAGATAGTGATCTATACTAATATTATAAAAGAGTAAAGATTGTTTGTTTGTTTGTAGGGGGTAATCTCTGGAACTACCGAACCGATTTCAAAAGTGATGGTGGCAAATTGATGGTGACAACCCCTGCTCCAACATAGGCTATATTTTATGTCGGTCCCACTAACCCCAGGGGGTGCAGGAGCAAAAAACGTTCTAAAATTGCGATTTTTCAGCTATCACACTGGCTGTCAAGCCCTGAGTGCTTGCCAGCCGGTTCTGTATGTATGTATGTACGTACGTAATGCGATAACTCTTCATAGAAATATCCGTTTTCCTTCAAATTTTGTTTATAGTTTCACTGTGTTAAGGCGCTTCCCTGATTAGTTTTCGGGATTGATTGGTTAAGTATAAAGGGGAGGGGAACAAGGGGCTAATTCCCCCCCCCCCCTTAATTTATATAAATGGGTTTTTCATGTAGAATTATTCCGTTTTCCTTCAAATTTTGGTTAAAGGTTCACTGTGTTAAAACGCTTCCCTAATTAGTTTTCGGGATTGATTGGTTAAGTATAAAGGGAGGAACGGGGGGCTAATCCCCCCCCCCTTATTTTATATAAATGGGTTTTTCATGCAGAATTATTCCGTTTTCCTTCAAATTTTGTTAATAGGTTCACTGAGTTAAGGCGCATCCCTGATTAGTTTTCGGGTTTGATTGGTTAAGTATAAAGGGGGGGGGGAACGGGGGATAATCCCCCCTTAATTTATATAAATGGGTTTTTCATGCAGAATTATCCCATTTGCTTCAAAATTTGTTTATAGGTTCATTGGGTTAAGACGCTTTCCTGATTAGTTTTCGGGATTGATTGATTAAGTATAAAGGGGGGGGGGAAACGGGGGCTAATACCCCCCTTAATTTATATAAATGGGTTTTTCATGCAGAATTATCCCATTTCCTTCAAATTTTATTTATAGGTTCACTGTGTTAAGGCGCTTCCTGATTAGTTTTCGGGATTGATTGGTCAAGTATAAAGGGGGGGGGGGACAAGGGGCTGATTCCCCCCTTAATTTATATAAATGGGTTTTTCACGCAGAACTATTCCGTTTTTCTTCAAATTTTGTTTATAGGTTCACTGAGTTAAGGCGCTTCCCTGATTAGTTTTCGGGATTGATTAGTTAGGTATAAAGGGGGGGGGGATCGGAGGGCTAACCCCCCCTTAATTTATATAAATGGGTTTTTCATGCAGAATTATTCCGTTTTCCTTCAAGTTTTGTTTATAGGTTCATTGGGTTAAGACGCTTCCCTGATTACTTTTCAGGATTGATTGGTTAAGTATAAAGGGGGGAACGGGGGGATAATCCCCCCCTTAATTTATGTAAATGGGTTTTTCATGCAGAATTATCCCATTTCCTTCAAATTTTGTTTATAGATTCACTGTGTTAAGGCGCTTCCCTGTTTAGTTTTCGGGATTGATTGGTTAAGTATAAAGGGGGGAACGGAGGGCTAATCCCCCCTTAATTTATATAAATGGGTTTTTCACGCAGAATTATTCCATTTTCCTTCAAATTTTGTTTCTAGATTCATTGGGTTAAGACGCTTCCCTGATTACTTTTCGGGATTGATTGGTTAAGTATAAAGGGGGGGAACAAGGGGCTAATTCCCCCCCCTTAATTTATATAAATGGGTTTTTCATGTAGAATTATTCCGTTTTCCTTCAAATTTTGTTTATAGGTTCACTGAGTAAAGGCGCTTCCCTGATTACTTTTCGGGATTGATTGGTTAAGTATAAAGGGTGGGAACAAGGGGCTAATTCCCCCCCCCCCTTAATTTATATAAATGGGTTTTTCATGTAGAATTATTCCGTTTTCCTTCAAATTTTGTTTATAGGTTCACTGAGTAAAGGCGCTTCCCTGATTAGTTTTCGGGATTGATTAGTTAAGTATAAAGGGGAAGATCGGGGGCTAATCCCCCCCCCCCTTAATTTATATAAATGGGTTTCTCATGCAGAATTATCCCATTTCCTTCAAATTTTGTTTATAGGTTCACTGTGTTAAGGCGCTTCCCTGTTTAGTTTTCGGGATTGATTGGTTAAGTATAAAGGGGTGAACGGAGGGCTAATCCCCCCTTAATTTATATAAATGGGTTTTTCACGCAGAATTATTCCATTTTCCTTCAAATTTTTTTTATAGGTTCACTGTGTTAAGGCGCTTCCCTGATAAGTTTTCGGGATTGATTAGTTAAGTATAAAACGGGGGATCGGGGGGCTAATCCCCCCCCCCCTTAATTTATATAAATGGGTTTTTCATGCAGAATTATTCCGTTTTCCTTCAAAAAATTTTTATAGTTTCATTGGTTTAAGACGCTTCCCTGAATAGTTTTCGGGATTGATTGATTAAGTATAAAGGGGGGGGGGGAACGGGGGGCTAATACCCCCCTTAATTTATATAAATGGGTTTTTCATGCAGAATTATCCCATTTCCTTCAAATTTTATTTATAGGTTCACTGTGTTAAGGCGCTTCCTGATTAGTTTTCGGGATTGATTTGTCAAGTATAAAGGGGGGGAACAAAGGGCTGATTCCCCCCTTAATTTATATAAATGGGTTTTTCATGCAGAACTATTCCGTTTTCCTTCAAATTTTGTTTATAGGTTCACTGTGTTACGGCGCTTCCCTGATAAGTTTTCGGGATTGATTAGTTAAGTATAAAGGGGGGGGGGGATCGGGGGGCTAATCCCCCCTTAATTTATATAAATGGGTTTTTCATGCAGAATTATTCCGTTTTCCTTCAAATTTTGTTTATAGGTTCACTGGGTTAAGACGCTTCCCTGATTACTTTTCGGGATTGATTGGTTAAGTATAAAGGGGGGGAACAAGGGGCTAATTCCCCCCTTAATTTATATAAATGGGTTTTTCATGTAGAATTATTCCGTTTTCCTTCAAATTTTGTTTATAGGTTCACTGAGTAAAGGCGCTCCCTTGATTAGTTTTCGGGATTGATTAGTTAAGTATAAAAGGGGGGATCGGGGGGCTAATTCCCCCCCCCCTTAATTTATATAAATGGGTTTTTCATGCAGAATTATTCCGTTTTCCTTCAAAGTTTTTTTTATAGTTTCATTGGGTTAAGACGCTTCCCTGATTAGTTTTCGGGATTGATTGATTAAGTATAAAGGGGGGGGGGAAACGGGGGCTAATACCCCCCTTAATTTATATAAATGGGTTTTTCATGCAGAATTATCCCATTTCCTTCAAATTTTATTTATAGGTTCACTGTGTTAAGGCGCTTCCTGATTAGTTTTCGGGATTGATTGGTCAAGTATAAAGGGGGGGGGGGACAAGGGGCTGATTCCCCCCTTAATTTATATAAATGGGTTTTTCACGCAGAACTATTCCGTTTTTCTTCAAATTTTGTTTATAGGTTCACTGAGTTAAGGCGCTTCCCTGATTAGTTTTCGGGATTGATTAGTTAGGTATAAAGGGGGGGGGGATCGGAGGGCTAACCCCCCCCCTTAATTTATATAAATGGGTTTTTCATGCAGAATTATTCCGTTTTCCTTCAAGTTTTGTTTATAGGTTCATTGGGTTAAGACGCTTCCCTGATTACTTTTCAGGATTGATTGGTTAAGTATAAAGGGGGGAACGGGGGGATAATCCCCCCCTTAATTTATGTAAATGGGTTTTTCATGCAGAATTATCCCATTTCCTTCAAATTTTGTTTATAGATTCACTGTGTTAAGGCGCTTCCCTGTTTAGTTTTCGGGATTGATTGGTTAAGTATAAAGGGGGGAACGGAGGGCTAATCCCCCCTTAATTTATATAAATGGGTTTTTCACGCAGAATTATTCGATTTTCCTTCAAATTTTGTTTCTAGATTCATTGGGTTAAGACGCTTCCCTGATTACTTTTCGGGATTGATTGGTTAAGTATAAAGGGGGGGAACAAGGGGCTAATTCCCCCCCTTAATTTATATAAATGGGTTTTTCATGTAGAATTATTCCGTTTTCCTTCAAATTTTGTTTATAGGTTCACTGAGTAAAGGCGCTTCCCTGATTACTTTTCGGGATTGATTGGTTAAGTATAAAGGGTGGGAACAAGGGGCTAATTCCCCCCCCCTTAATTTATATAAATGGGTTTTTCATGTAGAATTATTCCGTTTTCCTTCAAATTTTGTTTATAGGTTCACTGAGTAAAGGCGCTTCCCTGATTAGTTTTCGGGATTGATTAGTTAAGTATAAAGGGGGAGATCGGGGGCTAATCCCCCCCCCCTTAATTTATATAAATGGGTTTCTCATGCAGAATTATCCCATTTCCTTCAAATTTTGTTTATAGGTTCACTGTGTTAAGGCGCTTCCCTGTTTAGTTTTCGGGATTGATTGTTTAAGTATAAAGGGGTGAACGGAGGGCTAATCCCCCCTTAATTTATATAAATGGGTTTTTCAAGCAGAATTATTCCATTTTCCTTCAAATTTTTTTTATAGGTTCACTGTGTTAAGGCGCTTCCCTGATAAGTTTTCGGGATTGATTAGTTAAGTATAAAACGGGGGATCGGGGGGCTAATTCCCCCCCCCTTAATTTATATAAATGGGTTTTTCATGCAGAATTATTCCGTTTTCCTTCAAAAATTTTTTATAGTTTCATTGGTTTAAGACGCTTCCCTGAATAGTTTTCGGGATTGATTGATTAAGTATAAAGGGGGGGGGAACGGGGGGCTAATACCCCCCTTAATTTATATAAATGGGTTTTTCATGCAGAATTATCCCATTTCCTTCAAATTTTATTTATAGGTTCACTGTGTTAAGGCGCTTCCTGATTAGTTTTCGGGATTGATTGGTCAAGTATAAAGGGGGGGAACAAAGGGCTGATTCCCCCCTTAATTTATATAAATGGGTTTTTCATGCAGAACTATTCCGTTTTCCTTCAAATTTTGTTTATAGGTTCACTGTGTTACGGCGCTTCCCTGATAAGTTTTCGGGATTGATTAGTTAAGTATAAAGGGGGGGGATCGGGGGGCTAATCCCCCCTTAATTTATATAAATGGGTTTTTCATGCAGAATTATTCCGTTTTCCTTCAAATTTTGTTTATAGGTTCACTGGGTTAAGACGCTTCCCTGATTACTTTTCGGGATTGATTGGTTAAGTATAAAGGGGGGGAACAAGGGGCTAATTCCCCCCTTAATTTATATAAATGGGTTTTTCATGTAGAATTATTCCGTTTTCCTTCAAATTTTGTTTATAGGTTCACTGAGTAAAGGCGCTCCCTTGATTAGTTTTCGGGATTGATTAGTTAAGTATAAAAGGGGGGATCGGGGGGCTAATTCCCCCCCCCTTAATTTATATAAATGGGTTTTTCATGCAGAATTATTCCGTTTTCCTTCAAAATTTTTTTATAGTTTCATTGGGTTAAGACGCTTCCCTGATTAGTTTTCGGGATTGATTGATTAAGTATAAAGGGGGGGGGGAACGGGGGGCTAATACCCCCCTTAATTTATATAAATGGGTTTTTCATGCAGAATTATCCCATTTCCTTCAATTTTTATTTATAGGTTCACTGTGTTAAGGCGCTTCCTGATTAGTTTTCGGGATTGATTGGTCAAGTATAAAGGGGGGGGAACAAGGGGCTGATTCCCCCTCTTAATTTATATAAATGGGTTTTTCATGCAGAACTATTCCGTTTTTCTTCAAATTTTGTTTATAGGTTCACTGAGTTAAGGCGCTTCCCTGATTAGTTTTCGGGATTGATTAGTTAGGTATAAAGGGGGGGGATCGGAGGGCTAACCCCCCCTTAATTTATGTAAATGGGTTTTTCATGCAGAATTATCCCATTTCCTTCAAATTTTGTTTATAGATTCACTGTGTTAAGGCGCTTCCCTGTTTAGTTTTCGGGATTGATTGGTTAAGTATAAAGGGGGGAACGGAGGGCTAATCCCCCCTTAATTTATATAAATGGGTTTTTCACGCAGAATTATTCCATTTTCCTTCAAATTTTGTTTCTAGATTCATTGGGTTAAGACGCTTCCCTGATTACTTTTCGGGATTGATTGGTTAAGTATAAAGGGGGGGAACAAGGGGCTAATTCCCCCCCTTAATTTATATAAATGGGTTTTTCATGTAGAATTATTCCGTTTTCCTTCAAATTTTGTTTATAGGTTCACTGAGTAAAGGCGCTTCCCTGATTAGTTTTCGGGATTGATTAGTTAAGTATAAAGGGGGAGATCGGGGGCTAATCCCCCCCCCCTTAATTTATAGAAATGGGTTTTTCATGCAGAATTATCCCATTTCCTTCAAATTTTGTTT
Source organism: Maratus michaelseni (assembly GCA_963931845.1). Lineage (NCBI taxonomy): Eukaryota > Metazoa > Arthropoda > Arachnida > Araneae > Salticidae > Maratus > Maratus michaelseni. The sequence continues at coordinate 59,015,993 of OZ007600.1, read as the reverse complement.
ATAGGTTCACTGTGTTAAGGCGCTTCCCTGTTTAGTTTTCGGGATTGATTGGTTAAGTATAAAGGGGTGAACGGAGGGCTAATCCCCCCTTAATTTATATAAATGGGTTTTTCACGCAGAATTATTCCATTTTCCTTCAAATTTTTTTTATAGGTTCACTGTGTTAAGGCGCTTCCCTGATAAGTTTTCGGGATTGATTAGTTAAGTATAAAACGGGGGATCGGGGGGCTAATTCCCCCCCCCCCTTAATTTATATAAATGGGTTTTTCATGCAGAATTATTCCGTTTTCCTTCAAAAATTTTTTATAGTTTCATTGGTTTAAGACGCTTTCCTGAATAGTTTTCGGGATTGATTGATTAAGTATAAAGGGGGGGGGGAACGGGGGGCTAATACCCCCCTTAATTTATATAAATGGGTTTTTCATGCAGAATTATCCCATTTCCTTCAAATTTTATTTATAGGTTCACTGTGTTAAGGCGCTTCCTGATTAGTTTTCGGGATTGATTGGTCAAGTATAAAGGGGGGGAACAAAGGGCTGATTCCCCCCTTAATTTATATAAATGGGTTTTTCATGCAGAACTATTCCGTTTTCCTTCAAATTTTGTTTATAGGTTCACTGTGTTACGGCGCTTCCCTGATAAGTTTTCGGGATTGATTAGTTAAGTATAAAGGGGGGGGACCGGGGGGCTAATCCCCCCTTAATTTATATAAATGGGTTTTTCATGCAGAATTATTCCGTTTTCCTTCAAATTTTGTTTATAGGTTCACTGGGTTAAGACGCTTCCCTGATTACTTTTCGGGATTGATTGGTTAAGTATAAAGGGGGGGAACAAGGGGCTAATTCCCCCCTTAATTTATATAAATGGGTTTTTCATGTAGAATTATTCCGTTTTCCTTCAAATTTTGTTTATAGGTTCACTGAGTAAAGGCGCTCCCTTGATTAGTTTTCGGGATTGATTAGTTAAGTATAAAAGGGGGGATCGGGGGGATAATCCCCCCCCCTTAATTTATATAAATGGGTTTTTCATGCAGAATTATTCCGTTTTCCTTCAAAATTTTTTTATAGTTTCATTGGGTTAAGACGCTTCCCTGATTAGTTTTCGGGATTGATTGATTAAGTATAAAGGGGGGGGGAACGGGGGACTAATACCCCCCTTAATTTATATAAATGGGTTTTTCATGCAGAATTATCCCATTTCCTTCAATTTTTATTTATAGGTTCACTGTGTTAAGGCGCTTCCTGATTAGTTTTCGGGATTGATTGGTCAAGTATAAAGGGGGGGGGGGAACAAGGGGCTGATTCCCCCCCTTAATTTATATAAATGGGTTTTTCATGCAGAACTATTCCGTTTTTCTTCAAATTTTGTTTATAGGTTCACTGAGTTAAGGCGCTTCCCTGATTAGTTTTCGGGATTGATTAGTTAGGTATAAAGGGGGGGGGGATCGGAGGGCTAACCCCCCTTAATTTATATAAATGGGTTTTTCATGCAGAATTATTCCGTTTTCCTGCAAGTTTTGTTTATAGGTTCATTGGGTTAAGACGCTTCCCTGATTACTTTTCAGGATTGATTGGTTAAGTATAAAGGGGGGAACGGGGGGATAATCCCCCCCCTTAATTTATTTAAATGGGTTTTTCATGCAGAATTATTCCGTTTTCCTTCAAATTTTGTTCATAGGTTCACTGTGTTAAGGCGCTTCCCTGATTAGTTTTCGGAATTGATTGGTTAAGTATAAAGGGGGGGGACGGGGGGATAATCCCCCCTTAATTTATATAAATGGGTTTTTCATGCAGAATTATCCCATTTGCTTCAAAATTTGTTTATAGGTTCATTAGGTTAAGATGCTTCCCTGATTAGTTTTCGGGCTTGATTGATTAAGTATAAAGGGGTGGAACGGGGGGCTAATACCCCCCTTAATTTATGTAAATGGGTTTTTCATGCAGAAGTATCCCATTTCCTTCAAATTTTATTTATAGGTTCACTGTGTTAAGGCGCTTCCCTGATTAGTTTTCGGGATTGATTTGTTAAGTATGAAGAGGGGGGGGAACAAGGGGCTAATTCCCCCTTATCTATACTAATATATAAAGTAGTAAAGATTGTTTGTTTGTTTGTTTGTTTGTTTGTAGGGGGTAATCTCTGGAACCACTGAAGCGATTTTAAAAGTGATGGTGGCAAATTAATGATGACAATCCCTGCTCCAACATAGGCTATATTTTATGTCGGTGCCACTACCCCGAGGAGGGTGCAAAAGCGAAAAACTTTCTAAAATTGCGATTTTTGCGATGCTGAAGAAGCTAGAAACTTGAAGTTCGGCATGATTGTTATTTATAAGATCTAAATGCGCTCTAAGAACAAATTCTAAAGAAAAATGATCTAATGATTCTGCGATTTTTTAACTATTGAATTTCTAAAATTACCAAATTTCACAATAGAGTACCATAGCGAAACCTTCACGCGTAAAAAGATAATGATAAGGCGAAGTGTCCTGACGTGTATATTGGCTATGGCACGAGTCACAAATTATAGTATCCTTATTATTCTGTTAAAATATAAAAGTGAATTATGAAATGTCAATATTTTGTTTGATTAAAGGTTCGTTAAGAAAAATTGACCAGCGTAGCGGGCGTAGCTTGCTAGTATTTATATAAAATGTTAACCATTCTGAAGATAAAAACTAGAAAACGTTCGTTTTTCTTTTAAATTTTTAAACCAAAATTCTGTGGATTAAACACTTGTTTACTTTTAACTACAATATGTAATAAGATATATTTAAATGCTTTAAAACACAACCAAACACACGATCTAACAAGAAAATGAGCGAAAAATTCGGATAAGGTTTGCTTCAGACTTCATTTCATAAAAAAATGGCCAGAAATATATAATTTTATTATTGTTTTTATTTATTTAACTAATGTGTAATATTATAATATATTTAAAAAAAAAAAAATCATAAATGTTCAGTTAGTGTTCAGACAGAAAAATCGGACATCCCAAGACATACTATCACACATCGCATCATGATAACAAATATTTCAAAGAAATTGCTTTGAATAACAGTGGGAAAATACATTATATTTATGAAACTACATCAAATAGTTATTTATTAGTAATCAAAAGATTCTTGAAAAGATTTTTAAGGTATCAACGTTCGACTTACTAATAACGTTTAAATTACAAATGATTTCACTTTTCTACATAACTGACTGTAATTATTTAATTTGAAATATTTTCAAATGAAGTTACATTACTTATATGATATCCAACAAGTTTATTTTTATGAACAAATATGCAACTACAATAGGAAATTATATTTAAAAAAAACAAAAAACTGTTGTAAACTAAAACACCGGTTTATTTTATTTTTATTTTTATTAAAAAAAAAAAAAAACGGTTTTTTGCCAATTCTGCTTTGTACCATGCTGTTCATTTTCTTAGTAGAAAGTATATTTTTTCCCTCGAAGTGTGCTTTGAATTATTTTAAGATTTGAATATAGAATAGTTGAATAATAATAATAATAAATTAACGGCAAATAAAGCTTTTTCCTTTCTCTGAATGTTTTATATTCTCATTCAAATATACTAACATATATAAAAACCTGGCACGTGTTATGATAAACTTTTTATTAAAAAAAAAAAAAAAAGAAAAGATAAAGAAAGATTTTTTTTTTTTAATGTCAAAACTTATTAAAATCTACTGAGCATATTATATATATATATATATATATATATATGAAAATTATTCAGAATTCCACGATGTAAGGATTCATTTTTATGTTCTATGTCCACCATCTGAAGCAAAAATGTTCATAACATTTCCTATATAAAAATTTAATTTTGATAACATGAAAATATTAACTTTGAAAACATACTCGGTAAAAGAATAAAATGGTCTGTCACTATAAATGTAAATTCATATGTACAATTATATTAATAATACCTGCAACTGGAAACTGCAAGAGATAATTTGATTTTTGAAAATGATATTGTCATGTGGGCAATTTCTTTTATACATCAGATAGTAATCACCAGAGCTATTAATTATAAATAGATAAATATATTAATTAACAACATGCGGAAGAAATAAATTCTAGTTTCAAAACTTTTTTCGGCCTTAGATTTTTAAATGGTCTATTTGTTATTTCTGCTTTTTTCATCTAAATGCATAAAAAAAAAAAAAAAAAAAAAAAAAAAAAAAAAAAAACTTTGGGAAAATAAAACAGTAATTCCACGTGCAAAATACTGTTATGTAGGTAAATATATAAAAGTCTGTATTTTTTTTCTATTTTAAATTTGTAATCACCCATTTACCAAAAATGATTAAAAAATCAATATTAAAATTAGTTTTCAATATCTCAAGTCTTGTAAAACCGAATGCTAAAGTGTTGAGCAAAGTAAAGAATGGTTTATTTTTTTATTTACTTAAGAGGAAATCAAATTATAGCTATAAAAAATATATTTATAATAAAATTAATCGTTATTATTATTCTAATGTACACTACCACATATAATCACACAAAATTTATTTCGCTAAGTACGGTAGGGTTTCAGGGTTACCAAGTTATAGTTTTCAGAAGTAAAAAGATTTCTCTCAGATATGTGTGTCAGCTTAAGAAGGGGATAAGGGGGGAGAACAATGCTCATCAAATAACAATGGGCGCCAGAACATCCAACACCCAAAATATAAACTTGTATTGTGATTTTGACAGACTATGCCAGATAAATAGAAAGACCTTTATGGCAGAAATATGAATTTCATTCATATTCCTTTGTATTGAAAGAGAGGAAAATGGTTTGTAAACTGTATCAAAATCCTGTAATGTGTTTCAACCGGTTTCAACAAAACTTATTGCAACTAGGAATGCAATTAATATTGAAATACCCTGAAAACCTCCTGATTTCTAACATTATTTCTACATAACATATTCTAACATTTTTAAATCATAATACAGTCAAACCTCGTTATATGGTCATATGACAAAGACGTTTGTCATATATCTTGCTTTCAGTTCAACAACCCCCCCCCCCCCAAATTTAACAAGTAACCTAAACTTTTCCATTCCTCTTCCAAAATATAACAAGCTAGTATTGATTTCATACCTCTCCCCCCCCCCCCCCAAAAAAAATAGACATAAATAATAGATTTATAAGTATTCATTCGTTCTGCTCCCCCCCCCCCAAAAAAAAAAAAATAAAAAAATAAAAAAAATAAAATAAGAATAAATAAATAAATAAAGATAGTAAGTTTTAAATGTTCTATCATCCCCCCCCCCCCCAAATTCAATATGTTAACTAAATCTATTTCTGATTTAATTTAGATAACGAATCTGATTTCTTTATTCTAAAATGCAAGTCATTATTCCCATACATCAGAAAGTTTTCAATCCTTGACTTTGCGGTTATGCTAAAAATAAGTTACAAGTGTTCACACATTTCTAACCCAACCGTTTTTCATTCCCATGAAATCAAAAGTGCATCTGCCCTAAAACTTAGACTAAACATATGCAGCTGTGCTCCACTTGTTTAAATTAATGTAACGTATAACTGTCAATGTTTCTGCATGCATTAGGATTTGGTGCCGGGAGAACCAAACACCATAAATCATAGAATACATAGTGTGGAAATCTGCTACAAAATAGTACTAAAAAATTGTATCCAATAAATGTACAACGTTGCTGAAAAGATTAGGATGGGATCGCAGCGCCATCTGCTAGCTCTTGACATTGTATTAGAATGTTTCGGCTGGTGGTAAGTATTTTAAATACTTAAACTATATCCTTTTCTCATCTGACTTAGTGATTTTTATAAGCTTTTTTAAAATTATGAAAGCATGGCCAAAAAACGTGATACGCATTTTTTTGTCTCTGGTTGCAACATTATCGTAGGAGCACCGTTGCACATTTATAGGCTACAACTTTTTAGCACTTTTTAAAGCATTAAGGATAGCCGGTTTCCACACTATGTATTCTAGGCGCTGTACCGGTACGCAACCAACGTCGTTCAGCGGAAGTAACCGAAGTGGCCGGTAAGGGACCGAACTAACCGAAGAAAAATCTCGGTTACTTGGGTCACGTGATCGGTTACATGAAAATTTACAATGATGTGATACAGATGTAATTACCAACAGATGGCGCCACAAGTAAATACTACCAATTTCGTCCAGTAGATCTGTCGACCGGTTAGCAACCGGTCACTTACCGCCCCGGTAGCATATAAGCAAAACATACATTGATTCATGTACAGAGAAAAATAGACCAATCACCTGGCGCTCTGGCGTTTCAAAACTCCGCCCCTTGCTTCGCTGGCGTGTGGCGTGGCATGGAACGTTGGTTACAGGTTAGAACTAAAACTAATGTTGATGTCACTACTGTACGCTTGCACTTCATTTGTTTTCTTTGCCAAAAATTTTGTGAGATCTGATGCAAAGCTGTAATTAGTTACAAATATTTTCAGTCTCAATAAAATCTGGTAGCTGCAGAAACCTTAATAACATTAGGGCAATTAAGTTTTGCCCAAATTCTTAAACAAGTTGTTCAGCATCGATAATCAATCTGCATTAGTGTTGAATGTTTATGAAATATTAGAATAACATTATTTCAATATAATACATTTCGAATGTAGAAGTATTAATTAAAAACATATTTTCTTAGAAATAACAGTATGTAATCAAATTATAAGGTCAGTATATGTTTAACTCATGAATTCACAAACGATGTCTTTAATCAAAACAACTCAATCTTAAATTTAGTCTTTAAATTATGTTATTTTAAAATTTTATCTATGCTGTTTCTCATACTGTGATTAATTAGAGTGATTGCTTTTATTATTCACTTACAGTTTATTAAATAATAACTTTTGTTTATTCAGATCCCTAATACTTTTTCACCATTTATTGTGCTGTCTTCTTAAAAAAACCCACAGTGAAATGTTTCCTAAAAAAAAAAACCTCTCTAGTACTACATCAAATATTTCACTAAAGTCTTTTTTTTTTTATGCTCAAATTAGAATAATAAAAATATCTAAGGAGTGCTTATTTAATTTTAAAATAATGTAAACTAACAATTGCAGAAATCTGGGAAACACAAGCTTCATTTTTACAGATTTTCTTCTTATAATAGAAATTAAGAATGATCTACATAATTTTTTTTAATGTTAAACCATTAATATGCAATAAAATGCTTCATTTTTACAGATTTTCTTCTTATAATAGAAATTAAGAATGATCTACATAATTTTTTTTAATGTTAAACCATTAATATGCAATAAAATGTTTCATTTTTAGCTGATTATGTCATGTGTGGGTGTTTTTCAGGTAACATAGGTTATTTTTTGAAAAAGTGTTTTTTTTTCCTTATTTAATTGGCTGCCATTTTGTAATAAAGTGATAAAATAAAAAATGCTCAACATTAAAATCTTGGTCAGAACACCTGTGAAAATTTAGCCATGCTTAATTTTTTTTAAATTTTTTATTAAACTTTATGTAGAAAAAATTTCAAAAAATGGGTTTTTTTAGAGGACAGCACAATATGTGTTTGTCTTCTGATTTCTACTCTTTATGCACCTGTCAAACAACTCAATTTGCACGTTAAAGTTTTTTTTTTTTAATTGTAAATTAATTTATTATATTCTTAATTATTATTATATTTTAATTTAAACTGAACTTTATAACTTAAACTGAAGACTTAATTGGAACAAAATATTTTTTTTCTACATTCTTATTAATACCGAATTCAGAATACAATGATATTCAAAAAGTATAGTATAAAATTATAAATTATGGATTCTTATCAAATTAAAGTAAATCTTGAGGGGATCGTATCTGATGGCCCGGTGAACTCTTGTGGTGTCTTAGAGCCTTCATATTTGATAGCCTTAGCATTATGGGCAGTTCACCAGGACAATGTAAGCAGCGTGAAAATGGAACCTGTTTATAATGGAATGTTACCTGCTTAAAGTAGAGAATTTCATGGCCGAGTGAAAGGAAGAAATGCTGATGTGGAAGCCTGCCTAAAATAGAACTTTTCTTCTGGTCCCACTCAGGAAATTCTGTAATTTGGCAATTATCTATAATTTATAAACTTATAGTACTGTGTTTTTGAAGTTTCATATATTTTGAATTTACAAAATGGAAATAGTAAACATATTTAAAATTTTAGACATGAAAAAAAAAAAAAAATGTTAATTTTTGAAAAATAAATGTTATTAATTGCAGAAATTTAAAATAGGTGCAAATTGGAATTTTTTGTATTCTTTACAGCTTCATTTCCTTGACTATTTATAAATGGCTAGAATTCACACTTTATTTTGTCTGAGTTTTATCAAGGTTGCTATATAAATTAAATATTATCAAATTTTACTTCTCAAAAGTAAAAATTAATGCAGTATTAATTTTCGTAAAGGATGTTTGGTTTCTGCATAAAAAAAAATCTTTTCTGAATGAAATCAGAACTAGTATATATGTTTGGGTACTTTTTATGTTAACCAGGTGCAATCTCATCGATAGCAGCTTTACCTTTCCACGTGTCTAAATTAGAAACGGTGCTTTGATGTTAATATAAAACTAGATGGAACCCGTCAAAATTTGACGGAAAAAAATTACAATAACAATATTAGTAAAATAAGCTTCTTTATTACATAAGAAGAAATGCTTATGAAACAGTCTTTCAAATATTTTATTTTAAAAGTTTTTTCCCCCAGTGAAGTACAGTACTATTTCTGATGCAAACTCCAAACAAACGATCCGTAAACAAAATGCAAATCAGTTTGACATTACTGCCATAATCCCCACGGCAAGATAGATAATTTCCTGGACCCAGATTTGCCAAGTCTCCGGCTTTTTGCACACCAGTATTATCTTAGAGAAAATGTTGTTCTTTTAAATCTCGGAATGTTCCGGTTACATAAAACAACATTTTCTGTACTAAAATACTGGTGTCCAAAAAGCTGGAGACTTTGCACCTCTGCTGGACCTATGAAGTATCATAGATATAGTATATCTCTACGATCATCTCATATTCAGTCAATAAAAGAACATAGTACATAAAGCACACATCTCCCTCTGTGATAATGCAACTGAATGAGCTCCTACGCGCATGTGCATTGCATCCCCCCAAACGCACTGTCGAAATTCGACATTTAAAAAAAATGTTTTAAAAGGTTTTGATCAAAATTTTTAAAATGTCATTTTAAACATTGTTCGTTTCAAATCCATATCTTCTGAAACGCATCCATTGTTTTATGCTAATCAATTTGTATGTAAAGATTTTTTTACAATAATAAATCAATCTGCAGATAAGGGAGATTTTTAATGTTTTCGAGTGTAATTTATTTGTATGGTTTCTTCAGTTCCTTTACATAATCAGGATGATTATTCCTTTTCCATAATTAAGAGAAATAATGTAAATAAATAAATATCCAAGATTATTTTTGATTCTGTTTTCATAATTATATATTGTAAATTTCATTGTTTAAAGTTACTGATAAATGATACTTTAGTATATGGGGCTTTTCCTAAGTATTTTTTTATTATTATTTTTTATTTTTGAGATTTAATGGTAACATTCTTCCGTTTGTTTATTGAGCGCTACAGTTTGGCGAATTATTTGGGGTACTTTTTGGTTAGCCGGGGGCCAGTGAAGTATATATATATATATATATATATATATATATATATAGTATATATATATATATATACATATATATAGTATATAGATATATATACATATATATATACATGCATATATACACATATATATATATATATATAGTATATATATACATATATATATACATGCATATATACACATATATATATATATATATAGTATATATATACATATATATATACATGCATATATACACATATATATGAAAGGATAAAAGCTAAACCCCTTTTTAAAATGCAAAATCCCTTTTTGCCCCTTTTAAAATTTTAAATTACCGTTTTAAAAAATAGAAATTTAAATCAAAACTTTTAAATGCTTTAATAATTGCGTTTCAATTGATTGAAAATGCCGTCGCCCCTGTTAAATTAGTTTTCCTGCATCGCATCTTATAACTTTCAAAGATCGTTTTCTGACTCTTCATAAGAATATTTGTGCTGACGCTAACGCAATTTTAAGGTCTTGCGGCATCCGATCGGCCGATAGAGCCAACGCCTTTATTCCGCACAATCAATCACTCAGCTCGCGGCCAATTAAAATTAAAAATACGCCTCTTTTGACTTAGACGACCTCTAGCAGAAATAATGCAAAAACCTCATATTTATACCATTGCACTGCTATCAGGAGCGAACTTTTTACGATTTCCCTCATCTAAACAAATCCACGCCAATCTGCTCTCTCGGAATTGCCTCGCGATGGACGAACCTTCGATGTCCAGACAGACTTAAAAAGCAGCTCTCACGCCAATATGGGCCTGGTTTAAAAGGAATCATGTAAGAAAAAGAAATAAACCAGGTTCCATAATAAACTGAGTCTTCCTTTAAACAGAAATACATTCACTCGGAATTTAACCAAATCCCGCTTACGGCCCAGGACTACACGAACATGCAAGGGAATCAGAATGAGCGCTTTGACGTACGGAGCCGCCATCAGTCCGCGCAGCCACCGGCCCGGCCCGGCGATCAAGGACCCACCGACGGAGCAACACGCTTCGTTTCAGAAGTCGAGTAGGACAGTTCATCTCAACGGGAAAATCCCAAAAACTAAACAGTTACGTAATCTACGCCCGTCAATCACAGCGAATACCTCCGTGAAAAATTCTTACAGCATACGGTGAAAGACTTACGGAATTTATCCCAAGAACTCAAAAGTACTTAATCTCCCTTCGTCAAAAGGAAAGTGAATCATTAACTTTTCTTTAATCTTGTGCAGTATTTCATTCTGCCGGCAAGAATCGAAGTGTTTTATCGGATGAAAAGTAGGTCAACTACACAGCTGTTTTCAATTTTCAAGAGCGCGCCGATAAAGAAATGAACTCAAGTGACCTATTAAGCGCCAGATGTTTGAGTTTTGGTTTGTGGACTATACAGAAAAGGAAAGAAAATAAATCATTTGGTTAATGATCAGAGAAATCTTTCTGCGAAAGTTATTTTTTTTATTATTGTTTTGTTTCGCGTCGTGGTGGTGAAATGAAAGTAAAAGCTATTTTATTTTTATTTTTTTTTTGTTGTGTCCGGTGTGTTGTGTTTTATTTTGGATTTATTTAAAGTAAAGGTTACAGGTATGTAATATATTTTAGTGGGAGGCATTGGTTCTCAAACTTTTTATTTAATTTTTTATGCATGCCAAAAATAAATTAAAGATGATTATGTTTATTATGCTATTATTTGTGTGAAAATTTTAATTATTTTTAAGTCAGCTATTTAAGTTCAAATATATAATTGTTTATGTATTGTGTTTAACGTAATTTTAAAGAGATGAAAAGGTAAGAATGGTGATTTTTATGAAAGTTCTTTAGTTGTGTTGAACTGATAATTACGATTTTAATGAAAAAATAACATTAAATAAACCTCATATTAAAATCATTTTTCTAGACAGTTTGAAAATATTTTAACAGAAGTGAAAATTTTATTAGTATTATATTATTATAATATTTTTATTATTAGGTGTTAAACTTTTTAAAGGTGATTTATATGCAACGTACTTTATAGTTAGCGAGGTTATTTAAATTTTTATTGAATTCAAGTTATTAAAAAAAAAAAAAAAAAAAAAAAAAAAAAAAAATTATTAAGGTGGATTTTAATTTTAAAAAGATGATTTTAACAGATATTTAGATATAGTGTTACAAATTTTAAATAGTTTGAAAGATTTTTTCATTTTTATTCTTATGTGCTTTAATTGTGTATTATATTTCTGTGTAATTCAGTGATATTTAGTATTTATATCTATCATGAGTAACCCAACACCTCCCAAAGAAGTAGAGGATTTAACAGACAAATCAGGTGACCCCGAAAGAGAAAAAAATCAAATTTCGAGCAAAGATGATAATCCTGTTAATAATCCTGAAGAGAAAAATAATCAGAAGTCTAGTCAGGAATCTGGAGGTGCACCAGAGACATCTGGTGTAACAATGTTAGGTGGACAGACCCTGTCAGCTCAAGCTGGGTCTGGTCACACTTCAGTATCCGCCAACCCAAAAATGTCAGTAGACCCCGATATCGTTGCGTTTTCTCCGCAAGATGGAATGTCTTGGATACCATGGTTAGCCTATTTCGAGAGTGTCTGTATAGGACAGGGAAAAGACGAGTGCTGGAAAATTAGGCACATACAGAAGTATTTAAAGGACAGTGCACTTACGTTGTACATTAATAATTGTCTAAATGTACTTCATTGGTCCGAATTTGTCACTTTGTTTAATGAACACTACGAAATTCCAGATACCCTTTCTCTCACTGATTTTTCACGTATTAGATATAAAGTTGGAGAGGACTTGAACGAATATTATCAAAAAAAGACTAAAGTAGGCCGAACCTTAGGTTTAGAGCAGAAACTTATCCTGGAAGGGTTAACGGAGGGCTTGCCATTAGAAATGCAGAAGTTAGTTATTGCAGGCAACCCCTCAACTACACATGCATGGCGTGAATTAGTTTTCAGAATTAGCAAACTGCAACTGGACAGAAAGGGAAATGAGAGCAAATTTGAAGCAAGCCCCCAAAACCCCAATCAGTATCGCCAATGGCGACCAAACCGACCTCCATATGAGAATGGACAGAATTTTAACAGGCAGTGGAACTACAGAGTTCCCTATCAAACACACCCCATTCGACCTTTTCCATCAAATCAAGCCAGAAATCCCCAAAATACGTTTAGACCGACTTCAAATGTTCCACCACGACCTAATGTACACCACCAGACCACTTTGCCGCCCTATCCATGTAAAGTTTGTCTTAATATCGGAATACCAAATGCGTATCATTGGGTGGGAAACTGCCCTTTTCGACAACAAGTGTTAGCAGTACCAACCCCTAGTCACAATATGACTTTGCCGAACCCCAACCAAGATCATAGCGCTAATGAGTCATCCCAAAATACATCTAGTAATCAATGACGATTTCTTATGTCCGGACATATACAAAAAGAAAAAGCTAGCTATAAAAAATCAAATAGAGATTGTCATAAAGTTACTTATGTAAAAAATGAAGACTCACTACCTTGTTTGATCGATACTGGGAGTTCGATTAGTGTTATTCCTTGTCATTTAGCCCATAAACTTAACCTAAAAATATGTAAAGTTCAGCAGAGTATACCAGTCACCCAAACACAAGGTGTTCTTGCTTTGAAAGAAAAATGCCTTGTTAGTTTGCAATTAGGACGTATCTCTAAGAGAATTGAACTTTTTATAATTAACAATCAGTTACCTTATGCTTTGATTGGGCTACCCCATTGTAAACTATTTAGATTAAATATTGACTGTGTTAAAATGCAAATAACTCAAGATAATAAGAAAGTACCTCTCATGGACCATATTCCAACAAATACATCTCACCATACTTTACATTTATCCGAAGTATATACTAGCCAGCCAGCAATTGAAAATGCAGAGATATTCGAAGAAAATTTTGAGCCGGAGTTGTTCGAGACCACTGACCATGTGCAAAATGTTCAGTCTGTCAGAGAACAATTACCTGCTCTTCTAGCCAAATATGTCTGTATTTTCGCCAAAGATAAATATGATATAGGCTGTGTAAACATGGAACCCCAGAGAATACAGTTAACATCAGATCTCCCCGTTTCTTTAAGAGCATATCGCACTTCCCCTAAGGAAGAAGAGGAAATTAAAGAACAAATTCAAAATTTATTGCGAGCCGGTATCATTAAAGAAAGCTATTCCCCTTATTCATCACCCGTAACTTTGGTGTATAAACGTGAAGAAGGGAAGAAAACCCGGTTATGTATTGACTTCAGAAAATTAAATGCCATTACAAAAACAGATGCAGAACCCTTACCTCGAATCGACACCCTGTTAGATAAATTGGCGCATGCTAAAATTTTTTCCACTCTTGACTTAGCTAGTGGATATTGGCACATTCCTATCCACCCTCGAGACACTGAGAAGCTGGCATTTGCCACCACCTTTGGATTATATGAGTGGAATCGTTTACCGTTTGGATGGAAAAACTCACCTGCTTGGTTTAACCGTACCCTCCGTAGAATTCTTAATAAATACAAAATTGACTTTGCCTGTAGTTACTTTGATGATGTTATTGTATTCTCCCAAAATGAAGAGGAACATTTATGTCATTTAGAGACATTATTTAATATATGTGTTCAAGAAAACCTTAAACTCAAATTGTCAAAGTGTAATTTTGTGAAATCCAAAATTAATTTTCTAGGATATGAAGTTTCGAACGGTTGTATCACACCTGACAACCCTAATATAGAGACGATTAAGAAATTAACACCACCAACGAATGTAAAAGAATTACAACGTTTTTTGGGATCTATAAATGTTTATCACAAATTTATTCCAAAGTATGCTAACATTCGATACCCTCTCAACAATTTGTTGAAGAAAAATGTCCCTTATGTGTGGGACCAAAATTGTCAAAATTCTTTTGAAAAATTAAAAAATGCTTTAATTGAAAAACCAATCTTAAAGTTGTTTGATCCCAAAACACCTTGTCATTTGTTTGTAGACGCATCAAGTCATGGAGTGGGATGTGTAGTGAAACAAGTTGATGAAAAAGGAACATTACATCCAGTGATAGAAATTGGGAAATGAAAGGTAGGCGTCAAATGGCGCCTACTGTAAATATCTTAGGCGTCAAATGAAAACTTCTAGTTGCAATTTCTAAAATTCACATAAATGTATCATTACATGCTACTTTATAGAAAAGCGTGAATTTTTTGTTTTTATTTAAATTATTGAAGTTCTTAATCTACAATATTACAATAATTGAAGCAACTGTAAAACTGATAAAGCATTTTAAATTAATACTATATTTAGAAATTAATAGAAAAATGCACTTAACCATGTTAAACAAAATTAAACCTAACAAAATTTTATCCATTGTTGATGATTACACTTTAAATTTAGTATAAAAAAAACTATACATATAATTACAGAATTGTTAACATGAAATTTAAAGGACCACTTTTTGTGTGTGTGTGTTAACAATTAAAATAATAGTACCATCTTATCTGTTGGGACAGCATTATTAATTCATGTTAACCCCTTGGGGAAGAGAGACACGTATACGTGACGCATAAGATTCTCAGAATCCTCGATTATTCCCACCAGTTACTTTTTATTGTAAGCTTTGCCTTATTTAATTATAGCATTTCTGCATTCAATTAGGCGAAAATTTCTGTTTTGAAAAACCGGTGGTAAAAGATTAAAAATTCTGTAAAGGACGCCCGTCGCGAAGGCGTTAAGCAAAAATTCACATTAAGCGATTTAATGCTAACAATACTTGACTGCATATAAATTGCAAAGATGAAACTCAAACAATATCCACTAATTTTAACCCGGAAGAACTCGCTGCTTGAGATTTTCTCTCACCTTCATACTATTTTTTTGGTTCCAGCTGTTGAAATAAGACTCATAGTTAAACCCTTTTTTCATTTTAAATTAAATTTTAGAAACTCTTTTTATCATTTTATATCTCTTTTGTGAATAAAGTATTAAGACAAACAAAAAGTGCTGATATTAAATAAATGTGTAAGGTAAAAGGAAGGTAATTGGGCACAGTGAGAAAACTTCTCACTTGCGAGTTCTCGTGTGATAAGAGAACTAGCGAGTTCTCGCGGGTTAATAAAGTTAGATACTAAAACCAGGACGTCACACAGTCCTTCAGCTACATCATTTCACAGGGATTTATAGCTTTATCTGGATAAAAATCTGCTAAATTGGGTCGATGCAGTTTTACTATTAATAAATCATTAACAGTATCAGTGGATAAAAGTTACGTGTAACACTTTTTATTAAATTAAACTGACTAAATCCCTTTTCACATTCAATGGCACGTTCAATATAAATTTTAGAAATTTCCATAAATTAATATGTTAATTTGGATTCTTACTCTCTGCTAAAAATCGCTGTCAAACTGTCTCACATTTTAGAGATTATGTTTGGTGTGAGACCAAATTTTAAAAAGCGGGTGATTGGCTAAGTTAAAAAATAATTGTTAAAAAAAGCTAGGCGTCAAATTTGACGCCCAGGAATAATTTTGTAGTCGTCAAATGCTATAATGTAGTCGCATTTGACGACTAACGACTGCTAATTTCTAACACTGATTACATCCTATAGCATATCACTCTAGAAATCTTCGCGATTATGAAAAAAATTATGCAATTACGGAGTTAGAATGTTTGGCGATTGTGGATGCTTTAGATAAATTTTATCATTATTTACACGGTCAAAAATTTGTCATACATACAGATCATGCGGCACTTACCTGGCTCAAAAGTGTTAAAAATTTAAGAGGACGTCTTTTCCGCTGGTCCCTAAAACTTAGTATGTTTGACTATGAAATTAAATACCAGAAAGGCTCCACTAATGTTGAAGCTGATATGCTATCTAGACAACCTGTTTCAGAAAATTTACCCCATATTATACATCTCCTTGACTTGAATGAAGTAAGAGACAATCAGAAGAAAGAAAATGTAACAATTGATGGTAAAAAGTACACTGAGATAAATGATGTTGTTGTTATTAAAAAGAAAGGTTTGTATAAGATTGTGGTCCCCATGTCTTTACGTTTACCCCTATTAGAAAAAACCCACACACAATTTGGCCACCCTGGAATTTATAAAATGATAAATTTAATCTCTCCGCAATATTATTGGCCTAACTTTAATCAGGACATTGAAAATTTTGTAAAACACTGCCACACTTGTCAGATAAACAAAAAATGTAGACAAAAAAGATTTGGCTTATTGCAATTAATGCCCCCAACAGAGATACCTTTTGAATGTTTGGCAGTAGACTCTGTTGGCGGATTTAATTATTACAATTCTACAAAAAAATATTTGCATTTAGTCGTTGACCATGCAACTCGCTATGTGTGGGGTTTTCCTTCAAAAAGTGTAACTACCGAAACTTATACAAACATTTTGAAACAATTATTTCAGATACAAGTACCAGATAGATTGTTAACCGACAGAAATGGAGCATTTACAGCTTCCAGGTTTAGGAGATTTCTTCGTAATTACAATATAAAACACAGATTGACGAGCAGCCATCACCCGGAAACGAATGGGAAAATTGAACGACTAAATCAGACTATTGTCACTAGATTAAAATGTAAAGTCAATTCCACATCCAAGAAAATACCCTGGACTAAGCTTTTAGATGAAGTCTTATATGAATATAATAACACCCCTCATTCTGTAACCCAATTCACCCCTAGCTATTTATTTTTAGGAAATTTACCATATGATCCCCCTTTACCAAATAATAGTTACTATCCCCCTGTGGAAGAAGCTAGAAAATTGGCTAAAGAGAGAACAATTGCTTACCATAAAAAGAATAAAGTCCGTTATGATGCTCGTTTCCTTCCTGTAAAGTTTAAAGTTGGTGACATTGTGATGTATGAAGAATTTCACTATCCGAATACCCGTAAATTGACTGCACCATATTCTGGCCCATACACCATTTTAAAACAACTTTCTGATGTATCCTTTGAAATTGATAAACCCAGCCCACATTTTAAGAGAAATTCCGAAATTGTCCATTCCTCCAAGTTAAGATACTACCACCCTCCTCAAAATCTTAAACTCAGCCATGAATAAACCCCATCTATCTCTTTCAGCTGTCAATTTTTTTAAATTTTTGCTTTCCTATCGTCCCCCTTACTCGTAGCATTTGGATGAGGACCCAGCTGGGCGTGTAACCTATCTCCCCAGCAGTGTAGAATGATGGTGACAGTTTAAAAGTACTGTTAGAATTTTTATTATTTTTTTTAAAAATATTATAATGACGAATTGATGACACATGAAGGGGTCCTCCGCTCCGTGGCCACCCATCTTTAGCCGGACTGTTTTCCCAGATTCTCTTTCCAGGTTGAACGGAGAATCTGGCAAAACTGCTTCGCTTCCCCTCTGCAGGTGAATATCGATTACCCACTTTTCTTTTTCTGTCGTGCGAGTGGCACATTTTTGGGTGATATTCCCCTCAGAGTATTAAAACCCATATCGCACTGACCCTGCGCATGGTGAAAATTATAGCAAGTGTATATTTAGTTTTTATTAGCTGTAGTTTTCTTTTTCTTTTTTAAACAACTTAGTGTTGTTTTTTCATGGATATAAACCTAAGGCTGCATCATAGAAGTAGCTAAGTCCCGAACAAAACGGAAAGGTATACGAAGAAATATAATTTGTTTTTGTTATTAGTATTTTAGGATATTTTACTGTTATTTTATCTCAGTGTGAAAATTCAATATTTCTAGAAATGCAAGCTTTTCAAATTGCATTTGAGATACAATATATTTTGTTGATAGTATTAGTGCATATTTTGTATTATTGAATATTTTATATTTTTGAATAATTTGTATTTGTGAATATATTTTACATTTTAATATTTTGTATTTGTGAATATTTTTTTTTACATTTGAACATTGTCTATTATTGAATATTTTTTACATTTGCATATGTTGTATAGTTTTCAGTATGTTTACCTGTGAATATTTTAATATATTATATAGTTTATGGTTGCAATTTGCAATTATACACAAAAGGATGTTTCCCAACAAACTATATCAAAAACTTTAAAACAAAAACTGGAAAGAAAGGGAAACACTACAAACACAGTTATGTTATGACAACTGTTATAATCAAGATATGTCGTCTCGAGACACATTATTGGTTTGCTGCAGCACCATTGAAAGAATTCCAATATTTTAGTGTAACCAATATTTTTATGTAAATTTGATATATAAATGTAAAAATAGGTCCAATTGACTTGAGAGCTGAAGTAAATACTGAAGAGCTGGAGAAATTACTTGAGAGCTGGAGAAAATAAGAATCTAAAAAAAAAAAAAAAAAAAAAAAAAAAAAAACATGGGTTAAATTCACGAGATAAGACCCACAGGTCTTGCAGGCGAGCCCTGTGGCTCTTGTTTTAGTGGGGGGGGATATGAAAGGATAAAAGCTAAACCCCTTTTTAAAATGCAAAATCCCTTTTTGCCCCTTTTAAAATTTTAAATTACCGTTTTAAAAAATAGAAATTTAAATCAAAACTTTTAAATGCTTTAATAATTGCGTTTCAATTGATTGAAAATGCCGTCGCCCCTGTTAAATTAGTTTTCCTGCATCGCATCTTATAACTTTCAAAGATCGTTTTCTGACTCTTCATAAGAATATTTGTGCTGACGCTAACGCAATTTTAAGGTCTTGCGGCATCCGATCGGCCGATAGAGCCAACGCCTTTATTCCGCACAATCAATCACTCAGTTCGCGGCCAATTAAAATTAAAAATACGCCTCTTTTGACTTAGACGACCTCTAGCAGAAATAATGCAAAAACCTCATATTTATACCATTGCACTGCTATCAGGAGCGAACTTTTTACGATTTCCCTCATCTAAACAAATCCACGCCAATCTGCTCTCTCGGAATTGCCTCGCGATGGACGAACCTTCGATGTCCAGACAGACTTAAAAAGCAGCTCTCACGCCAATATGGGCCTGGTTTAAAAGGAATCATGTAAGAAAAAGAAATAAACCAGGTTCCATAATAAACTGAGTCTTCCTTTAAACAGAAATACATTCACTCGGAATTTAACCAAATCCCGCTTACGGCCCAGGACTACACGAACATGCAAGGGAATCAGAATGAGCGCTTTGACGTACGGAGCCGCCATCAGTCCGCGCAGCCACCGGCCCGGCCCGGCGATCAAGGACCCACCGACGGAGCAACACGCTTCGTTTCAGAAGTCGAGTAGGACAGTTCATCTCAACGGGAAAATCCCAAAAACTAAACAGTTACGTAATCTACGCCCGTCAATCACAGCGAATACCTCCGTGAAAAATTCTTACAGCATACGGTGAAAGACTTACGGAATTTATCCCAAGAACTCAAAAGTACTTAATCTCCCTTCGTCAAAAGGAAAGTGAATCATTAACTTTTCTTTAATCTTGTGCAGTATTTCATTCTGTCGGCAAGAATCGAAGTGTTTTATCGGATGAAAAGTAGGTCAACTACACAGCTGTTTTCAATTTTCAAGAGCGCGCCGATAAAGAAATGAACTCAAGTGACCTATTAAGCGCCAGATGTTTGAGTTTTGGTTTGTGGACTATACAGAAAAGGAAAGAAAATAAATCATTTGGTTAATGATCAGAGAAATCTTTCTGCGAAAGTTATTTTTTTTATTATTGTTTTGTTTCGCGTCGTGGTGGTGAAATGAAAGTAAAAGCTATTTTATTTTTATTTTTTTTTTGTTGTGTCCGGTGTGTTGTGTTTTATTTTGGATTTATTTAAAGTAAAGGTTACAGGTATGTAATATATTTTAGTGGGAGGCATTGGTTCTCAAACTTTTTATTTAATTTTTTATGCATGCCAAAAATAAATTAAAGATGATTATGTTTATTATGCTATTATTTGTGTGAAAATTTTAATTATTTTTAAGTCAGCTATTTAAGTTCAAATATATAATTGTTTATGTATTGTGTTTAACGTAATTTTAAAGAGATGAAAAGGTAAGAATGGTGATTTTTATGAAAGTTCTTTAGTTGTGTTGAACTGATAATTACGATTTTAATGAAAAAATAACATTAAATAAACCTCATATTAAAATCATTTTTCTAGACAGTTTGAAAATATTTTAACAGAAGTGAAAATTTTATTAGTATTATATTATTATAATATTTTTATTATTAGGTGTTAAACTTTTTAAAGGTGATTTATATGCAACGTACTTTATAGTTAGCGAGGTTATTTAAATTTTTATTGAATTCAAGTTATTAAAAAAAAAAAAAAAAAAAAAAAAAAAAAAATTATTAAGGTGGATTTTAATTTTAAAAAGATGATTTTAACAGATATTTAGATATAGTGTTACAAATTTTAAATAGTTTGAAAGATTTTTTCATTTTTATTCTTATGTGCTTTAATTGTGTATTATATTTCTGTGTAATTCAGTGATATTTAGTATTTATATCTATCATGAGTAACCCAACACCTCCCAAAGAAGTAGAGGATTTAACAGACAAATCAGGTGACCCCGAAAGAGAAAAAAATCAAATTTCGAGCAAAGATGATAATCCTGTTAATAATCCTGAAGAGAAAAATAATCAGAAGTCTAGTCAGGAATCTGGAGGTGCACCAGAGACATCTGGTGTAACAATGTTAGGTGGACAGACCCTGTCAGCTCAAGCTGGGTCTGGTCACACTTCAGTATCCGCCAACCCAAAAATGTCAGTAGACCCCGATATCGTTGCGTTTTCTCCGCAAGATGGAATGTCTTGGATACCATGGTTAGCCTATTTCGAGAGTGTCTGTATAGGACAGGGAAAAGACGAGTGCTGGAAAATTAGGCACATACAGAAGTATTTAAAGGACAGTGCACTTACGTTGTACATTAATAATTGTCTAAATGTACTTCATTGGTCCGAATTTGTCACTTTGTTTAATGAACACTACGAAATTCCAGATACCCTTTCTCTCACTGATTTTTCACGTATTAGATATAAAGTTGGAGAGGACTTGAACGAATATTATCAAAAAAAGACTAAAGTAGGCCGAACCTTAGGTTTAGAGCAGAAACTTATCCTGGAAGGGTTAACGGAGGGCTTGCCATTAGAAATGCAGAAGTTAGTTATTGCAGGCAACCCCTCAACTACACATGCATGGCGTGAATTAGTTTTCAGAATTAGCAAACTGCAACTGGACAGAAAGGGAAATGAGAGCAAATTTGAAGCAAGCCCCCAAAACCCCAATCAGTATCGCCAATGGCGACCAAACCGACCTCCATATGAGAATGGACAGAATTTTAACAGGCAGTGGAACTACAGAGTTCCCTATCAAACACACCCCATTCGACCGTTCCACGCCACGCGCCAGCGAAGCAAGGGCGCCAGGTGATTGGTCTATTTTTCTCTGTACATGAATCAATGTATGGTTTGCTAATATGCGCCCCGGTAAGTAACCGGTCACACTGGTCACTTCGGTTAGGTCTACTGGACGCGCCCAGGGACAACAAAGGTCAAATAATTATTAATTCAAAGAAATACGAGAAGAAAGCTACCTGTTTAATTTAATTATAATTTATTTATTTGATGAAATAAATATTACATACTTTTATTAACGTATTGTAATTTATTTGCTACAGTAAAAATAATAGTAAAATACTATTTTAGAAATCTGAGTTTGGCAACAATGCTATTTCAAATGTAAATAAACAATGCGTTGTGTTATGGTATTGAAATAGACGACGTGATAAAAATGCGACATAGACTACCAATCAGAGAACAGATCTCATTTCGTAGCCAAAACAAGCGATTTAAGAGTTCGCCAAGAGCAATAAGTTGTAAAAGCGAAAACCCGTATCAGCCATGAGAAACTCTTTCATTTTGTTTTTATTTTACTTTATTTCGATGAGGATTGTCCATCGACGCGATTTAAATGAATCATGTTCATATACATCGTAACAAATGGATAATATAGTTTAATATTTGTTCGATAGCATTTTTGGGACGACTTTACCTATGCTTGACCCCGCCAAATAGAGTCGCCAAGCATTGGCGAATGACCCATATGGTTGCCAGAATGATACTTGTGATGTTGGCATATTGTGCCGCTGTTTTAAGCCAATTGTGATTTTTCAACAGTGGGGTCTTTTCAGCAACCCCAAGAAGAAGGTGGGGATGTCAGTCATTTATCCACAAACAGTTATTTGTTATCGTTATTTCGCTCCCGCTTTAATAAGTTATAGGAAGCATTTCGCTTTGTATTAGATTCTTTTTTTTCTTTTTCTTTTTTTTTCTTTTTTTTCTTTTTCTTTTTTTTTCTTTTTTAAGAATGCAAAACCCAGAAAGAATGTATATTAAAATAGTATAGCGTTTAAATGTTTTGTATTTTTCTGTACATATATTTAATTGTAATGAGGCTTTCATTCTGAAAATTAATAGCATTTAATATATACTTAAAAGAGGGAGGTCAGAAAAAAGTCAATGTGGATTTAATATATAAAAACTGCTAATGAAGACATATCCCCCCCCCAAAAAAAAAGGGCATGACCCCCCTCTGAACGGAGAGCTGGATACGCCTTTGGGGGGGGGGGGGGGGGCGCCAAAATCCATGTTTGCCACGGGTGCAAAAAAGGTTAGTTTCGGCACTGCCTCCGGCTAACGAGCAAAATTGTAATGTTGTTTTCTCTGTTTTATCTTATGCTAAAAAGAATTGATTTTTCTAACACATTAAAAAAAAACTTATTACGTATATGAATGTAATCATTAAGAGTATTAATCATTACTTCAGTCATTAATATTGCATTATATCTTTAGAATTATATTAATTGAGACAAGGCTTGTATCGCAGTGAAAACTGGAGCTTAGTGAATGTATTAACACGGGCTTGTCAGTCAGGACTTATAAATGTGGAAACAATCAGATTGCTAATAATAAAATATATATCTTCATTATTTATTACGCTGTTGAAACTTTTATTTCATCTTTGTGTGATAGTACGCAAGAATACTATTATTAAATTATCAGTAGATTATATTTTACAATTGATGTTCTGTTTAGGGGGGGGGGGGGTCATTGTTAATGTATGAAGTTTTTTTTTGGGGGGGGGGGAATTTGCGTCATTGGGTTTGGGGGGATGGTCACTACTGTTCTTTCTATTTTCATTTTTTATATAAAAAGTTCAAATGTTGATCATTTTATTCTAATTTAAAAAAAAATTGAACATAAAGTGAAAAAGTTTTCCTAATGTCGTTTATCCCTATAACAAAAAAAAGAAAAATAAGAAAAAATGGAACATTTAAAAATTTTGTAAAACACTAGAAAGTAAACAAAATAAAATAAAAATAAATAAAAGTAAAAAAAAAAAATGTTCATTTTAGAAATTATTGAAGGGCTTGAACTCCACGAGCTCATACAATTCTACGCCAATAAACCTGACACGAAAAAAAAAAAAAAAAAAGGGACAATCTGACCTGATGCAGGATTTCATCGATATTTCCTCTATTAACTATATTTGAATAATAAATCCGTCCATTTTTGTATAAAAAAGATAAAATTGGTATAGCAGGAGAAAAAAATATAGAGATTACATTTCCCAATTGCTTTAAAAGATTAATTAATTTATTTTCATCATGAAAATTATTTTGTCGGGTTCGGATCGACGAAACTTTTTTCCCCTGCTCGGGCTGGATTGATTTTAAATGAAAATTTTGGGTACATTACAGTACATCAGTGTTAATACGAGACGGATACAGTAAGTCGAGTAACAGTAATAAGTCCGGTATAGTATCGTGCAGGACTCTAGACCACCGTCAATACAATGATTTAAACAGCTGACAAAAAAAAAAAAAAAAAAAAAAAATCATGATTATTATTATTTTTTTTTTTTTTTTTTTTTTTGGTCGCGGGGTCGAGTTGATTTGAAAATAAATTTTCGGGAATACATCGTGCAGGACTCTAGACGACAACACAATGATTTAAAGAAGAAAAAAAAAACTAAATTAATTATAAATTTGAAACATACATAAACAAGAACGAAAAATCATGCATCAAGTATAGATTACGTAACACTTTCCAAAATAATTTTACAAATCATCACCGTTTAATAAGCTGAAAGATAACATCTAAGTAAACAATTTGGAAAACGCATAACATATTTAAAAACGTAATTTCAGGAATTTCCAACATATACAATATTAGAAAAAATATCCGAATACTTTTATTCAGCCCTATATATGATCTATCATATACCCGAATTCATAAGTTAATTTCTTTCATAAATGCATGAAATTTGCTGGTATATTCGTAAATATATAATATTTGCATGTTTTAGACAGATACCAAGAAATTATTTTCCCATGTTCTTATTCATGCAAAGAATCTTACAGAAAGTTTTCTCAATGTTCGCATTTTAACATTTTAAGGCTATTTTCGAGGGTCGATAATCATGGAAATATCGTCTTGAGGGAGCAATCAAATACAAATCAAAATTTACCACATTTATAGGAAAAATAAAAACGATGTTCGATTGTTTAGTGCTTAAACAATAATGCCTGCTATTTAAATTCATTTCTATTTAAAAATAACAATGGATGAGATAATTTAGAATTTTTAAGCAGTAAAAAAAAAAAGAGAAAAAAAGAAAACATCTTTAATACTTATTTATATTTAAAACAAATTATTAGTCGATAGAAATGTTTTTCTTTTGGAGGGGGGGGGGTCATGACCCCCATGACCTCCCCCTTGGATCCGCGCTTGCCCCCCCCCCTTGCCAAATAAATTTGCAAAGATAATTTTATCAAGTTTCTATAATAGCTGACTCGACTTGTTTTAAATTTAAAATATGTAATCACAAAATACATAATACTGAACTGCGTAATCAGCTTTGTCAAATATTGATTCAATAAAACCTTCAAAACGGAATAGAAAGGAACAGGGAAAAAAATCCACTTTATACAGGTTTTCATCTTCGCAGGTATATTTTTTGGTATTTTTTCTGTTGAGAACATGTGATTTTAAAATTCAAAACTGGATTGATTTCATTTTCACAGATTTTACGCTCTGTGCATCATTACAAATGAGGCGTTTAAAGTCCAGTGATATGAATCACATTGTCTTAAGAGTTTACACTAATCATGCGAAGACATTCGGAAGCAAATGTTAAATCTGTGGGAGCGTTCTTAATACTTTTTTTTTTCATGGGATACATGCGGTCGATATCTAATGTACATGCATTTGTACATTTTCGGGATTTGTTACTTTTTTGAAAGTGTCCTCATATAAAAAAAAAAAATTCAAACAAAGTCAAAAAAGTTAAAACGCACAACGTTAGATATCGAGATCAAGTACGATATGAGAAAATAAATTATTTAAAAGTATTTAAATGTAAGCGAGAATTACGAAAAGAACGCTCCCATAGGTTTAACATTAGCTTGCGAGTGCTTTCGCGTGATTGCTGTAGGCTCTTAAAAGCATTAAAATTTTTTTTCCTTAGGATAGCTGAGGTTGATGTTCCGAAAGAGAAACTAACTTTATATATATATATATAATATTAAAATGCAAGCGAGAAATTTGATAAGAATGCTCCCATAGGTTTCATATTAGCTTGCGACTTTCTTCACGTGACTATAGTGTAGGTTCTTAAGAACTCAAAAACCAGGATTTTCTACAAGCATAACAATGTCAGCTTTACTGACTATGTCACCCTGGGCGAGATTTTTTCCCTGCACCCCTATAAATGATAAATCCGGGGAAAAAAAAAGTTTTACTAAGTATTTTATTTTGCGTATGTTTTAACTCCTTTGTTTTTAGTATCTCGAGCAGTCGTCCAACCTCTCTCCCTCTAAGCCAGAATCTGGTTGCAAAAACAAAAAAAATCCCTGACGGCTCGGCCTACAGGCACAGGTAGATTTCGAAGACGCAGACCATGGGGCACCTGTTTGTTGGAAATTCGGGGAAAAATGACTTTTTTTGCGATGATGCGGTAGTTGGAACCGCTCACTTCGAAACCTAACTTGTTTGCAGGCAAAGCCGGCAGGTTTTTTTTTTTTTTTTTTAAATATAAGGGTTGGTCCTATAAAAAACTTGTCAATATAAAAGTTTTAGATAATAGTAAGAGGATTTATAATAAATTTAAGCAGATTTGATATCTTGTGAATGGACGAAGTTATGAATTTTTTTTCTTCTTTTGGCCATTTTTAATTATATCAAAAATCTGTCCTACATAAATTTTCGTTAAAAGTTATAATAACTTTAAACAGATTCGATACGTATCATAACTAATAAATTATGGGGTTTTGTCTGTTTTAACAAAAAGCCCCCCCCCCATTTCTTCCCCTTGATTCGATTTTGCCCATTAACGAACTTGACCGACATTTTATGCCCCTTGATGTGCGATTTCGATCTAACCGCACATCATTTCGGGCACCTTGTTAAAAGCGAAAAATTTCCAAATTTTAAACTCGCATAACACGGTGAGTTTTGGTCGTACAAAAATGATTCTTTTATTTTTATTTGATATATCAGAGCTTCAGGATTGTTTTACCAAATATAACTTATAGGATCCGTAGGCTGTACAAAAAGTTAACTTTTATAACTTATAACTGTAGATTGAAGCGTTTATTTCAGTACAAGTTGTTGCCTTATGCTGCTCTAACAACATATCAATATACTCTTACAAGTAACGATTCTTATAAAATGGCAGACACTGTACCATTAAAACATAGTCCTAAATATATTGTAAGCCCCTGTATTCTGTATATGGTTTTCTTTCACAGTATAAATTTTCAGTTTATTACCTAGTAATTAATCCTCCACCCCCTCCCCAAAAAATATAATTTTTCTTTAAATTCCGCACTTCCCCCTAAAATAATTAGTGGCTGGAAGTCTTTTTCTCTGTAGAGGTTGTTTACCTTATATTTTTTTAATGACATACAATACTACTCTTCTAACATCCCTAAAATATACTGTACTTAAATTCCAGTTTTCTGAAAATGGTCAAGTAATTTATTGTAGCGTTGTCTTTTCCTCTGAAATGCTTATTTTCTGTTATTTCTTATCCCACCCATCAAGAAGGTATTTTTGCACTCGGACGGTACGATACGACCCTGTCAAACACGATAATAAATTACTTAAAACGCTTCTGGAAAGCTATTCCTTTTATCACATCTTGTGGTCCTAATTGCCTTTCAGCATGTCTTAAACATTTTCCCACCTGTATTTCAAGTATATTTTTTTATTACCGCACCTTCAAAGATAGCAAGATGCAGAATGGGTTATTATTGTCCTTTATCTAGAATTTAAAGAATGAGAAAACAGGAACATTTCTGGAAATTGAATGCCGAAAAAAAGTTAAAAGTGACATTAAAAAAATCAAGAATTCTTTTAATAGTGGAAAAAAGGGAAATAATAAGAATTTAAAAATCCCCCCAAAATGTACCTTTTCCCTAAATCCCCCCCCCCCCCCCAAAAAAAAAAAAAATAAAAATAAAAATAAATAAATAAATAAATTGTATGACGCAGTTTGCGTCACCAAACCCCTCTCTGGGTATCCCGGCAGAAAGAAAAAACATCATATTCCGAAAAAAAAAATGGCGTTATTCAAAGTCAGCTTTCGTTGTGATTTTAAAATATCTATCGTAGTGTACACATTAATACGCATTCAAATTTGTAAAACATCTTTAAAAGAGATTTTTTCTCTCTTCTAGTATCAAGTTTCTCTTCACAGTTCGTACTTATACGACTTATACGTTCTAAACCACACAAAATATTGTCATAATTTAAATACCGTATATACTCGTGTATAAGTCGAATAATTTTAGACAAAATTTGGGTGTTGAAAATGGGGGTCGACTTATACACGAGTTAGTAAAAAGAAAAAAAAAACTAATGAAAGAATATTTCACACTCCGGAAGAAGTGTGATATAGCGGAGTGAAATACCGGAGTCACCGGGTTTAGGTTGGAGAGAGAAATAAAAGCTGACAATGGTCATTTCCTTGTGATTGACTAAAAAAACTCTGCAATAACGTCGCTGTAATTGTTCTGCACTCATTTTCTCTTGGGATAGAATTCCCTTCAGTACAGGGAATTCCTTTCAATATTTTAATCCCCTTTTTAAAAAAGTTCAACTTGAGAATGCTTCTAGATTTCTCTCCTAAAAGTCCTAAAATACAAAGAAGTACTATATTTTAGCAGTCTAAGAAGTTATCTACCCTGTAAATAAGGCTTGAATAGATTTTTCAAAGATTTTTTTTCTTTTTAAGTATCACTAAATTGATGTAAATAGGTTTCAAAAGAGTTTAAGCTTCTTCAGTTTCTGATAATTATACAGATTTAAAATCTTGATTTTTTTTTTTTTTTTTAAGTTTGATTAGAAACGTAATTAAAAAAAAAAAAAGTATTACAAATTTAATATATATATATATATATATTTATTTATTCTTGATTATAAATCATTTTTCAACTTACTACCAGAAATGTGTTTCGACTTATACACGAAAATTCAATTTTTTTTCAAAATTTTGTGTAAGAATTAGGGGGGTCGACTTATACACGAGTATATACGGTAAGTGCTTTTACTCATTCGTAACGGCAGCATCACCGTGTTTTGCACAAATTTTTCAGGTTTACGAGTTTCTCATTGAGATTTGGTTCTAAGTGCTGTGAGAGTGTGCCCATTTACCTGACGAACTACAGAGATACACGGACAGTTTTTGCAAATATGAAAAGAAATTATTTAATATAAAAAATTACTTTTCTAAGTTCAATCTATATGTTCACAATGAAGTAAAAGTTCTAAATGTGTATGCAAGAAGTTTTTAGTTTAGCTGAAATAAGCCAATTTTTGTACAAAATATGAGACATTTTAATAAATAAATTCTTCGTAATCAAACTTTTGCAATCAAGCAACCTTTTCAAATGAGAACAAATAAGCGTATTCTTAGCGGAGTCTGCACGGAAGTTAGCGATCGTAACTTGCAATTGTGCAGACCGCCAAATTTTGTTACAAAATACAATTTTGAGATAAATTTTTATTACGAAAAAACATATTTTTCTGATTAAAAAAAAAAATTAACACTTCAAACTTTTTAGAAAATTTACTTTCCTAGTTCAATCCGTATCTTAACAGTGAAATAAAAGTTCTAAATAGGGAGTTCTAAATTAGGAGTTGAAAAAGTATTCGCTAAATAGAGGTGTCTGCTATTCGGGAGTGTCCGTTATGGAGGTGTTATTGTATATAGATTTTTCATCTGAAAAAATATTTTGGACATTGGTGTGAAAAATCCGTGTTAACCCGACTCGCAAGAGAAACTATGAAAGTGAAACCGACTTGCATAAAAAAGTATAAGACAGAATTGCGAGTCGCGAAGTGTTAACTTACTTGAGGCAGATATAAAAATTGTGTATTCATATCTGTATTCTAAAGACATAGAAAATATTTAAATTTAGTGACAGTATAGTAGGGGGGGGGGAGGGGATTTACAAGACTTAAAGCACGGATAGACAAATTCGAAGTCATAAACACTTTTCAACTGTATAGGAAACTGTTAAAAATGAGTATATAAAATAGGAATTGTTACTTTGCAGATAAAAGCAGACTAAAGAAATAGATAAACAAATATATTCAATCGCAAAAAATATAACATAATTTTAAATAACGTACATAGCATAAGAGTATAAAATAGGAACCGTTTTAAATATTTAAATACAAATTTAATAAAAAAATATTTCAGGGAACTGAATTAATTTCATTTTTAGTATAATGAAAAGAAATATCGTTTAGAAACTGTGAGAGAACTGTTTTTTAGAACTATTTTTAGAGGTATACATAAGAAATAAATAAAAAAATATATTAAATAGGAACAAATCATGCTTATAATAGAAACCATTATAAACATTGTATGATAAATAGGTAAATTAATATTTAAACTGTAAAAAATCACTTTATGAACTCAACTATTCGCTCTTTCATTAACGAAAAATCTCTATTAATATGATGTATAATGTGATGCCTCTTAGACTGTTAAATTATTCTTTCTGTATTGCACCTCTGAAGAGCATAGTTGTGTTACAATAAAACTTGTGAAAACAAACCTGTCTATAACAGATTTCTTCTCAACCGGAAAAAAGTTTCGATGAAAAGGAACCATATAATTATACCTGCTAAGACGAAGAACTGCCTAAAATGGAGCATTTTTACGAGCCGACTAATTCTTTGCAATTTTTAATGCAGAGGCCCCATTTCAAGAGTTTCTTGCGAGAGAGTGGGGAAGGGGTGCGACTTTTTCTTGAGGGACTCTGTTTCAAATAACACACGGGATTGCGTAAATCGTCCACAAAATAACAAAATCCAGCACAATAAAAAGTTATGTGCAGGATTTTTCCTCTTAACTTCTTTCACAGACCGGGAATATTTTTAAATTTTCGTCGAACTTTTTTGTTTTTCGGAATTACGCAAAACTAGTTAATTTGTCAATTGAATGCGAAAAAAAAAAAAAATAGCGAATTTTGCCAATTGTAAGCTGTAAAAATCGTTAATTTTCTAAAACAGCTGTGGAAAAATATTGCGAATTTCGCCGAAGATCGGGGGAACAAATAGCGATTTTTTTCAATCGATCGCGGAAAAAAAAACGCACTCATTACAACACTCATTCGCAGAAAATAGTCAAATTTGTGCATCGGTAGCAGAAAATCTCCGCTGTATTATATTTATATTAGGATATTTTTAAGAGAAATCTGCCACAAACAATTTGTTGGAAATTGGAAAAAGATTGCATATAAAAATAGTCGCAGATACTGGGCCCGTAATCAAAAGGTTAGTTGTTTAGGTTGCAGGTTGGTTTTTCACTATTTTGTGCCATGTTCGTCTTGACCCGATTTTACTAAGAAATTCTGAATATGTTTCTGATGAAAAAAGTATATATTTGAATATTAATGAGAATATATGTGTTGTGTTTATTTTTGGACATAAGCAATGAAATTGTGCAATATACTTTTTTATAAATGTATTAAAATATAGATTAAATTTCTTTCACTTCGGATTCTGGTGCAACCCGATCCGTGTAAGACTCGAGTGTCAGGCTGTCGAGATTATTAAGAGTGTTACTGTATATAATATGATTTAATAAAGCAATTGATTTGATAGTATTGTAATGATTGCAGTAAATAAAATGTGACAGTATGCAAAAATCAAATCTTTAAGATGTTTAATTAACCCACTACTGCCTCCATCGCCCTCTCCCCCAAAAGAAAAATTCCCCTACATTTTGAACTAAAAGAGGAAATTCACCTCTAAAATTCTAGCCCTGAGGAGATGAGTTTTCTTTTGACCATGTTGTACACATAGCGAAAAAACAAGACTAAGAAGCAATTGATAGTTTTTTATCATTCCAGAAATGAATTAAGTTTAGTTTGCTTTTCATATAGAAGTTATAGCTTATAAGTTTAGATAAATAATTAAAAACCACAAGTTAATCCAAAATTATTAAAAACTATTAATTTCTTATCTTGAGTAAGCCCCGCTACTTTATTCACATTTCAAATGCACCGGCACCCTTTCATTTTGTGTACCATACTTAAAATATTTCAAATATATAATTACAAATGCTCAAAACGGGAGTAAAATATAGTAATTTTTTAAGAGTCTAAAGGAAAATATAAAGAATGTATTAACATTGAATGTTTAGAATATTGTATTCAGATTATTAAATAAGTGTATTTTAGCAATTTTAACATTATTTGCAGAGTTCAAAAATAAAAATATATGAATAGCAAAAACATATTACATCGAATTTTCATATATAACTAGGAATACTATTAAAGTGATTTGGAATCTAATAGCGTTTTTCATTTTTTTAAAATGTATTACATTTTGAGTTATACGATATTTTATTTTTTTATTTATTGTTTGAGTTATATGTAGCCAATTGCTGCACTGCAAAAAAAAAAAAAAGTGTTGATTTTACAGTATAATACTGGTATAATACCCCAGCTGGCAGTATTATACCGTAAATTTAACAGTAATAAACAGTAAAATAAGCAGTAATACGCTGCCGCGCATGCGCGTCAGCGTATTACTGCTTATTTTAATGTTTATTACTGTTAATTTTACGATATTGTAAAATAAACATTTTTTTTTTGCAGTGTGTTTCATGACGACCTTCCTTGGGTATCGCCTCCCGAAATTTGGTTTAAATCATTAACTTTGACAGCATTTCCTGAAAGAAAAAATTGTTTGTCTATATCGAAAAATGTCAAATGTTTTTCAATTTACAATTTCTGTATAAGCGAATCAAAGGCGTAGCTTGAAAATTTCATTGGTTGTGGGGAGTATCCGACGTTTGGCGACCTCTTTTTATTACTTTCAAATACCCTTCCTTTTCTCGAAGATTTTAAGGAGGGGCGGGGGATACCTATGCACCTTTTGACTTTTAGTTACTTGCTTATAGCTTTTATTTGCCTAACGTTAAATATATAGGACCGTTATTTTAAAAATTTTGATTTAAAATTCAATATTTTTAAATGTTTCTGTTTCCATGCATAACCTGGGTGCTTATGTTTACCATTATGCGAATGTACTATACTATACGCATTTATATATCGTGCAGTATGTGTATCGCTACAACTACGCAGTCAGATAAAGTGTTGCATGTTTTCAATCATTTAAATAACGGAGCACTACAACGTTTGCCATATGCTGTAGTGCGCCCCTGCATTCTGAAAGGTTGGACAGGCCTGTTCTAAGATGTCCAACGCGACAATCGCGGGCGCCCTTTCGTAATTTTAATGTTACTAGCTTTTTTGAAAAAAATATTTCAGGTACCTAACGACGCCCTTCAACTTGAATACATTGGATGGAAGAAAAATAAAAATGAATAAAATTATGAATAAAAATGAATTAATTAAATGTATCAGAAGTAAGCCAATCTCGATTTACGTACAGTTTCAATAAATTTAAATTGAATTTTCAAATATTTGTACCTCGCCTAAAATATTTCTTTCGTGCTTTTCCTATTCCGGCGCCTGTGTGCGGTGTACACACTGCACATTGGGTCGGCATACTTATTTTCTAATACTTTAAAGGCTGTTTATAAAGGAATTCTGTTGTAAACGGTAATTTAAAAAAAAACATTCATGCATACATACGTTTTAAGATGAAAAAAAGCTATTTTAAGCTGAATTTCCTGTACGTTTTCGTGTAAGCAGATTTTATTTTATTGGTGAAGGGCCCCACATTGGAATTAGTACCGGGACCCACGATCTTTCTGTATGGCCCTGTTTGAGACATTAAATTAAGTGACTCTGGGCAAATGCCCCACTTGTCCATAGATAGTCGTATAATCTTTTTATATTGGAATCCAAATTGACTATTTTTTAACAGATTTCTTAATTCAGTTTCGTTCATAAAAACATGGAATTGACAAATGCTTTTATTTAGAAACTGTAAAGACGAACATTCTCCCATTTTTTGGCAGGCGGTCTTTTAGAAAATGCTGTGAAAATTGTAGTTCTGAATAGCACGCAACAGCCCGATAAATATCATCATAAGAAAAACTCCCTTATAACTCAAGATGTGGTTATAACTAAAGAATTCATTTATCAAAATGTGAAAAAAAAAAAAAAAAATCTATCGGATCCTAAATTATTTACATTGTTATGTCTGCATTTGTTATTTTGCATTTTTCCTTTTGTTTTGTGCTTTTAAAGTCTCTCATTGTCGACCGAGTAAAAACGTTCTCTCTCTCTCTCTCTCTCTTTCTTTTTTATTTTTTAGAACTATTATAACCAATAAATTTAGATTCTAAATTTTATTTCAAATCATTTTTGGAAAAACATTTTTAATTTTGCTGTGAAATTGTGTTTTCTTGGACAAAATCTCCAAATTTTGACTCATATTTTCTGTTGCCTTCCTTAACTCTACCCTCTCCTCCTTTGTAAAAGTAAAAATAACGAAAAATTTTCGATAAAATTTTTTTTCATTTTTTGCCTTTATTTCAACCTTTTTAAAATCTATGCATGTAAAGTTTTATTTCTTTTAATTTCATGTCTGCCCCCTCCTCCTCCCCTCAGTAAAAGTTTCCATAAATATATGAAAGTTGTTTTCCCCGTAAACAATTATGTAACCGAATACTTTTGTGTGGCCCCGTAAATGAATGATAAATGCTTTACACTCCACATTCTACAAAAAGCTTATTGTAGCGCACCTTAGAAAATTGTATCAATTTTAATATGTTTGTAATAGTGTTACACGATTAAAATGCACCACAAACGATTTTTCCTCATAGACCATAATATAAAGGAATTATTTTAGTTACCCTGTAAAGTATTTATAAGTGCTATTTGTGCTGTATTCGATAATAAGCATCTTGTAAGTGCACTTCAGCGATGTACAATTATTTGAATATATTTGAAATAGTGTAACATCATTAAAATACACTGCAAAGGATTTTCCCCCATAGATCATAATGTAATGTAATTCTTTTGAGTGCCCCTGTACTAGAAGTATAAGGACTACACACTGTTCATGTTAAATACTGAACATGCCACAGTAAATCTCAATAACATATATCAATTGTATGGCAATAGCACTGACAGACGGCAAACAGACAGACAAACTGAATTCATAAACATTTTTCAACTATGTTACAAAGTGTTAAAAAATGGTTAATACCAGGGGGTAGTCCAATTTTAACTGGATATCGAATTGGAAGCCATTCGATGAAGGATTTTAGGAATTATAAAGATGTAAAGTTTGCCTCTAAATGATAGATTTTTACTCATATCGCCTGTCTGTAATATTTTTTCACATTTATTATTCTTTGGCGTTAGTATTGACCATCACAAACATACTGCGATTTTTATAAATTTTAATTTTATATATGCGAAATATGAGTTATGACATTAATATTCTAAAACAAATTATACGTATATGAACAGTCAAAACTGGTGTTTAAAAGCAATTTTCATTATATGAAAAGTTGGTTATAAGGTAGCAAATTCAATATAATCAAAGCTGT
Source organism: Maratus michaelseni (assembly GCA_963931845.1). Taxonomy (NCBI): domain Eukaryota; kingdom Metazoa; phylum Arthropoda; class Arachnida; order Araneae; family Salticidae; genus Maratus; species Maratus michaelseni. The sequence continues at coordinate 58,980,358 of OZ007600.1, read as the reverse complement.
ATCACTTTTATAGGGGGAGGGAACGTTTTTTAACACTTTCCAACCTAGTTGAAAAGTGTTTATGACTTCGGTTTGTCTGGCCGTATGGCAGTCTGCCGTATGTCCGTGCTCTAACTCCCGTAAATAGGCTCGGATTGCTCTGCAATTTTTATATGTTATTGTCGTTATCTATAGCATGTTCCCTATTCCAACTGAAGTGTGTAGCATTTATACTTTTTTACAGGGACAGTCAAACGAATTCCGTTACATCACGTCTATGGAGAAAAATCGTTTGCGGTTTAATTAAATAATGTTTCACTATTTTAAACGCATTGAAAATTATATATATCACTAAGGTGCGTTACAAGAGGCTTACTACAGAATAGCGTGTGTATAGCAGTCATCGTTCATTTACATCATACACACAAAAGAATTCTCTACTGTCTGTTAACAATAATTCCTGGAAGTGCGTTTTAAGTTGCTGAACGCGATTTTAAATTGAACTCAATTTTTGTCTATTACTTGGTGTGTATAAATTCTGTATTTCATATACAGTGCAACACAAAAGTTAGCGAACACATTTCCGTTTATTGAAAGAAACTCCAGAAGGAGAATTTTAAACTGTGCTACGCGTTTCCTAACTCGACTAAAATTTAGCATCCTATGTAGTATATATACAAATATCATATACAGTGCTGAATAAAAGTATTCGGATATTTTTCCGAATATTGTATGTGTTGGAAGTTCCTGAAATTACGTTTTTTAATATGTTATGCGTTTTCCAAATTGTTTACTTAGATGTTATCTTTCAGCTTATTAAACGGTAATGATTTGTAAAATTATTTTGGAAGTGTTGGAAAGTGTTACATAATCTATGCTTTACGCATGATTTTTCGTTCTTGTTAATTCTTAAATACCCTGGTTGAAATTTGCTGAAGTTTTCAATTTTGTTTGTAAATGTATCAGGTACAATGGGATTATTAAACGGGTAAAATGAAAAATTTCAGAATACCCTCAAGTGAATTACTTTTTTACGATAATAGATCAAAGTTTAATAACCACCTTTTACATTAACCATGCTTGTAAAGCAGAATCTGATTTACTAAGAGGAGAGGGGGGGGCGGGTGCTGATTACAATAAACAACAATTAACCTATGCTCTTAAATACAAAAAAAAAATGGTGATTCAATTATACGGTAATTCGTATAAGCGTCGGATTTCTAAACTTTTTCTAGTAGGGTCCCATACTTTTGATTTGACCAGAGGCCCAGGAAACCTGTAACCGGTCCTGATCCAGTCCCTAGCGCCGTACACATTGTCAGGAGAAAATATTATAAAATCGCTTGAGTGATATCATATTTCTTTTATTTCAAAAATTGGTTATAAGCTGAATTTTACTAGACGTCAAAAATTCTAGTTTTTTATAATAATAATAATAATAATAATAATAATATTTCTTTTAAATGTAAGATGTTGTTGCAGTGGGATACTGTTACAGGTGCGTTAAGAATTAATGGATATTTATGGTTCCATTCGAGAAGAATCTCTTTCTCTGTATACACACACATATATAATAAAATAAGATATTTAAAAAAATCCAAAATGAATTTTTCATTAATCGAATTTGCATTTAAATAAACTAATAAAAATTTTAGTAATTTATTCAACCAAATTAATTTAATGAAAATCTCTATAATAAAAAAAAAATTACAGAAAAAAATGGTATTAAACACAATTCTAGCTAAAAAAAGCCCGTTTAAAAATTAAAATCTTAAATATCTAATTAATCTTCTAATAAGAAAACGGTAAATTAATAACTGGAGCTGAGATCTTTTCGGTTGATATAACCGAATTCGGGTGATACATGAAAAAAAGATCTACAGCATTTTATTCAGAGAACTTTCGCTTACTTTTTTGATTTTCATAGCCAATTAGTTGCCGTTTCTATGCTTATATTACAAAAAAAAATCTTATTTCTGACAGGTGCAAGGATGAGCCCCGGTCTGTCACGTCACATGATAGATTAGTCAAAACGTTGACTATTGACAGGATCTCTCCAATAAAACTTTTTTGTTAATTTTTACTGCCCAGTGAACCACGGGGTATCGCTAACATCTATGGACTTCCTGCAAGATGTGTAAGATAAGATTAACGAAGCTGTTGAAATGGCTGTACTGTTGCAAGGACAATTTCTTCTTCTACAACCCATTAAGCCGGACAGACCTACATGGAATTGCCCCCTGGCAAAAGGGTAGGCTCCCCACTGGTGCAATGTTGAATTTTATTTTCACTGTCGCCAATCCTTCGTTTGTTCCCTTTCCCATTTCTTTTTGGACATCAGGATTACTATCTGCATATAAAGTTTCATTTTAACTGATGTTTTGGTATTTACATTCATATCAATATCATATTCTCTTTCTTATTATCATAAATATTCGCACACAAGAAAATGTCCAAAAATTACAATCGGACAAAACCCGCATGTTTTAAGGTGGGTTAGTAGGAAGAAGGATTTTCCATCGCACTTAATGTTTTCATATGGGAAAATACCCCCTTCCTGTAATGTCTCATTTTGTAATTCCTTCCCAAAAATGATACTAGATTATAGAAAGAAATAATTCTTCATATTCGTACGCTTTTAGATTTTTCGAATTTTTCTTTCAAAAATACTTTAAAGTCTATGTTAATTTTAAGCTAATAGCTTGAAACGTCAATATTCATTTCAGCGCATTATTTTAGCGATTTTAACGCCCCACTGCAAATGTGTTTCTACAACCGTCGAATTTTTCACGTGGAAAGTTTTGTTTGGTTTTTGTATGGCTTAATGTTAATAATAATCAATATTATAAACCAAACACATGTCTGATTATTGCTGAAGTCATTTTGATAGTGGTAGCAACGAATTGACTGATAAATTTCGTTTTGACAGCATATTTTAAAACTTCTAAACGTCGCACAATTTCATTTTTTATACTGTCGAATAGGAAAACAAATGCAATTTCTTTGAAAACTATATTTAAATTAAATTTTTTTTTATAGGTTTTAAAATAATTTCCAAGCATGAATTTGTTTTAAATCTATCTCTATCACGTGCAGCCCGATTGCGAAATATTAATCCGTTTGCATTTAAAACATATAGTTTCACATTTATTCCCGGCTAACATTAAGGAACGAAATAAAAAATTCATCAAAATATAAATATAAATATAATACAAAAAAAAAAATTGTAAATTTAACTGACATGTTCTCGAACTACGCGCTTAAACAGTTAAAATTTTCATAATAATAATAATAATAATAATAATAATAAAACCTGCAGTCAGCAGCGAAATCTTGGACGAATTCTTTTGCCATTAACTCCTGGCATGCGGCTAATACAGAAGTATAGCTTAATTAAATTTCAAAATTTATTTGAATATATTATTATTTTTTTTTAATAGAAATTCTTTTTGGCGGTGTTAATGAATCAGTTTAAATATGTATATTTTAAATATGAATAATCTATTAGAATTAGAAAAAATTGGTTTTCACTTATGTTCTGTAACCGGGGAATCATGGGTTCAATTCCCTAGTTTTGATAATAGCATATTTGTACACTGATATATCAGTAATACATTAGTATATATGTTGCTTTTTTCAAATGCTTTGCACTAGAATTTGAAAAAATCTATGCAATATTATAACACTTAAGACGTTTACAAAAATATTTCCCTCAACTCAGCAAAACAAAGCTGACATATTCACAGACTTCTATTTATGAATAAATGCATGGAATTTGCAGTGACGATTGTTGAAGAAATTTGAAATCAAATAGCATTTCGCATTTTCGATAACTGTATATCATATTGAATTATAATTTATTGATGTCTCAAGACGCCCTTTATTGGGCTATAGAATATCGAAAATAGTCTTAAAGCAAAAACTTGGACAGCATTTTCTGAACGATTTTTTGTCCTTATTAAAAGATGGAAAATGCCATTCGATTCCTTAGTTTATGATTTATTAATAAACAATAAATCTATTGTATATGAATAAATCTGCGAATTTTGTGTGAAACGCATGCCTTGTTATAAATGAAAACTCTTTTACTCTCAATCATAGTTAACTAGTCCCGGCACTTTTGTAATTTCTCGGTTCAAAGCCTGGCCCGGCCCGTGCAAAAATCAGTGAAAACGGGCCCGGCCCAGTCCGACCTCTGTTAAGACATTTCTCAAATCAAAAGTAGTTACTTTCTAATACATTTGTGAATTCGATTTTGTTCAGAAACGCATAAAATTGGCAAATGTTATTATTTAGAAACTGTGTAATGGAATAGCATTTCCATTAAGAAAAAAGAAAAAAAAAAGAAATCTTTCAGAAAGTACTGACAACATTGGCGTTTTGAATCAAATTTCAGGACGTGATAACATGGAAAAGGTTAAAAACCTGTCGTCACGTGACAAGAATCACCTATACCTCGATAAGTAATTTATTTATCAAAAAATAGAAAACACTAATCGATTTTAAATTGCTTCAAAAGTCAAATCTGTCACTTTTATGCATTTACAGTTAAAAACGAATCAGAAAATATTTCAGACAGTTTCGTGTTGTTGGGAATTTTCAGTCCTGGTTTTGATAAGGAAGAAAATCATTGTCTCAGCGCAGCGTGGCCTGGTCCGTTCGAAGGTCAATAAAATAAGACCTGGCACAAAAATCTTTGCAAAACATGCATACATTTTTAAATCGCCATTGTTCTACAATTAAACATTAATTTTTTTTTTTTTTTTTTTTTTTTTTTTTTTTTTTTTTAAATGGTAGATTTATACGCTTATTAAAATATAGTGAAACGTGGGAAAAAGAACCTGCTTATGACGGAATCCTGTCTTAAACTGAAAAATGTGTTGATCCATTCAAAATGAATATACTAATACGTAAGAAAATAATTTATAATAAATTTACACCTGCTAAGAAGGCAATTTGCCTATAACTCACTTTTTTTTCCCTATGCAATTCCATCTTACAAGATTTTACCGTATAGCATTTTTCTTTCAATACATGGAATATACGGATTAACAATATTAATGATAACTTAAACACATACATACAACAAATAGAGATTTATTGAAAAAATAAATATCGCAGGCTGCGGCACTTCTATAAAAATGATTATAAAAAAAAAAAAAAAAAAAAAAAAACAAGAATGAAAAATGCGTCAAGCATAGATTATGTAAAATTTACCAACGCTTCCAAAATAATTTTACAAATCATTACCGTCTAATAAGCTGAAAGTAAACAATTTGGAAAACGCATAACCTATTTAAAAACGTAATTTCAGGAATTTCCAACACATACAATTTCCCATTTTTTTACACATCCCATTTTTTTTTTCTGCAACTTAAGAATTCTTCGGTAGATTTAGCTATTTCCATGATTAAACTGAAATTAGAAGAATAACAACTTGACACTATCATAGGAAGAAATTGATTCCTATGACAACGTGAACGACGATGGTTAAAATTTTTATTTTAATCTGGATCAAAAGATAAATCGCAATAATTCAAGGTTCGTTATATTCGAGATCGGAGCGGAGATAGCTCTACACTTTCGAAGGCAGTGGGGGCCCACAAACCCAGGTTCATTTGGGAAAAACTGGCCAGCTCTGCTCTGCTAGTAGATTAATTACAAAATATAATTTATATAATTAGATTAGTAATTTATAGTGATAGAAGAAACCTATTGAAAAAGAACAACTAGCGCAATTATTACAAAATTTGTATGCTTTTTTTTTAAATGAAAAAAAAAAAAAATGACAAATATTTTAAAGATGTAATAGTCGTACATGATTTTTCTGAACACAAATCCGATGCCAACATATTTGGAGAATTTTGACTGTATTAACTTTAAGGTTACTTCGTTTGTCGGTGTTTACTTTTTAAACTTTTCGCAAAACATTAGCATTTTTTTTTTTTTGGGGGGGGGGGGGGGTTCTATAATTTAAAAGAATTGTTCAAACTCGCCAGAATAAAAATTCATATGATATCAGAATTAATAAAATCATATCAAGACGAATCATTTCTTCATAGCACTCAAAATAAAATTCAATCTAAGCAGCTGCTAAACATGCTATAAATATCAGAGATGAATTTTGTTTATTATTATTATTATTTGGTGACCCGAGGCTGAAAACGTCAAACTATATTTTTTCTTCTGAAATCCTATTATTCAGAATTTCAGTTTTGCTTTTATACATGCGACAGTTTGCATTATAAACCTATTCCAGAATGATAGCACTTTATTCTCATTGTAAGGTGATCTAAGGAAACATCTATACAGATACATTCTGTAGCATTTTGCTTTGCTGTACTATTAATAACTACCGTTAATTAACTTTGATCTATGACACAATAATAATAAAAAAAAGATTCAATTAAAAAATATATCGTGCTGTTTATCCCAGACGAAAATCTGTCCTTTTCTGAATGGTAAGGATGTCGTTATACAAAAATCCCAATTTTCTTTATCATTGTAGCGCTATTATGGCCTAGGTTCCATAAGTTTTCCCCTTTGTATTTGCCAGTGTGTCATTCATTATACGTTGCAAGTCCCGGAAGACTCCCGTTGTGTTCTCCTGACTGAATGCAGCCATAAGGAGAAAGAAAATAAATCCACAGTCCAAGGAAATTAATCACATTTCCGCATATGCTGTCACAAGACATTTTGTGCATTTTACAGGTCGATACGGTTTTTTGTAAAGACCGGAAAGTAAATATTATACTTGAAAATAAGAAGCAATTAAAACCAAACTATAGTACCATACCATAACAGCTTTAAATTATCTCTTAGTTACAGGGGAAAAAAAAGAAAAAAAAAACTTTTTATAATTTTATAGAAAACTTTATATAGTTACTTCATTATTAAGTTTCAGGGTCTGGGGGGGCTTCAGCCCCTTTACCCCCCCCCACGTGGGTGCGCCAATGGCTGGATTCATAAGTTATACAAAAAATAAACTTGCCGTACAGGCACCGCGTCGATATTTAATCTTTTATAAAAGGATGAGGACGGCCAATAAATATTTCGTAATGTTTCGGCTTTAACACTTAGAACTACCATGAGCCGTCATTTTGACGGTTACCTAATGAATATATTCCGATTCGAACCAGAAATTTCTTTTTAAAATAAATTAAATATAAAACTCATAGAAATACGTTAAATTAATAAGTTAAGTGGTTATAAATAAAATTTCTGGTATGAAATAGTTTTAAAAAACTATAAGTAATATTTCCGATAGCTCTAGTGTTAATTTTTTGCTTATTTTTTAAGTGCTGGTCCAGGTTGGGTCTGAGCATATAAATTTCGTTCGGTCCTCACACACCTCTTACCCCCCCCCCCCCCCCAAAAAAAAAAAAAAAAAAAAAAAAACGTTTATTCTAAAAAAAAAAAAAAAAAAAAAAAAAAAAAAAAAACAGCAGCATGGCGTAATCCAAAAATTGGAAGTACTACAAAAAAAATAGGATTGTGCTGTCATAAAATGGCACAGTGTGTGTGTCATTAAATGTGCAGTCATAGAATCACAAATATCTTATTGAAATTATTATTTTCCTTCAGAAAAAAATTAAATTAAATATTTGCGACATTCAGATTGTTTCAAAAAGATGTAACAAACTGTAAGAAATGGCAGAGCACACTTATAAATAACAATTTTTGCACAGAAAACCAGGGTCGCAGTCCATGAATTCGGACAAAAAATAAAGCTTATCTATTTCAACCAGAACTCTGATATTTATGCAGACATTTAACAATAATGGTGATAGTTTAATAAAAATTTCAAGTCTTACCTATCTTTATGTGAAATACGAAACTACGAAAAATTCTGGGAATGCATAGTAATTCAGTCAGTGACATCGTACATACATTCATTTCGAAATATAGATGGCCTAGTTCAGCGCTGTTTGGACGCAGATGATGATAACTTCCATCAATTTTTGTGATATTGTTGCATTTGGCAAAAACGTCTATTGAAAATTTCGTTAAAATAGCTTCATTATTGTTAAAGTCTTGATCAAGAATTCGTGTTTCGCCTGAAATGAAACATTTCATGTTTTTGATTGAACAAATGGATTGCCACCCTGAATTCCTACACATTTAATTTTTTCGCGTGTTTGTATTATTCCACCCTTTAAACTTAAAAAAGAGAATCATTATGACATAATTACACGAAAAATATATTGATACCTCATAAGACCATCCTCAAATTCAAATCTGTTATTATCTGACACATCTCCAGAATTTATTTTTATTTGTAAACACATAAAACTGACAGATGTATTTATAATCGAATAGCGTTTTCCAAATTTCGATAAGGCACGGGATATTTAGAAAATTCAGTAAAAGTTGGCATTATAAACTGAATTTCCAGACGCAGCAGTGTGAAAAAGATCGTCATTGAGACAACAATGGCTTACAACTTTAAATGTAATACATTTATCAAAAAATGAAAAACCCTATTTGATTTTCAGTTATTTCAGCAGTTTTGCTTGAAATTTTCATACTTTTGAGTCGGTGAAGGGGTCAGAAAAATTCTTGTTGTTAAGAGTGGATTTTTCTTTTCCCAGAATGGCCTTAAATTAGAAATAAATTTTATTCAACAACTAACTGGCCATGCGTTACCAAGGCCGTGATAATAACCTTAAACAGAACTCAAGTTCGTATGATTTTTTTTTTCTTTAAAGAAGCTGAAACAAGTGTTTTAAGAAGGAGATTAGTAGTAGAAGAACAAGAGTTTCAGTCCAGCAGGAGCCGTGAGCGTGGTGGAGGTGGGTACCGGAAGTGAGCCTGGCAGTGGAAGCGGAAGTGATGAAAGATAAGACAGGAAGGGATGAAAGATAAGACAGGAAGTGAACCGGAAGTCTTGGAAGATAAGAGAGGAAGTGAAGTAGGGGAGGGCTTAATTTTTTTTAACCGATAAGGGAGAGAAGGGAGGGCTTATTTTTAGGGGGGGCTTAATTTTTTTTTGCTGAAAAATAACGCCACATTTTTTTTTTTTACCTATTCTTTTACACCAGTCATCTGCGTGAGACCTGCAACGAAATAAAAGGGTTTAATTATTATTATGCTTCAGCAAAGTCGAGTGGAGTTGAGGGGTAGGAAGCCTGCTTTAAAAATAACAGAATGCGAACAGTGCGAGTAGAGTTGAGGGGTAGGAACCCTGCAATAAAAATAATACCTGTAAAAGAAATATATATGTGCTACCTTTCGCGCTCTTCGACCTAACTGTTCAGAGTTTAACATGAAATTTACTTATAATTCACCTGTAAAAGAATTTTTTTCCCTTCTTTAAACATTAACTTAAATGTGAATGAGATTAAAATAGATGTGAAGGCTAAATTTTTAGAGAGTTAAAATGAAAATCCACCGAGGGTTGTGTTAAATAAAAGGAGATGATCGACTTTGACAGCATTTTTCTAAAAGTTTATTTATCGAAAAAGGAATCATACGTTTCGATTATATTTGTTAACTATTATAGTTTAACATTAAAAAGCAGGTAGACATTCACATCTTTAGCGCTCGTCGACCTAACTGTTCGGAATATTTTTCGAACCCATTATGTTTGACTTTATAAAAGTTTCATGTAAAAAATTATTCTTTAAGTTTTAACTGAAATGAGATTGAAATAGATGTAATGGCTAAATTTTTAAAGATTTAAAATGAAAATTGTGATAGCCATGTAAATAAAAGTAATGCGATTACTTTGCTTTATAAAAATCTAACACGAAGAAAAGCTGGTAGACGTTTACCTTTCACACTCGTCAACCTAACCGTTCGGAATTTTGTTTAAACTTCTCTCGAGTTCGTCGACCTAACCATTCAGAGTTTTCGTCGAAATCCGGTTATATATTAACTTACAATAGTTAACTTTTTTAAGGGAAGTTTAAATAACATACTTCCCAAAGTGTCTTAGAAAAATTTCAGAATTTATACACACATAAGAACCTCACCTATAGGTGCAAGGTTCTGATTTTAAAGCTACTAGACGTTGAAATTTAAACTTCTTGCGCTCGTCGACCTAACTGTTCGGAATTTTTTTTTTGAACTTTGCTTCAATACGAGTTAGGATCCCTTAGAAAGACCTACATAGAGACACTTATCCCTAACGTAGATAATCATCTCTATATTTAACTAACCAGTTACAACACACAAGAGATAATCGTTACATTCAGTTAATAAGTGATTTGACATGTAAAATATTAGATATAAAAACATATATGATATATACAACACACAAAAAAATTTTAAAGATTTTTTTCCCTACAATTTTTAACAAGAATTTACCAATAATTTAACTTGAGAGCAGGTATTTGTTTTAGAGTTATACGATTATAATAAATTTTCATTAGATTTGACATTATACAACTAACATTTTAAAAAAAGAGAAAGACATCTAGTTTTTATAACGTCACATGTTTGAATTATTAACCTATTTTAGTTAAAAGTATGATACTTAAGTGATTTTATTTGAAAAATCAATTCAACATTTTAAAAGCAGTCGAAAGATTTTTACTTTTAAAAAATAACTAACAGAATTTTTTAAAGCAGTAAGGTAGATGACACTAACTTTAAATTAACTTTTTATAGGTCACTTTAAATAAAATACATATTTTTTATTATTATTAAAGAAAAATATAAACTACTCACACATTATTATGCTGCATTTTAACATAACTGAAATACTACAACCTTTCTGCTGACATGTGGTCACGGAGGAAATCTTTTCATATAGAAGGCAAAATAAGATAATGAATTGATAATCATGATTCGTTATGCATATGTTTAAACAGGAAATTATTTAAGACGTGTGATTAAGACCATTTTACATGGTATTACAGAATAAATCTTTTCACAGGATGCAAGATAAGATAATATCACGTAATGATTTAATAAACACGATTCGTTATGCATATTTTAAAACAGGAAATACATCCGTCAGATAACATTACTTTGTTTATATGAAGTGACCAAATACAAATTTTGCTGATAAGATTAATTTAATTTCGAAAATATTATTGTCAGAACATTCAAATTTTACACAATATTTTTAAAAATTTAAATAAGGGAAATCAGAAAATTGTACACGATATTTTAAAAAATAAATAAATAAGGGAAGTTACAAAATGTTGTACACTCTTTTATTTAGAAAAAGAGAGCGGGTATTTTGTTTTGAGTTATACGATTAAAATAAATTTTCATTATATTTGATTTTACACAACCAACATTTTCAAAAAAGAGAATGGAATCTAGTTTTTATAAATTAACGTACTTCAATTTTTCAAATACTTAACACCTCCTCTTTTGCTAGACTTTATACACATAAGACATAAAAGTTGTTTTCGAATACATCATTTAGAAATTAAGCGACTTGATAAGTAAAACATTATTTAATAAAAGCAATAGATACGAAAGTAATAAAGATTTTTACTTACAAATGTACGAACTTCTGATAGGTAAGACTTTCTTAATCACTGTGCAAGAATTAAGTGGTGATTAAACTTATAACATTATATGATGAAATAATCACGTGACGTATTTTTAAACCAATAAAATGTCAGTATTTTTAAACTAATACAAAGTTAGTATTTTTACACGAGCGCCCTCTATCATTATATAAATTTCAATGAAACGAGTTCATAACATTCTACTGCGACCTGATATCGTTGTAATAGGTTGTATTTTTCGTTAAGTTAGTTTTCATTTAAATTATTATGGAACGAGTTATGTTGGTGATGTAACCAACTTGGAGTGTCAGCACTCATCACCAGAGTTAAATAATCAAGAGATGGATTCTACACTTTTATCTAAACAAGGACCCGTTTCGAATTGTGAAGTGAAACCCATCTCATCAGGACTAAAGAAACAGAAGTTACCTCATGTGTGTAAGATGTGTAACAAGTAACAAGGCATTTCCTCGAAAAGTTAACTTAGTGTTTCATATGAAATGTCATTTAAAGGAAAAGTCTTTTCGTTGTGAGGTGTGTGCTGAAGTTTTTTCGCGAAAGAGTGATTTACGTATACATTAAAAGATTCACAAATCACCCAAACAATACAAGTGTGGGGATTGCAACGAACTGTTTTCAAGAATGTATGATTTATTAATTCACAAGAAGACCCATAAGACTCATAAACAACATTCATGTATAAAGTGTAGCGAAATGTTTGATTGTGAATCAGATTTAGTACAACATTGTGATACTTTTCATAAAGTTGTGAAATCACCCTATTCAAAAGATTTGTTATTTGAAAAAGTGAAGCATTTTAAAAGACAAAATGATGTGCGAAATATTTTTACTAAAACTATCATTGTATCCAATGAGATGAATCAAAAAGACTTTCATTCATTTTTTAACAGTATTCGAACGGATGTTTTAAACGAATTAAATTATCAATTGCAAATGAAAAAGTCAATAAAATGGTATGCAGCCGTTAAAGTGGATGTCTGTCGTGAATCACAGGATGGTAACTTAGAGAGAGCAATCCCCTTTTTCCTTTCCAAAAGTGAACTGGAATTAACAGACCAAAACATACAAGTGCATGTTGAGAATGCCTTTCTAAAGTTGTACAACGGCTTTGAAGATTTTACAGAACGTGTGTTTAATTGGACATTACAAAAAATTTTTAAATTAGAATTGATTACAGCTCAATATGACAGTCTTATTTGATTTGTATTATTTTAGATGAATAATAAATAGTTTGATTGCGAAAAAAGTGTTTTCTTTAACCTACACTGTTAAAACTGATGTTGTGTATTTTGAATGACTTAGACAAAATGTTAATTTAAAAAAAAGATTTTAACATGAGATAAGAGAGTTATAATTAAAACTGGACTTACCTAAAATTTTTTCAAGATAGTCTCGATATTCTTTCCATTACAACTGTTTTAAGGAAATAGAATTTAATTTTATTGCGAATAACACTTTGTTGTTAACATCACGTGGTTTGTCTTATCATAACTATGAGATCACTTCCGATTAACATGATAATGAAGAGTATAAAAATGACTAATGCAAACCGATTTTCCTGCCTAAACTTGTTATCAGCTTGCATGAGTGACTCATCTTTACTTGACCTATATCACCACCATCTTGTGATATTTCAAAACTTACCTATATCACCACCATCTTGTGATATTTCAAAACTTTGAAAATTTATCACATTTTAAGAATAAAACTTAAACATTTAAAAACTTTAAAAATTTGAGTTAGCGAAATTTGTTAGATGGACACATTTTAAAAACTTTAAACTTTCGAGTTAGCGAAATTTGTTGGATTGACACATTTTAAAAATGAAACTTAAACATTGGACTTTGTGAAATTTGTTAGACTGACACATTTTTTTTTAAAAAAAAGGCTGTTAAACATTTGAAATTGAAAAATCAACATGTCATTTTCAAAGCAGTGAATAGATGTATACCTTTAAAAATTCGACTTAGTGGAATTTAATAGTGAAATTTATTAACCTAACACACATGCTAAAAATAAAACTTTATAAATTTTTTCCATTTTTAAAATAAAACTTATTTAAAAAATAAATAAGCAACTATTAAACATTTTGAATGTCTTAGACAAAGTGTGAATAAATTTATTGAAATTATATAAAACATGAAAAATTTCATTACTTTTAAAGGAAATTTTATTTTTGGTGAAATAAACTCGAGGTATTTATCATATGTTACTTAAATTACATGAGAATTATTGAAAATGTGTTACTTTTAATCACTCACAAGATAAGACATGATGTTACAACATACACATAGGAATGACATAGGAATTATAGATAGGTTTTTCTCCCACACATGACGTCACTGATAACATATTTACTGATCAAGTCATAAAATTATAGTTTAGGGTAGGTTTTTCTACACGAAGTTGAGTTGAGATTTAAGATATTTGAGAAATAAAAACTACAACTTTGACTACTTTTTGAAATTTCCCCCTACATAAGAAAAAGAACATAGAAAAATAAAATGAAAAGTCGTATTTGAATGGAATTGAAGTATTATCCTTTCGGTTAACAGATGAATGCGTTGCCAATTACACCACAAAGGTACTGTTTGAATATATTGTGTTTCTTTTTTAAGGTTAAATTGATTTAATATTCAAGTTATTTCTTAATGTTACACTTAAAAACAATAAATTTAATTAGCATTCAAAAAGCAAACGATCACATTATTGTGTAAAACAATCAAATGTTTTAAAAGTCACGAGTTAAAATTTGAAATGACTTAGAGTTTAATTAGAATTTAGATGTGAACCTTTTAAAATGAAATAATAGTTTTTTTTGTATCGCCCTCTATTGGTGGGTAATAGAATTAAGAGATAATTAAAAGTTTTAACTTGAATTCGAACCCACAACCAAAATTATTTTTCGGTTTTATAATTTAGGGTAGGTTTAACTGAGCAAGCCATGATATAACAGTATTTATAGACGATTTAAGATATTCGATAAAGGAAATCATCTAAATTTCTAATTTAATTGAAGGGTTTACTGCTTAAAGTACTACAAAATGAGTACAACACGATGCATAGTTTTTTAATTAATTATATTTTTCGAAAGGTTAAATTGAATTATTGATAAACTTAGGATTTATGTTTAAAGTGAATAAATTTGATATGTTAGGTTCACTTAATAACAGAGGGTTGAATAAGTTATTTTTAATAAAAATAAAGTTTACTAAAAGTTTTTAAAGTTAAAAAAAATGTAAGTTACGTTAAAAAAGTTAACAAAAATATAGTTTTAAGAAATTTAAAGTTTACAAAAAGTTTGAAAATCTCTATGTTAATCAAAATTAACTTTTTAATTTTAACTATTGAGAAACTATAATCTGTTTATCCTTGTAACCAACTGGTGCATATCAACTATCTGCACATGTGCAGTAAAAACATACACTTTTAAACTAACTTGAGTTCGATTTTAAATTATTTGCTAATTTTTATACAGCTCGATTACCTTTCAGAAACAAAACAGAATGAAATACTTACCAAAAAACACGTCAACGTCTTATACTTGCTTTCACTTAACTAATCTTTCTACATTAGCTTTGCTAGGGGGCGCTACAATCGCCGCTAGAGGCGCTACTAGTTTCCGGTTTGTGACATAGTTTCCGGTTTGCGATAAGAACAAGGTTAAAATAAAACCCACGTGCATTCATTTGGTGTTGTTTACCTGTACCTTGTTATAAGCCGTTTGCCTTCTCTTGCTCACTTATCACTCGCTTGTCCAGACTTGTTTCTGTGCTGCACGCCTGTTTTGCTGACTCATCTCTTGCTTTAACTGTTTGGACTTGCCTGATGTGAACTATCTCAGGTCTTTTGTCATAGCTTGAATGTACTTTATGTCGATCACTTTAATATAAAAGTTATGTCCCAACTTACTTAAACTTTAATAAAAATATTTTTTATTTATAAATTACATGAAATTCTTATTTTTCTAACACATTTACTAAGTCACTTTCGTTCAAAAATATGGTAAAACCCGATTTTAAATCGAAGTTTAGGATAAATTCCCCAAATTTTGTAACATTTTAGCACTAATAAGAAATATTGTAAACACCCTATACATACAAGTTTTATAAAAATAATATTAAATTCCCCAAATTTTGTAACATTTTAGCACTAATAATAAATATTGTAAACGCCCTGTACATACAAGTTTTGTAAAAATAATATTACTTATAGCTGACTCGTTTAGTCCCATGATAAGAACCTTCAATATCGCTAAAATCAGTGTTAAACAAAAATGCAACCATAGGTTTAACCGTCTAATTACATGTCTTTACATATTATTTTAAAATGTAAAGCATTATAGCTGAACGAATGATATAAGAAAAAGTTAGAATAGATCACATATTTTTGTTATTAAAAAAAACTTATATGCAAACAAACTTTTTAAACTTAAAAATTCTTAAATATTCTTATTTAAAAATATTTTTAATTTAAATTTATAAGTTAGTTTTTTTTAATAACAAAAATATGTGATCTATTCTAACTTTTTCTTATATCATTCGTTCAGCTATAATGCTTTACATTTTAAAATAATATGTAAAGACATGTAATTAGACGGTTAAACCTATGGTTGCATTTTTGTTTAACACTGATTTTAGCGATATTGAAGGTTCTTATCATGGGACTAAACGAGTCAGCTATAAGTAATATTATTTTTACAAAACTTGTATGTACAGGGCGTTTACAATATTTATTATTAGTGCTAAAATGTTACAAAATTTGGGGAATTTAATATTATTTTTATAAATTATTTAATAATATTTTAATTAAAATAATTAAGTTTTTATTCTATATATATATATATAGTTCACTGTAAACAACAGATACATTGATAATGAGATGGAGACATAAGTCTGCACTTTTACAATACATCTGAAATAGGTTGGCAGATTTTATTGCTCAAATATATGACAGTCATAAATCTGCCTTGTACAGCTGCAGAAAAACATCATCCGTTTTCCAGGAGTCCTGAGACCACGTGACCAGAGTGGGGGTCAAAACGGTGGACTAATGAAAAACATGGTTTTGTTCAAGGAGGACCAATAGACGAAAAAAGACGGCCTACAAAAATTAAGAGAAGGAGAAAAAACATCGCCCCCTCAGAATTGAAGAGGAAGAGAAAAATTCATCCAAGATTCAGTTCGAAGTTTCCTAACCCAGAATGAAGGTTGTGCAAAAAAATGCACGTTTACTTTAGTCATTTTGACTGTAATGCAAGGAGTATATATTTTTATTTGTGTTTGTGTCGTCGTACAAAAAGAACGTGGAGCTGATAGGACGATGGATGACCTCTACCTAGAAAAAGGTATCTCAAATATTATATGCTCGTAATAACTGTGCATAACATTTTAATTGTTTGTGGGAAGAATATGATGCATGCTAATGCACACAGGGATTGTTCTCCCAGGAATTTTGCATCGTAAAAAAATTAGATTAACCTTCAATCAAAAATAATAATGTTAAGTATTAAACTTTTTTCTATGCTATTTGTAAATAGCATTTTTTTGTGAAGCAAGTAGTATACGAGCAATTAATGATAATGATTGTTTTTTTTATATTTATTTTATAGATTAAATGTAAATATCATTGTATATACTGTGAATAAACTAATTTTAATGTTAAAATTCAAGATTTAATTTTTCTTCTCTTTGGTGATGACTCAGTTTCTTTTATTTAATTTTGATTTAGCGATTTTTTTTTTCTAGATGAATAATTTATGGAAGGACACCAGCTTAATCTTAACTTCATCTTTCTCTTAAGGTCATGTTCAACTAAATAATCACAACGCTTTAATTTAAATTCTATATGCTGGTATTTCTTTCAGCATCTCTACATGACCCAGAGAATTTATTTGGTAAATACGATCATTTTTTTAATGCTAAATTCAAAATTACAATTAGCTCTTTGTTGATTTTTATGTGGAATGATAAATTAATTTTTAAAATCGTAACCTAATGTACACTTGGCAATATCATTCCAGCAGTGTCAATCCAACAAATTTCGCTAACTCGAAAGTTTAAAGTTTTTAAAATGTGTCCATCTAACAAATTTCGCTAACTCAAATTTTTAAAGTTTTTAAATGTTTAAGTTTTATTCTTAAAATGTGATAAATTTTCAAAGTTTTGAAATATCACAAGATGGTGGTGATATAGGTAAGTTTTGAAATATCACAAGATGGTGGTGATATAGGTCAAGTAAAGATGAGTCACTCATGCAAGCTGATAACAAGTTTAGGCAGGAAAATCGGTTTGCATTAGTCATTTTTATACTCTTCATTATCATGTTAATCGGAAGTGATCTCATAGTTATGATAAGACAAACCACGTGATGTTAACAACAAAGTGTTATTCGCAATAAAATTAAATTCTATTTCCTTAAAACAGTTGTAATGGAAAGAATATCGAGACTATCTTGAAAAAATTTTAGGTAAGTCCAGTTTTAATTATAACTCTCTTATCTCATGTTAAAATCTTTTTTTTAAATTAACATTTTGTCTAAGTCATTCAAAATACACAACATCAGTTTTAACAGTGTAGGTTAAAGAAAACACTTTTTTCGCAATCAAACTATTTATTATTCATCTAAAATAATACAAATCAAATAAGACTGTCATATTGAGCTGCAATCAATTCTAATTTAAAATTTTTTTGTAATGTCCAATTAAACACACGTTCTGTAAAATCTTCAAAGCCGTTGTACAACTTTAGAAAGGCATTCTCAACATGCACTTGTATGTTTTGGTCTGTTAATTCCAGTTCACTTTTGGAAAGGAAAAAGGGGATTGCTCTCTCTAAGTTACCATCCTGTGATTCACGACAGACATCCACTTTAACGGCTGCATACCATTTTATTGACTTTTTCATTTGCAATTGATAATTTAATTCGTTTAAAACATCCGTTCGAATACTGTTAAAAAATGAATGAAAGTCTTTTTGATTCATCTCATTGGATACAATGATAGTTTTAGTAAAAATATTTCGCACATCATTTTGTCTTTTAAAATGCTTCACTTTTTCAAATAACAAATCTTTTGAATAGGGTGATTTCACAACTTTATGAAAAGTATCACAATGTTGTACTAAATCTGATTCACAATCAAACATTTCGCTACACTTTATACATGAATGTTGTTTATGAGTCTTATGGGTCTTCTTGTGAATTAATAAATCATACATTCTTGAAAACAGTTCGTTGCAATCCCCACACTTGTATTGTTTGGGTGATTTGTGAATCTTTTAATGTATACGTAAATCACTCTTTCGCGAAAAAACTTCAGCACACACCTCACAACGAAAAGACTTTTCCTTTAAATGACATTTCATATGAAACACTAAGTTAACTTTTCGAGGAAATGCCTTGTTACTTGTTACACATCTTACACACATGAGGTAACTTCTGTTTCTTTAGTCCTGATGAGATGGGTTTCACTTCACAATTCGAAACGGGTCCTTGTTTAGATAAAAGTGTAGAATCCATCTCTTGATTATTTAACTCTGGTGATGAGTGCTGACACTCCAAGTTGGTTACATCACCAACATAACTCGTTCCATAATAATTTAAATGAAAACTAACTTAACGAAAAATACAACCTATTACAACGATATCAGGTCGCAGTAGAATGTTATGAACTCGTTTCATTGAAATTTATATAATGATAGAGGGCGCTCGTGTAAAAATACTAACTTTGTATTAGTTTAAAAATACTGACATTTTATTGGTTTAAAAATACGTCACGTGATTATTTCATCATATAATGTTATAAGTTTAATCACCACTTAATTCTTGCACAGTGATTAAGAAAGTCTTACCTATCAGAAGTTCGTACATTTGTAAGTAAAAATCTTTATTACTTTCGTATCTATTGCTTTTATTAAATAATGTTTTACTTATCAAGTCGCTTAATTTCTAAATGATGTATTCGAAAACAACTTTTATGTCTTATGTGTATAAAGTCTAGCAAAAGAGGAGGTGTTAAGTATTTGAAAAATTGAAGTACGTTAATTTATAAAAACTAGATTCCATTCTCTTTTTTGAAAATGTTGGTTGTGTAAAATCAAATATAATGAAAATTTATTTTAATCGTATAACTCAAAACAAAATACCCGCTCTCTTTTTCTAAATAAAAGAGTGTACAACATTTTGTAACTTCCCTTATTTATTTATTTTTTAAAATATCGTGTACAATTTTCTGATTTCCCTTATTTAAATTTTTAAAAATATTGTGTAAAATTTGAATGTTCTGACAATAATATTTTCGAAATTAAATTAATCTTATCAGCAAAATTTGTATTTGGTCACTTCATATAAACAAAGTAATGTTATCTGACGGATGTATTTCCTGTTTTAAAATATGCATAACGAATCGTGTTTATTAAATCATTACGTGATATTATCTTATCTTGCATCCTGTGAAAAGATTTATTCTGTAATACCATGTAAAATGGTCTTAATCACACGTCTTAAATAATTTCCTGTTTAAACATATGCATAACGAATCATGATTATCAATTCATTATCTTATTTTGCCTTCTATATGAAAAGATTTCCTCCGTGACCACATGTCAGCAGAAAGGTTGTAGTATTTCAGTTATGTTAAAATGCAGCATAATAATGTGTGAGTAGTTTATATTTTTCTTTAATAATAATAAAAAATATGTATTTTATTTAAAGTGACCTATAAAAAGTTAATTTAAAGTTAGTGTCATCTACCTTACTGCTTTAAAAAATTCTGTTAGTTATTTTTTAAAAGTAAAAATCTTTCGACTGCTTTTAAAATGTTGAATTGATTTTTCAAATAAAATCACTTAAGTATCATACTTTTAACTAAAATAGGTTAATAATTCAAACATGTGACGTTATAAAAACTAGATGTCTTTCTCTTTTTTTAAAATGTTAGTTGTATAATGTCAAATCTAATGAAAATTTATTATAATCGTATAACTCTAAAACAAATACCTGCTCTCAAGTTAAATTATTGGTAAATTCTTGTTAAAAATTGTAGGGAAAAAAATCTTTAAAATTTTTTTGTGTGTTGTATATATCATATATGTTTTTATATCTAATATTTTACATGTCAAATCACTTATTAACTGAATGTAACGATTATCTCTTGTGTGTTGTAACTGGTTAGTTAAATATAGAGATGATTATCTACGTTAGGGATAAGTGTCTCTATGTAGGTCTTTCTAAGGGATCCTAACTCGTATTGACACAAAGTTCAAAAAAAAAAATTCCGAACAGTTAGGTCGACGAGCGCAAGAAGTTTAAATTTCAACGTCTAGTAGCTTTAAAATCAGAACCTTGCACCTATAGGTGAGGTTCTTATGTGTGTATAAATTCTGAAATTTTTCTAAGACACTTTGGGAAGTATGTTATTTAAACTTCCCTTAAAAAAGTTAACTATTGTAAGTTAATATATAACCGGATTTCGACGAAAACTCTGAATGGTTAGGTCGACGAACTCGAGAGAAGTTTAAACAAAATTCCGAACGGTTAGGTTGACGAGTGTGAAAGGTAAACGTCTACCAGCTTTTCTTCGTGTTAGATTTTTATAAAGCAAAGTAATCGCATTACTTTTATTTACATGGCTATCACAATTTTCATTTTAAATCTTTAAAAATTTAGCCATTACATCTATTTCAATCTCATTTCAGTTAAAACTTAAAGAATAATTTTTTACATGAAACTTTTATAAAGTCAAACATAATGGGTTCGAAAAATATTCCGAACAGTTAGGTCGACGAGCGCTAAAGATGTGAATGTCTACCTGCTTTTTAATGTTAAACTATAATAGTTAACAAATATAATCGAAACGTATGATTCCTTTTTCGATAAATAAACTTTTAGAAAAATGCTGTCAAAGTCGATCATCTCCTTTTATTTAACACAACCCTCGGTGGATTTTCATTTTAACTCTCTAAAAATTTAGCCTTCACATCTATTTTAATCTCATTCACATTTAAGTTAATGTTTAAAGAAGGGAAAAAAATTCTTTTACAGGTGAATTATAAGTAAATTTCATGTTAAACTCTGAACAGTTAGGTCGAAGAGCGCGAAAGGTAGCACATATATATTTCTTTTACAGGTATTATTTTTATTGCAGGGTTCCTACCCCTCAACTCTACTCGCACTGTTCGCATTCTGTTATTTTTAAAGCAGGCTTCCTACCCCTCAACTCCACTCGACTTTGCTGAAGCATAATAATAATTAAACCCTTTTATTTCGTTGCAGGTCTCACGCAGATGACTGGTGTAAAAGAATAGGTAAAAAAAAAAAATGTGGCGTTATTTTTCAGCAAAAAAAATTAAGCCCCCCCTAAAAATAAGCCCTCCCCTCTCTCCCTTATCGGTTAAAAAAAATTAAGCCCTCCCCTACTTCACTTCCTCTCTTATCTTCCAACACTTCCGGTTCACTTCCTGTCTTATCTTTCATCCCTTCCTGTCTTATCTTTCATCACTTCCGCTTCCACTGCCAGGCTCACTTCCGGTACCCACCTCCACCACGCTCACGGCTCCTGCTGGACTGAAACTCTTGTTCTTCTACTACTGAGATTAATATTGAAAATTGATGGTAGCTGAGGTTCGATAAATTTTTTTGTCGTTTAAGTAGTACCTAGAAGTCCTAAAAAGTTGTTAGGAAAAAAAAAAAAAAAAAAAGATAGTCAATCGGGCAGTTTTTAAGGAGCTATAGTAGCGGGCCCAAAAGATGACAACTGATAGTTTTGAGCAGGGAAATATGAGAAAAGATCAAAAGATTCTAGTACTTAGCACTTTAGATCTTCAATTAGTCGAAATTAAGCATAAGGTATAAATTATCATTAGAATAAAATTTTAAAGAAATGCTCACAAAAGTGCCCTAGGACCCCAATAAAAATATGAGGGTTGTGGCCCGGGGACAGGAGTCCAAGACTAAACTTTAAAGTTATGCATTGAGATGGTGACATAATTAGGGGAATGAAAAATACATGCCGCACAAAAAGTTAAAGAGGCACCGGGCCCGGGGTCCTAACTGGCATGAAGAAATGTAGGAATAACTAAAAGGAGAAAAATCCCAAAACCGAAGAAGATCGGATTAAAATGGGACAAATTAAAAATTTAAGGAGCAAAAATTTCAAGGGGCCCCTACCGGCCCAGGATCTTAAGGGGAAGGATAGATCACCTTTAAAATGGTCAAAAATTCAGTTTCAAGGTTTTGATGTTAGTAAATAGTGCATTTTATTCTGAGTAGAAAGGTACCAATGTTTTTAAGAGGCGATAATTATTGACGAAGATATAAAGTAAAACGCAATCGTCATTCTTGGTTTTTGAATGGAGAGTGAAAACTTTAAATGCATTTAATTCACAATAATGATTTCCAAACTTGCGCGCACGATTTCTCCAAAAATAATTTAGATAGAACCTCAAAATTTTTCGAACTTATTAATGTTGTAACAATGAACAAAATGAACTAGATTCTTTTAATTTGGTCAATAAATTAAAAAATAATTAACTGTAATTCATCGAAAAGCGCATATAAAATGAGTTTTTAATTTAATTACAGTTAATTATTTTTTAATTTATTGATCAAATTAAAAGATTCTAGTTCATTTTGTTCATTGTTGCAACATTAATAAGTTTGAAAAACTTTGAGGTTCTATCTAAATTATTTTTGGAGAAATCATGCGCGCAATTTGAAAATCATTGTTGTGAATTAAATGGATTTAAAGTTTTCACTCCCCATTCAAAAACAAAGAATGACGATTGCGTTTTACTTTATTTCTTCGTCAATAATTATCGCCTCTGAAAAACATTGGTACCTTTTTACTCAGAATAAAATGCACTATTTACTGACTTCAAAATCTTGAAATTGAATTTTTGACCATTTTAAAGGTGATCGCCTTAACGGGAACATAAAAATGGGGAGGGGGGGACTAAATGAGGAAATGGATCCCAAAAACGAATATCGGATAAAAAGGGACGTTATATTAATAATTTAGGGCACAAAAACTACAATGGGCTCCAAGGAGCTCGGATCTTAAAAAACTGAGCGACAGATGCATAAAGACCTGCCTTGGTCACCCCACCACCAACTTTTCAGATTTCTAACGTGCGGCAGATTTCGCGAGCCATCGCACACACAAAGAGCGAAACTTCCTTTTATTAGTATAAATTGATTTCACATAGATCAGTTTGTATTGAAAAAAGTAAAAAAAAAAAAAAAACTGATTCAGTCAACAATTTTCCATATTTTTGAAGGTGCGTTTATTTATTTTAGTAATGCATTTTCAACAAACAAAAATAATAGCTAAGAAAACACATAAATTTTAAAGAAAATAAGTGAAAATTGCCCAGAAAACAGTGAGTAAACTGAATGAAAATCATTTCTGAATATTGATTGCTTGAAACCGTAACCCATTTTTATCATAATAACTTTAATATAAAATAACTTTTAAGTGTTAAGTTCACTAAGAATCACATTTCAAAATAAAATGAAATTTTTGTCATAGCAAAATGATCGTGGCTAAAAATGTGACCCTTTAAAGGATCTCTTATTTCTAGCAGTCTATTATCATTCAGGAACCAAAACCACCCTTAAATCTCAAACACAACCTTTTCCGTAGAACTTCATACGTTCATTCACTATTACCCGCCGAACAGATGTTTCCTTTATTCAACCCCCACTCCTGGAAACAGAAATTCAATGACGTACTTACTGGCGTATTTATTGGCTAGCATTATTCAACCACCCAAAGCAAGTTATCGCTCTGACTATCGCCAAGACTTTATCGCTTTCTTAAACCTGTTTTATCGCCATATTTGGCGGGGTCAAGCATAGGTAAAGTCGTCCCAATTATCAATTATTTTGCACAAAATAATACAACTATTATAATCAGATACATTTCATTTTCAATGCACAACGTCACTGCGGATGCTTAAAATTTGTAAATAATGTCATGTGATCAAACCATAAATAATAACCCTAAAGACATCGCCAACAACGCTCTTGGCGAACTCTTAAATCGCTTGTTTTGGCTACGAAATGAGATCTGTTCTCTGATTGGTAGTCTACGTCGCATTTTTATCACGTCGTTTGAAATAGAAATTTTATTCTGTGTCTGTGTGTTACTTCTTGTCCTATGTATTATGGTTCCGTCTGCAATGGAATAATTCAAGAGCTCTACAATGGCGTTAAAAACTTTTTTGAATGAAGTGGAGTTTTTAACTCAAGTATACATTGCTTATTTTACTTATTATTTTTGATAACAGAGAAAATGGCGAGCAAAGCAAAATTTTCAAAAGCATTTACTAACAACCTTTATTTACACTGTAAAGCTTCATAAAATTGTTATATATTTATGAAAGAACAACCAATGTTTCAAATGCACAACACAAATAATTTGTTCTGTATTTACACTATTTAACATATACTACATTAAAATGCAATTTATGTAATATGTAGGGTACATGTGCCAGTAATGGACACCCTTCAATGTTTTTGGTTTATAAAAAAATAACCAATAAAAATTTATCTTTTATTATTTTTTTCATAGTTCCGCCTTGCATGTTTCATAATCTGGGTTATTGTTGACACTTTTAATCAAACCAATCAGGAAGCAAAAAATAATGTTTTGAAGTTCCATTGTTTTTCAGTGAAAATCTTAATCTTCATTTAATAAATTTATATATTCCTTATTTTCTTGCAAAATTTGAAGCTTTTTGTTTTGGTAGTAATAGAAACTAGAGGTCTGCACGGGCCGAAATTTCCAGGCCAGGGCCCGGCCCGACCCATACGAAAAAAAATTTGGCCCGGCCCGATACAAAAATTAAAAGTTCGGCCTGAACAAAAAAAATATTGGCCCGGCCCGGAAAAAAGTTAAAATCTCGGCCCGAGTGAATTTCTACAAAATATAATTTTTACGTCGATTTGGTTAAAAATTTGCCTCGTAGGAGATCTAACCAAAAATTCCTATCTTAGCCTTTTTTTTTTCATGTTTATATCTTCATTTTTATAGAGGTGCCGCAAGCTGGAATGTTTAGAGTCAGCCGGGGTAATTCCTGGTCAACGACTTTAAGGGGTAATTCTTGGTCACAGTATTTTTCAGTGTTTGAAAAAGTCCTCACCAAAATTTAAAAAATCCTAGAGATACTCTAAATTATCTTCTTTAGAATTTATCATTTAATTGTAGAATTACTACTTATTTAGTTTGAGAAAAAAAATTGTTTTGAAAGTGCTTGCTTAGTTTCTGTAAAACAACATTGTTCTCAGCAGTGGCACATTTTTACAAAGATCTTTGTCACAACTAAAATTTTAAATATTTTTCTTTTCTTTTAGTTCAATTATCAACTACTTTAGCTATTAAGAAATAGTCTCTATATTTCTTATACTATTTTAAATAATTTACAGAAGTTGACCAAATATTGCCCCATGTAATTGGGGTAAGTCTTTGTCAGTGGGGTAATTCCTGGTCAATGTTTTTCTCATTATTTAGTCCCTTTTTATTGTCATATTTAGGGATTTTAATTGTTGGTAAATGCTTTAAGCATTAACTGTAAAGTTAACTGTAACCACATTGTTTACCACATTTTAGTTAATTGTAGTTCTTAATAAAGTAGAGTCACTCGGGGTAAATCCTGGTCACTAAATTTCTGAGGTAACTCTCGATCATTTTCACTTTCATTATCAAAATAACAATTTATCAAACTGTAAAAAATCTTAAAGATACTTTGAACCCTTTGCTTTGAAATGCATGCCTAAATTATTCATTTGGTTGAAATTTAATATTGAAAAAATTCATTCAAAACTGTAATTCAAATTTCTGCAAAACAACATTAACTTTTACATATTTTACAAAGATTAGTGTCATTTTTAAAGTTTTAATTATTTTATTTTATTTCAACTATGGCATATCACA
Organism: Maratus michaelseni; assembly: GCA_963931845.1. Lineage (NCBI taxonomy): Eukaryota > Metazoa > Arthropoda > Arachnida > Araneae > Salticidae > Maratus > Maratus michaelseni. The sequence goes on along the minus strand of OZ007600.1, from coordinate 58,953,958 downwards.
ATCTTTAAAAAAGATTATAAAATTTTCTGCTACTATATTAGCGATTACTACTGTATCTATGATATTATTATCTCATTGCAAAATGTCAAAATGGTGCATAAAAATATACATAATGCAATATAGGAACCTAATTGTTATGCTGTGTATTATAATAAAGATTTGTATTGAAGTTTGTGTAAAATTTCTTGAAAAACAAAAGACAGAAACCAAAGTGAGATGAAATCAAAGATATAAACATTCAGTTATACATTTTAGGTGCCAATAAATTTGCAAGGTATTAATTAATCCATTCACAGTGGATAAATAAGTAATAAATACTGCTTATAAATGTTGGAAAACTGCATAAAAATTCTTTGGCTAATTAATGTTTTGTAAAATGTACAAGAGTCTTTAGCACATCAAATAAATTTGTATTTATAACCAAAACAAAGTCTATGCTTTATTATTCTACAATTATGCGATGAATAAATCTTTTACAAGATTGATTCTACTTATTTTAATACTCAGTCTTAAAGAAATTAACTTTACTAGTTTATTTACATCAAAAATTATGCTGACCGATAATTACCCCGAAGTGACCAAGAATTGCCCCGTTTCCAGGGTAATTCTTGGTCACTTAAAAATTATAATTATTTCAATTATAAGTGCATTTAAATTTAAATAAGCATTTTCTTATATAGCCATCAGAGGGGGCTTATTCCACAAAAAAATTGAAAACAATAACTTTCATAGTTTTTATAATAATTGGATGTTGATGACTTTTGACCAGGAATTACCCCGGGTGACCCTATTTTTTTAATAAATCTCTATTTGTTGTATGTATGTGTTTAAGTTATCATCAATATTGTTGATCCATATTCCATTTATTGAAGTGTTAAAAATCAGAAAAATGCTATACAGTAAAATCTTCTAAGATGGAATTGCATAGGGAAGAAAAAAAAATGAGTTATAGACAATTTGCCTTCTTATCAGGTGCAAATGTATTATATATTCTTTTCTTATGTATTAGTATATTCATTTTTAATGGATCAACACATTTTTCAATTTAAGACAGGATTCCGTCATAAGCAGGTTCTTTTTTACACGTTTTACTATATTTTAATTTAGCCATATTTTAATAAGTGTATAAATCTACTATTCTTTAAAAAGAATAAATTTTAATGTTTAATTATAAAATAATTTTGATTTAAAAATGTATGCATGTTTTGCAAAGATTTTTATGCCAGATCTTATTTTACTGACCTTCGAACGGACCAGACACGCCGAGACAATGATTTTCATGCGGGTCAAAACCAGGACTAAAAATTTTGAGACGTGAAGACTAGAAAGAATGAAACCAGTCCCGGCTCTGTACGAAAAAAATAATTTAAGGCACAGCCTTATCCTTCAGGAAAAAAGTAAGGCCCGGCCCGAGCCTTCAGAAAAAAATATGGCCCGGGCCCAGCCCGGCCTGGCCCGAGTGCTTTGAAGAAAAATAGGCCCGAGTACGGGCTTCGGGCCTTGGCCCGGCCCGTGCAGATCTCTAATAGAAACCTTTGAATTTTATATACTAATAGCTATTTATAAGATTTCATTTATTTTTAAGGATTTAAGAGGGGTGTCCATTACTGGGATGCTTAATTAGTCATTTTCCAGCAATGGACACTCCATGTAGACATTGCTAAAAATGCAATTTCAGTGATGTTTATAGTTTATACTACATAAAATATTTTGACTTAACTGAAAACCTAAATAATCAAATTTAATTTTAAAATTACACTTACCAAAATGTAATAACACCAAAACTTTTATAAATAGCTTCTTTTAAGTTATTTTATGTGGTTAATAAAATTTCAATATTTTATTTATTTATTTTTTATGTATGTAACTCTGCTTTGCATATTTTATAATCTGGCAATCAAACCAGTCAGGAAGCAGAAAATATTGTGTAAGGACACAGTCAAAGAAGGGCTCATAGGGCTTATTCCCTCCCCATTTAAATAAAACCAATTAAGTTACAGGAGTTGTTAAAAATCTATTTTCTGTCTTAAATGTTTTCTTATTCGTATGTGATTAAAAAAAAAAAAAGTCATATAAATTAAATTTATGGTAGTTATGAAACTAGTAAATCTGCAGATCATTGGCCTCAAGCATTAGTACTACTGTAGTTTTATTTTGAAATTATTTTATTTAGTATTTAAAACATTCAACCTGCAGTATTATTTCATTTATATTTGTAATACAAATAACTACAAGTAATATATAAAGTTGTTTCGTGGAGTTTAACTGTTAAAAATAGTTGGAAATATACGAATCTAGGTTCTAATGTTCCAAAACTTTTTTTAAATCAGAATTTTGTTATATTATTATTTTCAAAAGCCCCTGCTGTCTAAGTAATTTGATAACTGTAATTCACTGCCATTTAGCATTTTAAACCATCTATTTGAAATATTGATCTTATGATAATCACAATAATTTAAACAGTGAATAATTCTCAAATATAATTATTGATATTCTAATTGTTAAATTTATTTAAAAATAACTATTTTGTTTGATTAGCGTGCTTTCATTAAATTCTGGTTATAAATAAAGTCAAAAATAATTATATTTATTACTTTTTGTGGGGGTGTCTATTGCTGGGCGTTTGGGTGTTTTGACATATTTCTGTTATTTACAATAAAATTTGGATTCATATTGGGAAATGAGACTATGAGAATGGTTAAATATTGTTTATAGATCCTACTGAAAAAAACGGAATAAAATAATAATTATTATTAATTAAAAAATAGTTTAAAAAAATTCCTTAAGGGTGTCCATTACTGGCACATCTACCCTATATATAAATAAGCCATATGATAACGTACTAACATAAGCCATACAAATGGAAAATTATAAAAAAATTTTGGTACTTTTCGGTTAGCCGGGCGCCAGTGAAATGTATATATCTATATATACATATCTATGTATACATACACACATATATGTATGTGTATATATATATGTATATATACATACATGCATATATAAATGTGTGTATGTATAGATATATGTATATATATGTATACATAGATATATAAATTTCACTGGCGCCCGGCTAACCGAAAAGTACCAAAATTTCATTAGCTGCTATTTCATTTTTGTAACAGTTTATAATATTTGACAAGAAACCACATTTTCTTAAGACTGAGTCATGGCCAGCGCAACCATCAGGAAAACACCCGCTCTAATTGATATCATATTAGGAGACCCAAGCTTCTCTAGAAAACATTTTCTCTGCATAAGTTTTTCCTCTTATTGTAATGTAACCATAATAATCAATTATATTCTTTTGATTAGCTGTAATATTTCTTACATATCTTTTTTGTATGTTATGACGCTAAAAACTTCCTTTCTTAAAATATCTTACTGAATTAACTCATATTTATTGTTTTTGTTTGCAGTATCCTATGGTGGGGCTTGCAATTACTGATTCTTCTGGGCCAGTACCGGGCTATTTATTTGGGGAAATCAATGGTATTGAAATTTTTCCATTACATTTATGTATTTTAAAATTTTCCATGTGTTAAATGTTTTATGGTGTATATACACTGGCAGAAAAAAAAATCCCAACACCAAGAAAGACTTGTGTTAGATAAACGAAATTTGGTAGGCGTGTTTATACATCTGAAAGATGACATCGATTCAAATTTCGCGACTCGCACATAAGTGTGGTGCTAGTGGTGCCACTCAGAACTTGCAAATCAGGTTTGCTTTAAAATGCGCGCTGTAAAGTTCGTGAGTGTTATTTATCTTCGAAATTTGACGTATTGAGTTGATGTTAGCCAAAAATGCCTTTAAGAAGACGAAGAAGCCATTATCAACAACTCACCGAAGTTGAACGAGGTCGTATAATAGGGCTACGAGAAGCTAGATTTTCTTTCCGTGATATTGCAGAAAGACTTGGCCGGAATGTATCCACTGTGCATGATTGTTGGAAGTAGTGGTCAAGGGATGGTACAGGCTCAAGAAGACAGAGTTTCGGGCGGCCATGTGGCACTGCTGAGAGGGAAGACTGCCGTATTCGGCGTACGGCTGTGGCGCATCTTACTGCGTCTGCGGAAGAAATTCGAGCTGCAGTTGGTACCACAGTGACACAACGAACTGTTAGAAACCGGTTACTTCAAGGGAAGCTTCAAGCCAGGCGTTCTGTAGCGTGCATTCCACTAACGCCAAGTCATTGTTGTTTGCGTCGCCAGTGGTGTCATGCCAGAGCTCATTGGAGGACGGAGTGGAGATCTGTTGTGTTTTTTGATAAAAGCAGGTTCTGCCTTGGTGCCATTGATGGCCGTGTGTTGGTCAGAAGGAGGTCAGGGAAACGCCTACAACCAAACTGTCTGCAGCCTAAACAAAATGGACCTACACCTGGAGTCATATTCTGGGGAGCAATTTCCTATGCCAGCAGGAGCACTCTAGTGGTTATCTCAAACACACTGAATGCAAATTTGTACGTCAGTCTGGTAATTCAATCTGTAGTGCTGCCATTCATGAACAGCTTACAAGGAGGAGTTTTCTAACATGATAACGCTCACCCTCATACCGCTGTTGTAACGCAACGTGCTCTACAGAGTGTCGACATGTTACCTTGGCCTGCGAGATCACCAGATCTGTCTCCAATTGAGCACGTATGGAATATCATTGGACAACAACTCCAGCATCATCCACAGCCAGCACTGACCGTCCCAGTATTGACACAACAAGTACAACAAGCATGGAACTCTATACCACAAAGTGACATTCGGCACCTGTATGACACAATGCATGCACGTTTGCAGGTTTGCATTCAAAATTCTGGAGGTTACACCGGCTATTAATATAACAGCATTTCACATTTGAAATGCATTTTCTTGAGCTTAAATTATCCTGTGATCTTGAAAATCTAATCAATTAAACATGTTAACTAGACAAATGCATTGTCCAAATTTCATTGCTCTACAATAATTTTTTCTTTGTGTTGGGATTTTTTTTTCCGTCAGTGTATATATATATATATAATGGATCTTGAAGTTCATTTTTTTCTAGGAGAAGAATCTTCTTGCTAACAATTACAAATGCTAGGGGGTAGAACTGTAAAATCCAAATATTACACATTACAGAAAATTTGATTATATTAAATTATACAAATAAACAAGATCCCTTGTATTCTGTTTAATCATTTTCATCTTTTTCTGATTTATTTACTATGTATGTATACCAGAATGTTAGCCATAAATTGTAGAGAGTTCTGTTTCTTTACATGCAAAAATAAAGTTTAATCTGTATGACATCATATTGATGATTAGTAAAATAGTTTATTTTGGTGAGAGAATGGCATCATTTTCTTCACCAGAACCATTCTAGATGTATGAGATTAGTGCATCATCTACCACAAACTTTTTTAAATGTTTGTTTTATTAGGTACTTATTAGGATTATGTGGAAATTATATAATTTTCAGAAATGTTTTATTCCTTGCATGCTAGAGATCTGTAAATTATTTATAGGTGATTCAGTTTCGTTATGTGCAGAAATGAACATTAGTGAATATGACATCATATTGACACGATCATAGTAAAATATTTTCATTTTATGGATAAAAAATTCACCCTTTTATTTTCTTTCATAAGGATGAAATTAAAAAAAAATATATATTATATATTCTATTTAGTTTAAGATTGCATTTTCAGGCAATCAAACAATTTTTTGTTCTCCAGTATAAGTTTGAATTGCAATAATAGAATTTTCATAAATCATTTTTATGATGGTTATATAAATTTCTGTGGTATGAAAATTTTGTTTCTACGAATTACCTAACTTTTAGGGCAATATATCCAAATCATGGGAAATATTTTACCATTATTCAGTAGGGCCTTGAACTTTATTGAATTAACATAATTTTTAAATATCCAGAATTCAAATTAATTAATGGGATACTACTGTATCAAATTTAATATTCTGATGTATGTTTTTTCAATTACATATTTCCTGGAAATAATTCTATAAAAAATGCTTAACATATTTAGGGTTTAAAAATAATTTTTTTATTTATAAAAAAATAAATAAAAAATTCAATTCAATTTTTATGATTTTTTCCCGTGTGAAAGTATCGAATGGCTACCAAGAATTATAGGTCTCATTTCAATTAAACCTCTAATTAGGAGCACAATTTATATTTTTGTAATTAACTAACAATATTATAATTAGTAATTATAGAAATAATAAAAATTGCAAATAAGTAATTTCATTAGGTGGTAGCAAAAATAACAAATTGAACGAATATCATGACAGCTGTTCTTACATTTGTATTTTGTAAAATAATTACAGTCACTAAATTTAAATTTACACACGTATGTATGTGTATGTTAACCAAACAAATTATGAAAGTTAACCACACCTATTAATTCCTTCATACACATAGAGTAAATATAATTATAAGAATGACCAATCATATCTGTAATTCACATTAACTTATCAAAATAATAAATATTAGCATGCTATTATTACCCACACTGTGGCCATTATTTACATTTAGTGTTTTGAATTGGGGGAGGGTTTAGCTTACTTTTCTATCCCTAACTGATTTGTTTGCTGTTTATGAGTCCAAAAGTAGAAAACGTTCTTTTAACTTCTACTGAAGTAGTTCTTGCTATGCTAAACATTTTGATAATGATGGAGAGATGAACCTCTCATCATCTTTCATTATAAAAGAACACTGAACAATATAATTATGCATAAACAGTCAAAGAGTTGTGATACAAATATGATATTTGATATCAAAATCATTGGAACAATAAGGTGACTCTCAAAACCCTATTCATTTTATAAAAATATTTTAATTAAAATAATTAAGTTTTTATTCTATATATATATATATAGTTCACTGTAAACAACAGATACATTGATAATGAGATGGAGACATAAGTCTGCACTTTTACAATACATCTGAAATAGGTTGGCAGATTTTATTGCTCAAATATATGACAGTCATAAATCTGCCTTGTACAGCTGCAGAAAAACATCATCCGTTTTCCAGGAGTCCTGAGACCACGTGACCAGAGTGGGGGTCAAAACGGTGGACTAATGAAAAACATGGTTTTGTTCAAGGAGGACCAATAGACGAAAAAAGACGGCCTACAAAAATTAAGAGAAGGAGAAAAAACATCGCCCCCTCAGAATTGAAGAGGAAGAGAAAAATTCATCCAAGATTCAGTTTGAAGTTTCTTAACTAAGAATGAAGGTTGTGCAAAAAAATGCACATTTGCTTTAGTCATTTTGACTATGATGCAAGGAGTATATTTTTATTTGTGTTTGTGTCGTCGTACAAAAGAACGTGGAGCTGATAGGACGATGGATGACCTCTACCTAGAAAAAGGTATCTCAAATATTATATATGCTTGTAATAACTGTGCATAACATTTTAATTGTTTGTGGGAAGAATATATTGCATGTTAATGCACACAGGGATTGTTCTCCCAAGAATTTTGCATTGTAAAAATTAGATTAACCTTCAATGAAAAATAATAATGTTAAGTATTAAACTTCTTTTTTCATGCTATTTGTATATAGCATTTTTTGTGAAGCAAGTAATATACTAGTAATTAATGATAATGATTGCTTTTTTTTATTTTATATGTTAAATGTAAATATCAATGTATATACTGTGAATAGACTAATTTTAATGTTAAAATTCAGGATTTAATTTTTCTTCTCTTTGGTGATGACTCAGTTTCTTTTATTTAATTTTGATTTAGCGATTTTTTTTCTAGATGAATAATTTATGGAAGGACACCAGCTTAATCTTAACTTCATCTTTCTCTTAAGGTCATGTCCAACTAAATAATCACAACGCTTTAATTTAAATTCTATATGCTGGTATTTCTTTCAGCATCTCTACATGACCCAGAGAATTTATTTGGTAAATACGATCATTTTTTTAATGCTAAATTCAAAATTACAATTAGCTCTTTGTTGATTTTTATGTGGAATGATAAATTAATTTTTAAAATCGTAACCTAATGTACACTTGGCAATATCATTCCAGCATAGGATCACAAGACTAATTAATGGTGTTTCGTGACTCAGGCCTTTTATTTGGCTAGGATGCGACTCTGGAAATTATTGTGGTAAAATAAATGTAAAAAATAAATGCTTAAGGCTATTTAATTTTGTTAGCTAGTATATATTGATTTGCTGTTCTTATTTGATAAGTAGAAAATTTTTTTTGTTTGTAAAAATAAAATTTAGGCAAATCACATTTATTTTAATTTTTTTATCTTGTAGGTTACGTAGTTAAATTTCAATGAAAATTTTAATTTGTAGTAAAAATAAAATTTTAATTAACTATGAGCATCACCAATAACAGCTATAAAAATAATAAAGAAAAATGTTTCAAATAATCAATAGTATAGTTAGAGTTAATCAATGCGAGATTTCCTGGGAGAATTTTGAATTAGGTCATCTGGCAACTGATACTCTGTATAAAACTGATGGTACACTGATCACATTTATATAAATTTGGAGGTTATTTATGCAACTGTAATATGTATTTCCAAATAGTGAATGTAGAGCTGACATAGGATGTTTTCTTGCAATATACAAACAGTTTGCAAAATGCTTTAAATTATTTTTACTATGTATACAATTCTAAGCAGTGAAATTACAATATATATTTTATAATAATGTTATGTGCATCTACAAATGTTAAATTTTTTTTTAATATATCATGTATGTATAGTTCTGAAATATTTTAAATAGTGAGAATTCATTTTTGAAATTTATATAAGGTGAAACAAAATTTTGTATATTTTTATGTGTAAAGTTAAATTTGATCTGGTCACACAAACTAATGTTTGAAAGGGTATGCCCAATAATAAACGCAAATTCAAAAGAAAAAGCGTAGATCTAAATAATTCGGGGATAAAAACTAGGAGCCAAGGAAAAAAAATAAAAGAAAAAACTTCAAGCGTAAATGCGACTTCAAAAAGCTCTAGCACAGATAATCGTAATAATAAAATAAAGAAAGCTGTAAAGGAAAATTGTACTTTAAATTTAAATATGGCGCAACCAAGTGTTGACACCATTCTAAATTTAATTCCCACCTTTGACGGGAAAAAGGAAACCACAATTGATTTTTACATTAAGGAATTTGAAAATTTAATTTCTCAAACATCATTCAAAGATGACACAAAACTGATCATTTTAAAGACTAAACTAACTGGCATAGCCAGGGAAAAATTGGCAAATAACGAAACATTAGCGAATGAAACTGATTTTGAAAAATTCAAAAAATCATTAATAGAAATTTTTCAACCCAAACAAAAATTTGCTGATATTCAAAATAAATTCTTTTCACTTAAACAGAAACCAGAACAGAGTGTCAGCGATTTTATTTTGGAGTTTAAGGAGATATCAAAACGTTATATCGAGCAAAACACTGATGTTGAACAGAATGGTTCGACGAAATTTATAGAAATGGTTAAACTAACGCGTTTTCTTGACAGCATTCGAGCTGATGTTGCGCTTGATATCAGGAAGGTATCACCAACCAATTTTGAGGAAGCTTGTAAAATAGCCATCAAAATGGAACAAGCATACAATTCCAATAATTTACAGGAAATAAATAATCTGGAAACTAAACAAAACGCGGAGTTTGTAGAAAATTTGGTTAAATTAAATACGCAAAGCGCAGACCAAATTAAAGCATTGACTTCCGAAATAAATAATTTAAAATTAGATGCTACTAGGGGTACCCAAAATAAAGAAAGATTTTGTTATATCTGCAAGGTAAATTCTCATAACACGGAGGTTTGTTGGTATAATATGAAAAATCAAGCAAATAATAAAAACAATGAAAAACGGGGTAATCAGCGGTATAAACATAATTCTGAATTTAGGGAGCATAATTCTGATAGTAGAAATACTGCTAAATTTTCTAATAATCAGATGCAAGCGCAGAGTTCTGCAAATATTGGCAATCATGGTGGTTTTCTTCCATACCCCCCACTACCCAATTATTTTCACAGCTTCGCCCCATATGATCAAAATTATCAGTTTGCGCAAAACAATTTTGGACAAAATTTGGGACAAGATTTCAGGCGAAATAATGGGAATTACTACAAACGAAATTTCTCCAATAGGGGTAATTATGATAAAACGAACAGAGACAAGTCATCTAGAAATGACGATAGGCAAAGTAGAAATGACAAATCACACCCAAATAAAGGTTCTGAAAATAAAAATAACAAAAATTCAAAAAAATAGTTCAGAGGCTTACAGTTGATAATAACAAGCGCCTGCGTGAGTCTCTACAAGGCAGGCAGTCCAAAGTAAAAAAAATCATAGCAAGTGTCAGTAACCCTGAGAATGATAGTCTACCTATTATTACTTTTGAAATTAATGGGATAAAAATGAATGCATTACTAGATTGTGGAGCGGCTGTGAGCCTAGCAACGCCCTCTTTGTTTAATCAATTAAAAGAAACTGGTATAAAGCCTAAATATCTTGCAAATCAGATTCAAATTAAAACATTAACTGATTCCGCATATTTTAAACAGTGCGTGAAAATGTCCTTTCGTTTAGAAGGAGTCTTCACAACAGGCACATTTTACATCACTAGTAAGGATTTTGGTAGAAAGTATCAACTACTTTTAGGGTATGATTTTTTAAAGAATAATAAAATGATCTTGAATTTTGATGATAAAACTTTACAGTTCAAAAATAAAAAAATCAAACTTCAATTTAATATGAATGATAATACTATGGGAATTAATAACTTAACAACAAAGGAAATATCGGTCAATAGTGAGAGAACTTCAGAAACAAATAATAAAAGTAAACTAAATTCTAAAAATAAGAAAAAAAAATTTAAGTCTTTCAGGGATAAAATAAAATTTGCGAAAACTATTGAAAATGTCCATCTGAAACCAGGGCAGGAGAAAATTGTAAAATTACAGTGTCCAGAAGACTTAGAAGAAAATATCATGATTTTACTAGAACCCATAGAGAATAACTTAAAAATTAATTTTGAGGCATCCATTCATGAAATTAATAAAGAAAGACAAGTTAATATAATCATAAAAAATGAATCGGAAAAAAAAATCTTTTTACCCAAAGATAAATCAATAGGTCAAATTGATATGAATTTCTTAATTCAGAAGGATAGGGAAGTCAAGGAAATTGAAAAAGGGGCAGTTTATGAAGTAAACAATTTAAGTATTGATGAAGTGAGAAAACTTAGAGAAGCAGAGCTCTCCCCTGACGATTTTAAGATCAATCATTTGCCAGACAGTATTCGGGAAAGAGTTAAAAACATGCTACTAGCAAATGCCCATGCATTTTCAAAGAATTACAAAACTTTAGGCAAATACTCAAAATTAGTTCCTAGGTTTAACCTAATGCATAATTTTCCCGTACAAGCTAAACCGTACAAAATAAATCAAAGCATCAAAGAATATGCAAAAAAAGAGATACAGGAACTGCTGGAAGCCAACATAATTCAAAAAAGTGATTCTAACTACGCTTTTCCTGTAATATTTGTGAGGAAAAAAAGCAATGATAACAAAGAAACTAAGTTTAGAATGGCAATTGATTTCCGTTTGCTAAATGAGATTCTGGAATCATATCCTTACCCTATTCCGGACATAAAAGAAATTTTACAGAATATAAGTGCAAAGAAATATTACACCGTTCTCGATCTGCATAGTGCTTTTTTTCAAATACTGGTAAGACCTGAAGATAGCTACAAATTAGCTTTTATCACAGAGAATGGTCGTTATTCCTTTTTACGCCTCCCGTTCGGGACAAAATTATCCACAGGGGTCTTTGCCAATCTAATTAACGATACTTTGGGACACTTTGATAAGAGTGAAGTCTCTTACTTTGTGGATGACGTCATATTGGCAGCGAATTCTTTAGAGGAAATGATAAATTTAATTGACAGAGTGTTAAAAACATTAATTGAGAATAATCTAACAATAGATCCAGCTAAAATGCAAATCTGCTTAGAAGAAATTGAATTTCTAGGATTCTCAGTCAATGAGAAAGGTTATTCTCCCTCTAAAAAGAACCTCAATAAAATTCAAAGTTTGGTTAGACCAAAAAATAAAAAAGCTGTTAAATCTTTACTGGGTCTAGCCAGTTATTTTAGGTCTTTAATAAAAAACTATTCCACAATTGTAGACCCACTAATTAATCTTACAAAAGACAATGTTAAATTCACATGGGATGACAAAGCCGAACAAGCCTTTAAGGATATCCAAACTGCAATTTTACAGAATCCAACGTTGAGACCTCCTGATTACACAAAAGAATTTTATCTGATCACAGATGGCTCTAAGGTGGCTATTTCAGGAATTTTGGCTCAGAAAATTGATGGGGAATTACTCCCAATTGAATTTTTCGGCAGGAAGCTTAGGGAGCCAGAGAAGAAATACCATAGTTTAAAGTTTGAACTGTTAGCGGTTCATGAATCTGTCATGCATTTTAAGCATATGCTAGCAGGAAGAAGATTCCAAATTCTGACAGATTCAGAAGCACTAGCAAAGGGTCTCAATATTGAAAAACAATCGGATGTTATGGCCAGATGGTTAGAACATCTACAAGAGTTTGATTTTTCTTTCGGTCATATACAGGGAGAGACCAATCCTGCAGATTATATATCCCGAAATATAAATAATTTAACCATAATATAACTTCAAAATAATTTATTCGCCGTCAATCAAGCTATTTCAGATAATAATGTTAAAGAACAACAATTACAAGATGAAAAATTAAACAAAATTATTGAAAAGATCAAAAATAAGAAAGAAAACAAAAACACTAAAAAATATGCACTCAATGCTAAAGAAATTTTAATTTTAAAACCAGGAACTGATAATAAGGAACTTTTAATAGCTCCAGAGAATCTTAAATTAGAAATTATAGAAGAGGCTCATAAACCTCACTTTGCATTTAAGAAGACCTATGATATCATAAAAACAAGATTTCATTGGACAGGAATGTACAGAGATATCAAAACTTACTGCAACAATTGCATTCCATGCAACCAAACTAAACAACATCCCAAAATCAAAGTTCCGATACAGAAAGTTATCAAAGATCATGAAGTGGGACATGCAATCATTGCGATGTTATAGGGCTGCTTCCAATGTCATTCAAAAAGAACAAATTTATTCTGACAATCATTGATTCTACATCAAGATTTTTGGAAGCCGTCCCACTTCGAAATGTGGAGGCCCAAACTATACTAAATGTCTTGAATAAGTACTTTGCAGCTTATGGATTACCAAAACAGTGTACGATGGACAATGCAAAATATTTTCGCGCAGATGTTTTCAAAGAATATCTTAAAACATTAGGTATAGAGCCCCATTTTGCCAGTGCCTACCATCCAGTATCGAATGGAATTGCAGAAGTTGCAAATAAGGTACTAAAAAACTCGATTGTTGCCATGTCAAACCGTACATTAGAGTGGGACACGCGCTTGGACTTCTTTAAATTATGTTATAATTCTAGTGTCCACAGAGCGACTGGTTTCACTCCCTCAATGATGTTCTTTGCACGCGAAATCAAAACTCCATTCTCAGTGCATCTACCAGCACAAGAAATTTGCTCTAAAGAGTATGTTAAAAATCGCGTACAACACATAAAAGAAGTTAAGCTACAAGCATTAGCCAATCAAGAGAAAATTATGAAAGAATACATCAATGAGGAAGAGTTAAAAAGAGTAAAATTTCTTGGAAAAGGGCAGCATTGCTACCTAAAATGTGTGGGACACACAGGCGCGCTAGACAGAAAGCATGAGGGTCCATTTGAGGTCAAATTGCGATTTCGCAACAACTACTACTTACTAAAAGATCTAAGCAACCCACAGAGAAAACTCATCAAACGGCATATTGACAAACTATTTTGTACCACAAAGGTAAATTATGAGGAGGTGGATCAAAAGATGGACAGAACAGTAGTAGTTAGAATGTAAATAAAATAATTTTAGTACTTAGTCTAGGCTTAACTAAATTGATGTAAATAAATAATTTTTTTTCTATCCATTTTCAAAATTTGTTTAGATAATCTAGAAATGTAAATTCTGCTTTGTAGATAAATTATTGTAATTTTAATGTTAATCTGAAAAAGTCACAGACAGTGACAAACAAAAAAGAAAACCTATATTATTTTGGTTTAAAATAATAAAAAATAATATTTTTTGTAAATATAACAATGTGTGTCATATGACAAACAACTGTTTTTTTTTTTAATATGTGCAAATTTATATGAAAATTTGATTGGGACAATTTTTTTTTTTTTGTCTCTCTCTCCTATCTAACAAATTTTGTGGCAAATCTTAATTCATGTAGAGAATTAGAAGTTTTGATTCTAGTAATGTTTTTTAACAAAATTGTGAAATTCAAATAAATCCCCCAAAATGATAAATATATATAAACAATTTTTTTCACAATATCAAAATTTATGTATAAGGCAAAATTGGACAAAATATAAACATCAAATATTCAGAATAGTCATACAGTAAGAGTAGCACCTGAAAACATATATTGGTCAAAATAACAATAATAAGATAGAATTTTGAAGTAGAATTTTTTTTTATTTAATGAGGAATAATCTGTTTACCGATGAGAAGATTTGTAAAATGAGGAAAAGGTAAAATATTTGCATTCAAATTTAGTCAGTGGGTAATAAAAGATTACATTTTATTAAAAATACCACAGTTTTCTAGAAACAGTAATGTTTCAAAAGATAAAATGGCTAAAAGCAAAGAAAAATATTCCAAAAATTAAATAGATTTTTTTTTCTTTTAAAAAAGAAAGAATGATTCTGAAATCAGCTCAAAATAATTTGATAACAGTCCATCAGTGAAAGGCAAAGTGAAGTCAAAATTTTCACTGGATAGCACATAGTGGAGCAAATAACCGTAATTTTTTTTGTAAGAGAAAGAAAAAATAATAAATTACGTGAGTCACTGTAAGTATAAAAGGCAGAGACTTAAAAGGTATGTTTCCACAAAATACAATAATTGTATAATAAAATATTCAAAATGTGAGAATTTATATAGAATAAATAAATGTACTCCGAAATATGTTTAAAAGAGTGTATAGCATGTGACTTCTAGGTCATTTTATTTCAGTTTAGGCTGAGTTTATGCACAAATATATTTTTTTAATTAAATTAATTGAAATCTTTTAAACATATTGGGTGATGCAAGTTGCATTAAGGAAAATCCCAAAATCAGTACATATCATATTCCTGTTTCAAAGTCATTTGAATTAAGTGACAAATTAAAAAAAAAAAAAAAAAAAAAAAAAAAAAAAAAAAAAACATCAGGAGCAAATTTTGACAGAGAGTCATTAAAAAAAAAAATATATTAACTAGCTGTTACCCGTGACTTCGTTCACGTATCATTAAAAGAAGAATAAATGCATTAATTAAGCAAAATATTTCATTCCCGATAATTAGAAACGTAAATAATTAACTAACTCTTTATCACATTCCATAGGAGACAATACAGTATTTCTATGTTATAGAGGCCTTGACATAACTAAGTTTTTAAAAAGTGAAATTTTGTGACAAATAATCACGAAAAGGATAGATATGTATATTACTTTCATTATACATTGATATTCATGCTCCTTGTATTATTACGAATATTTGAAAATACATGTTTTATTTATGACGTCATATTTGTCTAAGCCGAGGAGGATCCTTTTCATAGTTCCATGGTCCAAGCGAAATCTATTTTTTAATAATATAATTATCGTTGCACTTTTCCTTCTAATTATAATGCAGTTTTTGACAGAAAAATATCTTTTTATCTTAACCGATATTCATACTTCATGTATAATAACAAATACTCCATATTTTTGTTTCAAATATCACGGAAATTCACCTTCTTTTGAATTTTTTTAATTTTCAGTTTTCACGTGAAAATCGTTCAATTGAAAATTAGTTGTTGGGGAAAAATTATTTTTCCGTGTTTTTATTTTTGTGGCAACGATCAAAGCACCTAGCAACGATAAAGTAAAATGGTTAAATTGTATGGGAAAATGTCCATTTATTCTCTATGAAAATAATGAAATTTTTAATTATTAAAGAAAATATTTGAATAAAATAAACAAAAAACCAGCCTATGTTAATTTGAGGATTTTAATCAACCTATATGCAAAAATACAGGATCAATAAATGCTCCATTTTGACGCTGGCTTCAGCCTAACATTTGCACACAATGAGATTTATAATATTATTAGGATTAAATTCTTTAAAGATACAGGATTTAGTTTGACAATTGGTTTATTAGAGTTAAGGTGCATAAAAAAAAAAAAAAAAAAAAAAAAAAAATTCGAAATTGCATAGTTTTCGGAGGTATGTTACCAAGGTAAACAAAACCGTGTTGGGGCGCATTTTTTGTTTCTTTTTTTTTTTTTTTTCAAAGTCCGACTGCCATTCAAAATAGAAAATAAAAATTCTTTCATTAATAATAATAATAATAAACATATATATTTAAGGCTTTTGATAACCATATTGATAGCAAAGAAAATGACAGAAAATAGATTTAAAAAAAAAAAAAAAAATTTTTTTCATTCAGGACAGTCAGGTTGTCTATGTAAACAAACGGGACAGCAGATAAGCTGGATTTAAGAAGAGAGGAATGAATGAAATCTTTCTCACCAATTGGATGACGCCAAGTTGGGGGGAGTCTCATTTCCTGTAAAGCTCATTTCATCCAAAGGAGGGTGGTACTTGAACAGCGAACTTCTCTTTTCTCTGAAAGAAGGGAGCAATAAATATCAAGGTGTACACGTACAGAGAACAGTCATTAAAATAATTTATACAACATTTCCTTTTAAATTTAAATTTAGGATAAGTTGTTGAG
Organism: Maratus michaelseni; assembly: GCA_963931845.1. Classification (NCBI taxonomy): domain Eukaryota; kingdom Metazoa; phylum Arthropoda; class Arachnida; order Araneae; family Salticidae; genus Maratus; species Maratus michaelseni. Next base: position 58,937,086 of record OZ007600.1, on the reverse strand, counting down.
CGAACATTCTTTTCGATTCAAGTTTATTTCGAAAGTTAAAATTATGACAGCTAATTTTAATGTCAGTATTGAGAATTTCTTTTGATTTTAATCCTATTTGGAGAATTTAGAATTTACGCAATTAATAATTCTTCCAAGTAAATTAATTCATTCTCATGTCGCTCATAAAACTACAAACTTTAGTAGAAGCAATAAAAAAATAAAATAGTTCAAATAAATAGATTTCAAACTTATTTTACTAAGTAGAAATTCCTAAAGATTAATAATAATAAAAAAAAAAAAATAAATAAATAAAAGGAACTTGAAATATTTATAGATAATAAGAAATAAATATAAATTTATTTATTATCCCGTATCAAATATTGAAAACTTCCATTTTAAATGATCATAATATAATAACTAATTGCTTTTAAATTATTGTTAATTGACAATTAAATAAGCGGTCATGCAAGTAAGTTTTATTCAACAATTCACGAATAAAAGTTATACAAAAATTTTGTAATTAAGTTTTTTTTATTAAGATTTTAAGGACAGAATTACTTTAATAAAGATTCAAAATTATTCCTTAAATAACATTTGTTAGAAATATTTTAAATATAAAATTCCATATAGTATGTGGAAAAAAAAAATCGTTTTAGACATTAATTTCTAAATCAAAATCGGATTTAATTTTTTCTTTCATTAAAAAGTAATGAAAATAAGATAAATAATGTAAAATATTCACCATGTTTTAAGATTTTAAACTTGTTTTTCTAAATAAAAACATAAAAGAATTACATTAAAACGCATGGAGAATTATATTTTATAAAATTTAAAAATTCAAACAAATTATTAAAAGTGGAAATGGTACGTACTTTAAACGGATGTTGAGTGCTCCGGGGTTTTTTTTTTTTTTTTTTTTTTTTTTCAATCATGACGATTTGGTTTCGCTGGCGAAGTCAATTCAATTTTCCGGCCGGATCATGAAAGAATTTTGGAAAACAGGGGCATCTTTCGACGATTCCAATCAGTGGTACGAACCTAAAAATTTCATAAAAATATTATATAACTCAATAATAATTATATTTTTTTTTTCACAAGATAATTTAACATTTTTCAAATTATAAACAAACAAATACTACGAATAATAATACTAATATAATGCATGAATATAAACATTTGTGAGATCTCACGCAATTAATTCAAGTAATCATAATATCGTGTATATTTGGATAGACATAAATAAACAAATGATAAGAATCCAAGTAAAAGTGATAAATCGTGTCAGTGAAATTAGATATCAGTTTTCACTAGAACAAACAAACACTTCAGTTAGTTAGTAAATCGCGTTGTTGATGTAACTGGGAGGAGATTTGTAACCAGATCATGTTTGTTTTTCTTTTCTTCTAAGGAAATTTAGTGCAAAAATAAAATTTTTTTTGGTACTTACAAAAGCATAAGATAAATCTTGGGATCCAGTCTGCTAATAAAGTAAGATACAATTAAATATAAATAATAATGGAAATTAATGATATATTGGAGTAAACATTTGTTAGATAGCAAATACATCATTTTGTAATGAGATATGGGACTATTTGAACACCGATAGAACATTAGTAGGATAATTCATTATTTTAAATTAATTTCAGAAATTTTATTTTTTCTGAGAAGGCCATGGATTTAGTAGAAGAGAGAAGTCGATTCACCGTTGCTGCGTAGTTATACACAGTGAATTGATAACCGTTTATCTAATTCATCAAAGAGTGCAGTCAGAATCACTTTTTCGGAATTCTGACTGTAAATTGTGTAAATATGTATATGGAAGTAAAACCTGGAAGGAAAAAACATTCGTTACTAAAACCCCACCCCCCTGCTTGAAACCACTGCGAGTAGTACTTGCCATTTTTTTTTTCCTCGTTACCTTAGAAGACACACATTTTGGCAGCCTGCGCCCTGCGCTATTCAGGTCTTGTTGGACATCTAAAACAAAAAAAAAATAAATAGATTAGATATAGTGTAATTGGATTGGGATGCGAATTTTTTTTACGAGGAAAATCCTTTTTGAGCAGGTGAAGTCAAGGTTCGCTAACTGTGCTAACTACAAAACGCGCGTCATTTTGAAAAAAAAGTACATTCGTACTGGGCAAACAGGTTTTTGAACTGACCAGTAGCTAGGACCATCTCATTTTCGGCATCAGGGATAAAGGAAGATAGATTAGTAGTACTAATCGTTTTTTTTTTTTTTTTCCTTCTTTCCCGTGCTCAAGTAGAAGGGTCCACTATTTATCTCTTGACGAGGGAATCTGGTGTAAAGGGAGATTATTTCTCACTTTCGCAAATGAAAGCGGGATAACGTTCTTATCTCCGCATCTTCTCTTCTCAGACAGAGAATCTCAATGCGGGTAGTGTTAAAATAAAGGTGTTTGAATGATGAAATAAGCATAGACATATTTCATTTATTTTAGTGTTGAATAATAAAAATAAAATAAATGATAGATCAAGTGTGTTGTACAAACTATACTCAATAACATAAGTTTTATAAACAAATAATGAGACAAATATGTTTTTTGTGCTCAGAAAATGTAGAAATAAAATCGTCTGTATACTTGTATAGCTTATAAAAGACATTCCATTGTTGAATATTTATGCCATTGTTGTTGTATGCAAAAAGTGAAATGTATTACATATATAATCAAAGTTATGGTATTTGATATATAAATTTGTATATTCTTTATCAGTTGCCAGTTACCATGTTGTGTAGTATTTTGGGATTTAAAAAAAATATGTGAACTTTATTCCAAATTCATTTTGCTTTGAATTATTTTGGCATTCTTAAAGTTTTTTTAAGTTATTCAAATTCAGTAATGCACATACATATTGAGCATATAAAACCTGTCAAGTGAATCAACTATGCAGCATGCCACGATTACAGAAAGTAGAACTTTTCCAAAGGTTCTGTGGTTGTATGAAAGACACAATTGCAAGTTACTGCCACCTGCAGTTCCTATGAACAAAACTTCAGCTAGACTATTATCTGCTACATTGAACAACTCTGATGTGATTAGGAGCATCAATCTGACAAAAACAAAGGAAGGACTCTGCCTTCATTTTTTTTTCTAATGACCGGGTGAATGATGGAGAGATGAACCTCTCATCATCTTTCATTATGAAAGAACACTGAACAATATAATTATGCATAAACAGTCAAAGAGTTGTGATACAAATATGATATTTGATATCAAAATCATTGGAACAATAAGGTGACTCTCAAAACCCTATTCATTTTATAAAAATATTTTAATTAAAATAATTAAGTTTTTATATATATATATATATAGTTCACTGTAAACAACAGATACATTGATAATGAGATGGAGACATAAGTCTGCACTTTTACAATACATCTGAAATAGGTTGGCAGATTTTATTGCTCAAATATATGACAGTCATACATCTGCCTTGTACAGCTGCAGAGAAACATCATCCGTTTTCCAGTAGTCCTGAGACCACGTGACCAGAGTGGGGGTCAAAACGGTGGACTAATGAAAAACATAGTTTTGTTCAAGGAGGACCAATAGACGAAAAAAGACGGCCCACAAAAATTAAGAGAAGGAGAAAAAACATCGCCCCCTCAGAATTGAAGAGGAAGAGAAAAATTCATCCAAGATTCAGTTTGAAGTTTCTTAACTAAGAATGAAGGTTGTGCAAAAAAATGCACATTTGCTTTAGTCATTTTGACTATGATGCAAGGAGTATATTTTTATTTGTGTTTGTGTCGTCGTACAAAAGAACGTGGAGCTGATAGGACGATGGATGACCTCTACCTAGAAAAAGGTATCTCAAATATTATATATGCTTGTAATAACTGTGCATAACATTTTAATTGTTTGTGGGAAGAATATATTGCATGTTAATGCACACAGGGATTGTTCTCCCAAGAATTTTGCATTGTAAAAATTAGATTAACCTTCAATGAAAAATAATAATGTTAAGTATTAAACTTCTTTTTTCATGCTATTTGTAAATAGCATTTTTTGTGAAGCAAGTAATATACTAGTAATTAATGATAATGATTGCTTTTTTTTATTTTATATGTTAAATGTAAATATCAATGTATATACTGTGAATAAACTAATTTTAATGTTAAAATTCAGGATTTAATTTTTCTTCTCTTTGGTGATGACTCAGTTTCTTTTATTTAATTTTGATTTAGCGATTTTTTTTCTAGATGAATAATTTATGGAAGGACACCAGCTTAATCTTAACTTCATCTTTCTCTTAAGGTCATGTCCAACTAAATAATCACAACGCTTTAATTTAAATTCTATATGCTGGTATTTCTTTCAGCATCTCTACATGACCCAGAGAATTTATTTGGTAAATACGATCATTTTTTTAATGCTAAATTCAAAATTACAATTAGCTCTTTGTTGATTTTTATGTGGAATGATAAATTAATTTTTAAAATCGTAACCTAATGTACACTTGGCAATATCATTCCAGCAGATACTAATTAGTTTTTTTCCCTAGACATTCTTTCTCAGTAGCTGTTGAGCAAATGTTATCATTCTTTCATTCTCCTTTAATTCCAATTTGTTGTTATATGTTTGTTTGTAAGAGTAAAATGAAAAAAGTAAGAGCATGTCTTTTACCTACAGTAATTTATTATGTTTGTTTTGCTTGTATACATAATAAAAGAATGAATAATTTGATTATCCAAAGAAAATTATAGCAATGTGAATTATAATGGATTTAATGAAATATCAATTTTAAATGAGAAGCTTTTTTTTGCCTGATTTAAACTTACTATTTGCATACTTTATTATTTACTTTTTTTTACAAGATTAAGAATTTTGTTTAAGGGTTTTATTTCTTTCATTTATTTAAAAGGCCAAATATACTAAGAAACATTGCAAATTATGTTCATCTGAGGTTTTAATACTTTTTCTCATCAATGTAAAAATTAAAAAAAAATGTGACTTTCATGAATGATTTTTAAAAAAATCGTCTTATTAAAATCATGATTTAAGTCATCAATTAAAATCATTGACACCTTAATCATATTTGACCCTCTGACCACTCAATTTTTTTTTTTCAAAATCCTTTCGACTAGTATCACCTGTATTGTAACATACAGTCAGACCCAGTAAAGAAGCACACGGTTAATACTCGATCCTGCCTAATGCACAGATTTTTTCCGGTTTTTCAACATCGCCATTAGACTAATGCAAAAATTTCACATTTAATACACGAATGGTTATTACCCGATCCCGCTTAATACACGACAGAATTTCTGTCCCTTGAGACAAAAAATCTCGCTTAAAGTGTGAATTCATATACCAAGATGCAGATTCCTTTTTTCTTCTCCAGTGTTGCCAGTGTCTTTTTTGCCTTGCTAACAATAGTTTTCTGCACAAAGATTAATAAGGATAGTTTTATTTTAATTATATTAAAAACTAAGGTATGATTTTTAAGGATACTCATTATCACAAGTACTAAATATGATTTTAATAACTGGATTGTGCTGCAAAGATTTAATATTTTTGGTTTGTGTTAAAAGGATTAGGCTAGCAAGAAAATTATTTTTGTTGCTTTATCTTTGGTTGTAACATATTAATCGAAAAAAAAATTCCCATATTTGAATGCATATTTATTTTCATTTATTATTTCAGTCAGTCCTATAAAAACAAACTATGAGTTAAACTGGAATATAGTTAAATTGTAATCTAAATCTGTATAAAAGATACAATTTTAGACCTTAATCATATAAATGAAAGCTCGAACCTTCATTTAGACGATAGATGTGTAAATAAGTTCAGTTTCTGTAACATTATCCAAATCTTATTTAATATGTGATCCCGCTTTATGCAACTTTTGTCCAGTCTCTTGAAACATGTCTTAACCGGGTTTGACTGTATTTCAAATCATCATGTATTTGAAATATGTAGTAAATTTATCATTTGCGTTTTCAACCTTTGACTGTAGAAGTTTTAAAACAAAATTGCTTCAAAAATTGTGTATTATATAATTTTTTCTACAAATGTCTTGCTCATGGAAATTGCGGGATAAGCAATCAGAGGGTTAGTTGTGTTAATCCAAATTTTAATATCATGTAGTGCCTTTTTTTTTTATCTTGAGATAATCCATGGGCATCCGTTCCATCAGCAGAATAAAATACAGGGAGAGAAAATAATTTGGAACAGATGTGCCTGTGGCTCATAGAATAGGTCACATTTTTTTAAATGGAGAACAAAACATGAAATAAACTAGACTAAGTATTTTTTGCGAGAACCCCTCATGCAAGATAATTTTTTAAACATATCAACATAAAAAGCAATATCTTAACTTGGGGTTACTTAGATCCTGGAGAGGGTTACTTGGACCCAAATAAAAAATGTTTTAAATTAGTCCCATGTTTTGTCTACCTTGTTACTAGTTGGTGTTTTTACATATAAAATGAAGAACAGAACTAAAAGTTGACTTCTATGGAGTTTCTTATTGTTCAATCGTTGAATGTTATTTATTTTTTCTTTCAGCTATCACTTATGTTGACAATGGGAGCAATTGCAAGATGCTGGTGAATTTTCTAGTTTCACGTTTGAAATGTGAAACTCCAATTGTTTGTATCAAGGTTGGTTCAATCTTTTAAGCATCAAAATAACTATATTTATAATTATTTTTAGCTTTGATAGCAACTATTATGCAATATTCTAAGACTAAATTCAGTGGCATTATAGTTCAAGAATCATGGAATATAGTGTCCAGCTTCATTTTCTTAACCATGTGTCTGATATAATCTATATAGCATTATGTCCCGATCCAATAGTCAGCCTGATGCACCCACAAGGAGGGTCTCCATAAGCACATATTCAGAAAATTTAGAAAAAATTACAGAATGTTCTTCTCATGGGGATATATACATGTATAAAAAAAATTTCTGCGGAACTTCAATATAAAATTTGCAAAAAAATTATGAAAACTTCATTTATTTTGCGATTTATCCATGGTTGGCAACAAAATAAATTTTTTAAAAAATACGGTTTTATGACAAATACTCTTTAATGAAAAACTTTTTCATGCTGAACTTGTTTATGTAAGTTTAACTTACATAATAAATAAATTTTTATAACTACAAATTTGTGTACACATTTATATTTATATACAATGAAATTTAAAGATCGGAATTTACGATTTAAAGCAAAATTTAAATTGATTGAAATTGTTTCAAGCTCAAAAAGAAGTTCGATTCTGAACATTGTAAATTCAAAGAAAAATTATTGTTGCTATGGAAACGACTTCTTCGATATGGAAATGTATAATGAATGCGTTTGTCATTGAGCTTTTCTTTTTAAAATACGTTTAAAAATTACTTATATAACCGGTGAAGCCGTTTAAATTAGAAAAAATCATGGAATGGGGGATAAAACAATACCAAAATTTCATTTAATATGTAATAAATAGATTAAAAAAAACGTGAATGATTTATTTAATCTGATTTAAAGAATATTTTAACTTAATACCACTGCAAGTGTACAGAGAGTTGAAAATGTTGAACGCAAAATGTAAACGATTCTGAACAAGAGGGTATGGTATCATGAGCCCTAGAATTAACCCATTAGTAAATTTTTTTAAGCTAATGACAATTTTACACGTTCAAATTTTATAAAAATCTCATAGACATATTTGGAAATTTAAAAAAATAATAAACTTTCATCGTTTAAGTTTAAATTCATTAAGTGTTGCGCATTCGAATAATAATTGTACAAGCAGTTTCAGAATGTATTAAAATAGTTTGCGTTTGGCGAGGGAAAAAATGTTGCTCGACAAATCGCATCTTTTTGTGGCAAATACTCAAAAGTATTTTATTTTTTTGCAAATTTTCTACTGGGATTCCGCTGCTAAATTTCACTGTTCTTTTATTACATACATGAGTAGCTTCATTGGCATTTTTTTCAAAATTTTCTGAGTATGCGCTTTAAGGAGACCTTCCTTGCCAGCTTTTAGTTCCCAATCATACTTTGTACTCACTTTATTGATTTCTAATGATATGAAAGGTTGAGTAAACCTTGCACAGGTCTAAAGGCGAACTTAGAGGTCAGTGCAACTTCATGGCAAAATGCTCTAACTACTGAACATTTATTATGCTGCATTTGGTTTTCTTAAAATAAGAAGTTCACACCTTCTTATCTTTATTATCATTTTTTAAATATTTATAAATGTACTTTTAATGACAGATGAGAATAAATGTTTGTGATTCACTCATATTAATCAGGGTTTGAAATAGGGGTAGAATTTTAGAGAGATTTATAGAGAAGGATTTATATTTTAGAGAAGGATTTATAATTAAACTTCTTAATTATTTCATTTCATATATTTTTCATTATTGCAGTTACATTATATTTACTGCAATCATAACAATGCTATCAAATCATTAGCTTTATTAAATCAAACTCTGAAAACACTCTCAAAAATCTGTGCAGCCTGGGACCAAGCATTTTGCAGATTTCTAAATTGTACAGATTTCAGATCATTAGTGAAGAGGAATGCAGAAAATCATTAATGAAACATTTCTTATCCCTATTGAACGAAAAATCTCCAAATTTTGTGACCAGTTGAAGAGATTCATGACCAATTGAATTCTACTATTTTTTCCGTGACTGTTTAACGAATTTCACGATTGATTGATGAAATTTGCAATCTTTTTCTGTGATTATTTGACGAAATTCACAATAGTTTTCTGTGACCGATTGATGAAATTCATGATTATATTTTTTGTGACCGATTGACAAATTCATCTTGCAGATTTCTACAGAAAATAAATAACTCATGGAGGAATATGCCTGTAAAAAAACCTAAGGAGGGGGGGGGGGGGAGGAAATCCTGCACCGCATTTTTCATTATGTGAGATTTTTCTAAATTGTGCACAATTTGCCAAATCCCGCACACAATTTCAAACCCTGTTAATATCCCAAAAATCATACTGACTTGTGCTACTTTATGAATAAGTGTTCAATATCACTCACTACACTTTTGAAATCAATATGATACAAAGTTAGTTGTAGCAAGATGGGGGATCACCAGAGTTTGATCCACTTCTTAAATTCCTGTTAAAATGACTAAACATGCCATTAAATATCAGTTAAGACAGGCAAAATCAATCAAAATTGTATGCTAGGATCATTGTTATTTAATTCTGTTAGTATCTTGCAAAAATTAATGCATATTTGAAGTTTTTTAATTAATAATAATTTTTAGAACTCTGTAAAAGCAGATTTTCAACAAACAAAATAGCTACAATAGGCTGATATTGTTTATCCAACTTCTTTAAATGAAACTCTTGAAGATTGTAATAAGAGTCTTATTTCCAAATATCTAGAAACATTTAAAAATATTGATAAAATTAACTTTCCTGAAGTATGCTACTGGAAAGATACGTTTGATTATAAAACATTTGAAAACCTGTGTACAAATCTCTAGAAAACATTAATTAACACTAATTTTCCTTCATCAACAAAACATCATCAACACAAATTTATTATAAATTTATTTGCAGTAAAGAAGACTCAAAAATTCTTTTGTAAGAATTATATTTTTGAATTCATGATAAAACTTCATAAGCCTTCTTTTAGCATTCACCTCTTTTAAATCAGTGAAAAATGAATCTAAAATAACAGAATAATAAATTTTTAAGCCTTCTTAATGAATTAAAAAATTACATGGTCAAAATCACTTCTCTGAGACATATGTGAAATTTTAAGACATTTGACATCTTCAAACTTGCTGGGATAGCTGAGCTTTGATCTTGTCATACATACATATACATAGATGCATCTGCTCATTGATGGAATTTAATAGTATAGATAAATCATGAAAAAGTATTTCATCTGTCACATTGTAAATGATTTCAACCATTTGATATTTAAAATTGATGGATTATTTCAAATAAGCTTTACCCCAAACTTGCCCATCTGAGAATGCAAAGGAAAAAAAATGTTATAAAAGAGGAGTATATGTGAAAGAGAACCTTCATAATGGTTTTCCCTCATAAATTTGTTGTACATAAAATAGAAATGCTGATATTTAAAATTTTTTTCATAATACATTGTTTTTATAAATATGAAAATTATTGAATGACATTATTTAAATTTTAATGCCTAGCACACAGGTTGTATGGACCTGTGCAATAATAAGATTCTGTTGAAGTTATGAATTTTCTTGCCTCAGAACTGACTGACTTATTTTTCTGGTTACATTTCATTAATAACCCAAATAAATGCTGTAACTTTTAACATTGTTAATAAATGCATTTTTTTCTCTCTAAATAGATTTTAAAGCTGCTCTTGTATCTTGTACGGAATGGTCATGCTGAAATGGTAAATGAAGTTAAACTTCATGAAGTTTCCATAAAAGAAGCTAGACGTAAGCTTTTGAATATATATATATATATATCTTTTTACTTTCTTTTAATATAGTCTTTCTATTTGCATAGTTTATATGTTTATTCATACTGTAACGAACTTGTTATGTGACCATTGTAATCATTACTAATTTAAATATTTTAAATTAAATATTTTATTTCGTTATTAATTTAATTATTTTAAAATCAATATTTTATTTATTCAAAATTTAATTCATTTATCTTTCTTCATTTCATTTGAAATTCTTTTATCTCCCGTCAATAAATTCCTTTCTTAATTATCACTTTAGCATTATTTATTACATTCAATTTCTCTATCTCCATATAAACTTACTTTTCATAAATATTATCCCATTCATAAATATTTTTTCATCTTCCTTTCTCAATTATACAATTTTCTGATCCCGTCTAGACTTAACTTAAAGTGATCCACCCTTTTCCCTCTCTGAGTCAAAAATTCCTATCTTCCATAACGGCTACTGCTAGGGTCATTGACTCATTAACTGCTGCCTTTTCACTTTCTTCAATTACGTATACAGATTCACAGTTCAGGAACACAGCTTAGATTAGATAGATTCTACGGATCACAAATAGAATTTTCTGATTGGCAGAACGCTGGAGCCTTAACGGTTAGAACCTTTTAACTGGCCTTTAACGGTCCGGGGTCTTCCCGCTGATGCTTTGAATTCGAGATAGCGTCATCTCTCTCTCTGCTTGAGACCGCCACCGAGGGTGCCGGTGTGCCCTCGGTGTGCATGACAAACTATATGAAATTTGTTTTAGATTAATAATAATAGATCAAAATCCAGAATAGTTATTCAGCAGTGGAACGGAAAATTTGACAATATCATCATTAGCAGTGGAACAGAAAGTTAAAAGATTTTCATTAAGCATAATTCTATTGGCAGACCCTTCGATGGGTATCTTAGGGCGTGTCTCTTTGACAATTTCTACCAGCCCGAATGCTCGTTTCAACAAAATATGTCTTGGAGAAAAGGTTCGTGGTATTCAGTAAAATGAATTATCTACAGTGTTATCGTTTGATGATCTCGACCAGCCCTAGTGTTCGTTTCAACGAAAAGCGACTTGGAACAATTGTTCGTGGTTTTACACAGTTTTACTTTACCAAATGGGATACGGTACTTCATTTTCACTAATCTGGGTAATAATTCGATTTTTCCATCAGTGGTAATTATCTGATTGGTATGGATATTATTCGTTGAAGTATGTAATTTCGTGGACGTTTCATGGACGCTTCTAGACTTGTGCAATAATTGGACGATTATTTTCAAGATCTACGTACTGTATAATGTACTTTCATTGACGTTTCATGAACGCTTCTAGACTGTACAATTCAGTTGTGCAAAAATTAGATGATTATTTTTAAGATCTATGTACAGTATACAAAATATGTAATTATATTTAAAAGATTGATTCTACAAGAGTATGTTTTGAAATATATCTTCATTTTGTTAAATATGATCTGATTCATTTAAGTATTAATATTATAAAATTAACTACTAGTAACTACTAGTAATTTCTTTATAATAAATGTATTGTGTAATATCTATTTCAAGATTAAGTGCACTTGATTTTTTGAGTTATGTTTGTTTAATATATTACTTGATATATTTAAAGAATAAATATGGTATTTTATTTATTGTCTCTTTTTTGAATTTCAAATAAATATACTGTTTTATATTTCTATATTGGTTATATAATTTATGGAATTTAATCTAAAAATAAAGGTATGAAATTAAATTTATAGGAATACAGAAATATTGATAATAGCGAAATAAATTATATTATACACAACATTGATTTTAATAATATATTACAACTTAAGAACAAGATTAAATACTCTGTTTTGAATTCATATTAAATATAACTTACAGATGATAAGAGGATTGAAATTTGTTGCTATTTGAAATATTTACGATGAGAATTTAGATTTAATTTTTATGATGGTAATAATTTTCAGGTAACTGTATCTATATCAGGTGTGTATTATTTTTGTTTATTCACCATGATTTTTCTCTGTGAATTTCTGCTCTCTTCTCCAGTATTGCCAATTTATTGGGAATTTTTTTATTTAAATATCTACCACTATTTTCTAAAAGTAATATTCAGCCTATTGAATGAAATAGTGGTAGCTATTTGAATTTAAAAAAAAATTGCTAAATTATCAACACTAGAACAAGTCTTTGATCCCGCGTCTTAATATTCTTTGTCTCTAGCTTTGTCTATGTTTTTACTGAAGTAGAGAAAGATAGACCAAATTTTGTCACTTTTTGTTGTATATTATTCTTTTTTTGCTCATTGTAAGTGGTAAATTTTTGTTTTTTTTCTTCATATACACTGTAATAAATAAAGTCTTCCTAGTACTGCAAGCTTTTAAATGTGTTTGAAGAGAAATTGAACCTTTTTTTTTGTTTTCAATTCTATTTCTTTGTTATTTTCATCTGATTCTTGCCTTCTGATTTATACATGTCTGGTGAGTTACTTGCACCACGACTTTCATGGAGTCAAGTTGTCTCTGATTGTATGTTTAGAAAATTTTCTGTTAATACGGAAAATAGTCATCAAATCAACAGGAAGGCATTTCTCATTATCACAAGTAAAAAAAAGATTTTATATATTTGGTTGTGTTAAAAAACAAACAAATTAGGCTAGCAGGAAAATATTTTTGGTTGTAACATACACGTTAAAGTCATATTTGAACCTATGTTTCTTCATTTTTTTTTTTTTTTTTTGGTCGGTTTTAGAAGAACACAATGAATTAAAATTGAATACAGTTAAACTTTATTCTAAGTATGCATAAAAGACACTATTTTCGGCCATTAATATGTAAGTGAAAGATCTAAAGTTCATTTAGATGATTAGATATGTAAATAAGGCCAGTTCTTGCAGCATTATACAAATCACGAATACATGACTTTTGCTCAGTCCCTTGAAACGCATCTTAACCAGGGTCAACTGTATATACTAATTAAAAAGAAATGTAGTAAAACCTCGTAATATCAGACACATCAGGGCTATAAAATTTGTCTGTTTTTCAGAGCTGTTCGCTATTCAGAAGTAAAAACATACAAATATGTAGGTATTGGGGATTGAAAAAGCATAAAATGTGTAGAGGTGTCTGCTTTTCAGGAGTGTCTGTTATGAAAGTTTTATTGTACTTTGTAGTTCAGTACTAGAAAAATTGTAGTATGGCAGTGGACGCTGCAGTTTAGTTTAGACCTTTCAGATCAATCTAACAGCTTAAAAAGGAAACTTAGACTTAAAGAAATTGCTAAAATATACTTTAGGTCTCTAGATTTATTGTATCTTTTTGATTTTTTTAATGTATTTTCATTGTAAATACAAATTTAAACATATTTTATGGGTTACTATTATTTCCTTTTGCGTTGTAGATACATTTTGGTTTGCTGCAGATTGACACAGAAAATTCTGTTGTTGGGCTGTGCAGATGAGATGGACAATACAGTTAAAATTTTCTTTCAAACTGTTGTGATAGCAGATGAAAGTTATTTTTTTCCCTTTTAAATTCTAAAATTAGTTTTAATCACAATTTAAGTTAGAAAATGCTATTGAACTGGATATTTTAACAGTTAAATCATATATTACATAAAATGGTGTTAAATTAAGCAAGAAAAATTTCTGTGGAAATTCTGAGATTGAGATTAAATTTTTAATAGTAAAAATCATTTATTTTATTTATTCATTTATTTTCTAAGATATAATGTATATTCATGTAAAGTGAAAACAATTTTTTTTAATGTGCATAAGTCTAAAAAAATTTTATTTTATGTTTTCTAAAAAAGTAATTGCAATAAAAGTTTATATCTGTAAAAGACTTTTTCCCAAAAATTTCAAATTTTTTATAGAAAAAACTCCCCCCCCCCGCACTTCAAAATATTACATCTCTAGTTCTATATGACCATAAATAGCCAGACAACCTATAGCAGAAACCAACAAAATTATACAAAAATTAATTGTGATTTGTCATAAAAGAATCGATATCTCTCATTATATCTATATAATAAAACCGTAAGTCATGGGACTGTCATCAACAGTTCCGGAATGCCCACTTCACTTTTTCATATGCCAGGCGGCCATTTTTATTCAAAATTATTTTTTCGAATAAAACTGCATAAAAGTTACATTTTTAGAAAGATCGTTCAAAATAAATTAATATTTGAGAGATGACTTACGTTCAATTATGTATACATTCTGCAGTAACTTCAGTTTAAATTAGGTTCGCAGTTCAAATTCTCTATCCATAAAAATAAACAAAAAAAAAATTCATTCGTTGTGAACGTTTAAAATATTAAACCAGGAAATTTTGGACCGCTGCCTGGTGTAAAAAAAATAATCCGCACCAGTGAGGCAATCAAAGCTTACCATAATTCTGTTCTATACAACTCAACTTCCTTCCGGATCTTTTCTTGATGTAAGTTGAACTCATGTAGTAATATTTAATGTATCAAATTTCAAAACGAATTGTCAGCTTTTATTTTTCGCGTGTGCAAATTAGAAACGATACTTTAATTTTGAAATCAAATGTTTTGATTTATGATATTATTTCTTATTTATCTATTTTCTATTTTAAATGAAAAATGTGAACGTCATGTATTTTAAATTGGAACAGCTGTCACGGATGCACCGGGGTTGCCGCGATTTTTGTTTTGCGCCATTTTGGCGAGAAAATCCCATTTTCAAATACCTGTTAGAGATTGCTAAAACAGCATGTACTTTTATTTTCTTATGAAATAGTTTATTTTATATTAAAAAACACACAATTTTATTATAAACCACACACAATGATTAATTTATTATAAAACACACAATATTTAATTTATTATAAAACATACGGAATCTGCTCTACCGGGTTGCCATACAAAGCGAAATCTAGCCGAAAAAGCTGGGTTGCCAAGGCATAAAATTGCCATTTTGGCGACAAAATGATACCCCGGTGCGTCTGCAACAGCTGTACCACATTTATTAAACACATAAAATCATATTGATCGCTTTTAGCTTAGATATTTATGATTGTAGTTTTATTGGTAGATTGTAGTTTTATTGATTGTGTATTATATCCACCGGAATTAATATGAGATATATATTCTAATCACATACTATATACCTAAAAATATTTTGGTACTTCTCTATTATCCCGTCAACCACTTTTCATAACAAAAAACTATCGCCAAACTGTAAGATTAAACGCCAAAAATGCAGTCCCATTTACTTGATGTCAGAAGCATTATACGTGTTTGTTATGTCATCAAGTGTTTTTTAATTCGACATTTGCGTGTATTTTCCATTATGTTTTACGGATTTATGAGTTATTTCATTATTTAAAATAACAATTGTGTCCTTAAATTCTTATATTTTATTTATTTATTTATTTTGATATTCCAATAACACCGTTCTCCCGTTTATTTGGCGTTACAGTTTGGCGATAGTTTTTTGTTATGAAAAGTGGTTGTCGGGATAATAGAGAAGTACCAATATTTTATACGTATCTATATCTACTATATCAATACAATACTACTATATCATCTTCAATTGTCTTTTATATTTCTACTACATAATACTAATTATAGAATTACAATATAGAGAGAAAAAACGGGTTGCTGTAATTAGAATTATAGATGCCAGTGTTGGCGCGCGTATTTACCTGTTACGGATCTTAATAGTCAGTAGACATTCTGCAGAAATGCCAAAGTAAGGGAATTACCTAATTATGAAAACTCCCGAACTATATCAAGAAGGGGAGCAGAGAAAAACAAAGTAGAACAGAGATCGGCATCTAGAGGGAAATTCGTGAATTTGAATCAGATTGTACGTCACAGTGTAAATAATGTAATAAAAGTGCTGACAGCAAATATGATTTAAAGGGAATGTGATTATCAAAACTGGCTTCCAAAAGTTCAATGTTTCACCAAACCGTACTCAGGGCCGTAGCTAGGGGGGTGCCAGGGGGGGCTGAGCACCCCCTGAAAATTTTTGAGCCCCCCCTGTGGGAAAGTTGCCAAGGACACCAAATGAAATTCTGTTTCAAAAATCATGTGTGAAAAAAAATGAAAGGCTTTGGGGACTTTTCACAGTTTTGCATAAATACTAAATTATAGTATTTGTTTAAAAACTGCAAATAAGTGCTTCAATATGCGCACATCCTATCTGCACATACTCAGAATTAGCAACCTTTTGCTAATGCAAGCATTGAATTTTACATAAGTTATATACTGAAATTTTTCAATTTGCAGCGTTTTCCATTATTAACATAAAACAAAGTTATTCTAATGAGTTTGATAGTAAATATAATGCTTATGATAAACATTATGTTTCGTATTTGAGTCATCCTAGTTTAAAAAATATGCATTTGACTAAACACAAAAATAATTTTAAAATGAGAAATACATCCTTGGTTTTTCTAATGTTTGTTATCCTATAAAAACATAACTTTAGAATTCTTAAGGGCAGGAAATATTTAAAAAAAAAATTAAAGATTGAAACTCTTTTGAAACAGGTGAACTGACAGCTTTTTATTGACTTATTGACATCATCACTTATTATTTCACTAGTATAATTATACACTGAAAATTTTCATTCTGCAGCCAGTGAAGTAGTCGTTAAAAATCCAGAGGGCATATGCTGTAGGCAGGGGGTATACCCTAAAGAGTATATGCTATAGTGTTTTTGAGTAGAGGGTATCCGGTATTCCTTAAAATAATCCAGAAGTTATACCGTATAAGTCGTATCCACCGTATATCCTCCATTACATTCCTGTCCGCAGCTTTTACTTTTCTTATCATCAAATAAAGTTATTATAAACAGTTTAATAAGAAACGTAGTGCCTACAATATGAATATGCAATAATTTATCTTTCTACATAGAACTTTGATCATATATATCTGTGTTTGTGCGTGCATGTGTCAGAGAGAGATAAATAGTATGAGCCCCCCCTACAGTTTCTTAAGCACCCCCTGTTGTTTACTTCTAGCTACATCCCTGACCGTACTCGAAAATTATGTGAATAATATGCAGCCCGATTATGGCACATTTTTCAAGACGTTTTAGATGAGAATAACGATAGATTATCTAATCTTCCGTAATTGAGTCTACTGCCAAAGTTAGCTAAAAACAAACAATATATATATATATATATATATTAGCTATACTATATATATACAATACTACTATATCGTCTTCAATTGTCTTTTATATTTCTACTACATAATACTAATTATAGAATTACAATATAGAGAGAAAAAACGGGTTGTTGTAATTAGAATTATAGATGCCAATGTTGGCACGCGTATTTACCTGTTACGGATCTTAATAGTCAGTAGACATTCTGCAGAAATGCCAAAGTAAGGGAATTACCTAATTACGAAAACTCCCGAACTATATCAAGAAGGGGAGCAGAGAAAAACAAAGTAGAACAGAGATCGGCATCTAGAGGGAAATTCGTGAATTTTAATCAGATTGTACGTCACGGTGTATATATATATATATATATACATATATATATAACCATAAATGAAACATTATCATAACATCAACTTAATCAATGAAATAATTACTAAGATGAAATAGTAAGTTGACAATGAAAGATTCCCGACACACTTTATATGGAATCAAAAACATTGAAAGAATAAGAAATTAAATAGAAATTGAATAAATGGAATTAAATGAATTAAATGAAATGAAATTTGTGTAATTTATACAGAATTATCAAGTCCCAATTGCCTAAATACCACAAATAAAATGAGATGTTTCATCATCATATTAGCAATACATTGCTAAAAAATATTATATTGGGACTACATCTCAAATACAATGATTCAAATCAGTGATAAAATAAAAAATAAAATACAATATAAAAAAGGAAAGAAGCCATACTTATAAATTACAGAGAGAACATTTAATAGAGACATTAAGTATAAAATCCATAAAGATGAAAAGAGATATAAATAAGATACCTTGCAGTTCATGAACCATCATGAAAACTCCAACATGACTTGGGAATGAATTGCATAAAAAATCATAACATGTTGCCAATTTTAGAAATATAAATTGCTTAGAAATATAAATTGCGTTGCAGTGATGCCAGAAATAATGTTAAAATATAATGGATTATAAAATAAACAGGAACATTAGTGCTGCCATCTATTAGTAAAAGTGAATATAATCTGACTCGAAGGAATTGGATGGAAATAAATGTTTCATAAATCAACCAAATTACTATCTTAATTGATACCAATTAGTTAAAAAATAAATAAATGAAATTAATTAATAAAAAGAAAATCGAATTACATTAAAAGATGTATGAATGAATAATACTATGTTATAAATAAGTATTAAGATGGGAAAATTAATAATAAAAAACAACTTAAAATAGTGCTACCCTCTAGTGGTAAAAGTAAATATAAAGTAATGGATGGAAATTAGTGTTTAATAATTAAACCAAATACTATCTTAATGATAGCCATTAGTTAAATAATAAATAAATGAAATTAATTAATAATTAGAATGTTGAATAATATCTAAGTAATGGATGTATAAATTAATAATACTATGTTATAAATAAGTAGTAATATGGAAAAATTAATAATTAATGCAACATTAAAAATGTACCATTAAATGACAACAACATTAAATAACTGTACTAAAAATGCAACATCAATTAAAATAAATTCAATTAAAATACTAAAGATTTGAATTAAGAATCAAAGAATTTAAAATTAATATTGATTAAATATTGAAATGAATTAGTCATAAATAATGTGGCTTCAAACAAAGTTAAATTAAATAAAAACACTTAATAAAATTAAAACAAATTATATTAACACTGCATAAAAGTAAACATTATCTTAGAAGTAAATATGATATTGTCCACCAAAGGTATTAATCCAAATCATTAGATCAAATACATTCTTAATATTAATGAATATAAATTCATTTAAATTAATTAAATAATGAATAAGTAAATCTAACTAAATTAATATACATATAAAAATATCACATCTCAGTCCATTATAAAATGTGTATGATCAAACAATTGTGTAAATCAAAATATCCCCCCCCTTTTTTTTAATAATATAAATTAACCATGCGTATTTTTCCATACAATGCCGCCACACACCTCCTCAATCCAACGTCTACCCACCCAACCGTCCTATTATAATTTTTTTTTTTTTTTTTGTAAATATTTATAAGATTATATGATTTTTTTATACATTTTTTAAATGCATGTGTTAATTTGGTTGTAAAGATCAAATAGGAACTAACTATATATTAAGGAATAAATGAATTTTTTTGGAAAACCATGTTGTAATGCTTCAAAGATAAGTTTTTTAATATTTTTGTTAATAAGTTGAGAGGAACATAAACTTTTTATTCTATAAATATGATTAAGGAGTATATTACGATATACAGAATTATGAAGACATGATTTGAAATTAGTAAATGAATTAACTTTAAATTTAAATTCTTTACGTTTATCAAATAGATCTATTATTGTTTTGTTTTCTTTTAGTGTAATTTTAAGATCTAAAAAGTTAATAGTATTGTTAGAAAGGAGGTTTTCTGTTAATTCTAAATTAGTAGGATAATCAACTGGAAATATAGAAATATTAGTGTGATCAGTGGCAATTAAAATAATGTCATCAATATAACGATATAAATGTATATTACTACTAATAAATGTACGTTCATAATGATACAAGTATAAGTCTGAAAGTATACTAGATGTACATCCCCCTTGTGGTATACCGACTTTCTGTAAATATAACGTGTTATCATGCATTATATAATTATTATATGTAATGAAATTTGTTAAAGTTTTAAAATAAGCTGTATCTATATGAATTGGTAAATTAAGCGAATGTTGATACTTAGAAAATAATGCATTTATAATATTATGTAGATCTAATAAATCTATATTATTAAATAGATCTTTGAAATCATATGTCATTATATTGTTAACACATTTAAGATTTTTCAAAATATTGACGAGTTGATAGCTATTTTTTATACAATGTGTGTTATCAGTGGATGTTGTCAGTGTATAAATTTGATTGAGAATTTTTAATAGATGTTTATTGGCTATATTATTATATGTATTGCATCCTATAGTTACAGTCCTAAATTTAATTGGATTTTTATGAAATTTGGATATAAGAACTAAATAAGGATAATTAAAGTTAGTAGAATTAATATTTAATAATTTATAATAACTGTGAATTTTACGATTGTTTACAATTACATTTTCATTAGTTTTTTTAAAAGAATTGTTAGTAGAAATACAGGATGTAAGTAGTTGGTGATAATAAGCTTTACATATGATTGCATAATTATTAGGAGATTTATCAATATATGTTATTACATAGTTTTTTTGTAATTTAGTAATTTGCTGGAACAAATGTTTTGTGTTAATTTTAACCATATTCGATAAATTTTGTTTTAAAGACGAACTTAATTTTTCAATAACCAGTATTTTCCATTGATTAAAATATTCAATAGGTTTACTATATGAAATTGAAATTTTATAAATAAAAATGTCTATATCATATATAAACTGTTTTATAATAGAATTTACATTAAATTTAGAAGGAAGTCTATATTTAGTACCATAACCCATGAATTTTTGCAGTTTATAATCATTCACAATATTAAGATTACCAGTGATTATATGTCCATGATCATTATTAATGAATTTTTTTAGAGTGGGGTCATTGCAATTACACTGAAAAGTACTAGCATCAGATGTATTTTTTGAAAATGCATTATAGTTAAAAATCTTTCTGCCAATTGTAGTAGGATATTTAAATATCTTAAAGTTGAAGATTTTTCATAGGAAAATAACAGTTTTTATCATTAATTATAGAATTAATATTAATTTTATTAAAGATTTGATTTGAAAAAGTTATAATTATTTGAGTATTAGTGTTTTGAATTTTTTGTTTTTTATTTAAATTAATGTTAAAAAGATTAGCTCTTGTCATAATTAGATCATAGAAAATATCAGAGAAATGATTTGAGTATGATTTACTAAGAAATACATTTAAATATTGTACTATCAATTTCTTTTTAATAGCAAAAATATATTTTCGTATTAAAAACCAGTTGTAGTTCTTAATATAGTTTTGATGAAGAGTGTTGATTTGTTTAAGAATTAATTTATTGGAAATAACAACTGTAGCAGTACATTTTCCTCGCTTGTTACGTGTTGTTTTATGAATATATATATATATATATTAGCAACAATATGGTTCAGTGTAAATGTGGATATCATTAAAAACTTTCACGAAATAGATTTCATTGCATCAAATCATATTAACTAAAATACGCCAATTGGCAATAGACCCAATTACGGTAAATTACTTAACATGTTTAAGAATCTCCGCATTAGTGAACATTTTGCAACTGATAACCAAACAGACAGTTTTTGTCAAGAAAGATGAAATACATAACAACAACAAGAACGAAAAATCATGCGTCAAGCATAGATTATGTAACACTTTCCAACGCTTCCAAAATAATTTTACGAATCATACTCTTTTATAAGCTAAAAGATAACATCTAAGTAATCCGAATACTTTATTCAGCCCTGTATAGGATCTATAGATTTGTATATATACTACATAGGATGCTAAATTTTAGTTCAGTTAGGAAACACGTAGCACAGTTTAAAATTCTCCGTCTGGAGTTAAATAATACGGAAATGTGTTCCCGAACTTTTGTACTTCCCTGTATAGGATCTACAGAATTTATACACACCACGTAATATACAAAAAGCGATTTAAAATTAAAATCGCATTCAGTAACTTAAAACGCACTTCCAGGAATTATTGTTAACATACAGTAGAGAATTCTTTTGTGTGTCCCTGTAAATGAACGATGACTGCTATACACACAATATTCTGTAGTAAGTCTCTTGTAATGAACCTTATATAAATTTCAATGCGTTTAAAATAGTGAAACATTATTTAAATAAACCGCAGACGATTTTTCTCCATAGACGTAATGTAACGGAATTCTTTTGACTGTCCCTGTAAAGTAAGTATAAGTGCTATGCACACCCTATTCCATATTAAGCTTCTTCTAATGCACCTTAGTGATATATATAAATTTCAATGCGTTTAAAGTATTGAAACATTATTTAAATAAACCGCAAATGATTTTTCCCCATAGACCGCAATGTAACGGAATTCTTTTGAGTGTCCCTGTAAAAAAACTATAAGTGCTACACACTTCCGTTGAAATAGGGAACATGCTATAGATAACGATTGTAACATATAAAATTTGCAGGGCAATCCGAGCATATTTACGGGAGTTAGAGCACGGACAGACGGCAGACGGCCAGACGGCCAGACAAACCGAAGTCATAAACACTTTTCAACTAGGTTGGAAAGTGTTAAAAAATATGCGAAATGCTACCATGATCACAAAAGTTCTTGATTTTATTAGATTTTACCGGTTTGGCGAAGGATTAAGGAAAAAAATAAATTATGAATAAAAATAATTTGTTACAATGCTTAACATACATTTAAGGGTGACCAAACTGGTCGCCAGTGGCGGCTAGTTTAAAATAATTTCTAAATGGAACAATATACACTATTAGATATAACATTCATTACCAGAATTATAGTAAAAAAAAAATTAAAGTTGGTTATAAAAAACTTTAGCAGTTACCATAAAAACTTGATATTTTTTTTTATATAAACTTTATCAAGTTTATTATCCAAAATGGAAAAATAAAATCTGGTTATATAAATTAAAATAGCTATACAGTATGCAAACAAGAAAATATCAATTCAAATAGCGTTAATCTTCTATAATTGGATTCAGTGATAACTAGGCTTAGTTAATGGCAATGTTTATGATGCCGATTGAAACAATATTTGGTGATTTATCATCTGTGCCAGGCTAACAGAAAAGTACCAAATTTTCGAATTGTGTGCAAATTCATGTTAAAAAACATTATTAACGTTGTTTGACTCTATTAACAACAGCAATACGAAATTGCCTAGGATGTGGTATTTACTTTTATTTTATACTGTATTACATAATTTAATCTTGCATTTTATTTTTTAAAACCTGTTCTCACCTATATATTAACACTTTAACAGGTTTTAATGGCCCTGCAGATGTCTATGGAAACAGTTTTTATCAGACGATTCGTGAAATGGCTAAGGTAATATTTCTATTATTATTGTTGTCAATGCTTGGTATATTCATATTATTTTTTCAAATATAGCCCAGATTTATTTGCTTATTTATTTATGTTAGATTTATTTATTATTATTTATAACTAGTTAGATTTATTCATAACTGCACATAAAATGATTGGTGTCTATCAAGTATTATTCTTGTGTGTCATTTAATTAAAAACTATTATAAGTGAATTCTGTGTTAATTATGTTTTTCTTGTTGTTTTATTTTAAATTGCTTTACAACTATAAGAAATCAAATGTGTCTATTTATGTTATTCTTCATTTCAGAGAGCAGTGCGTACATTAGTGTAACAAGTACATTAGTAATGAGTAAAATTTGGATTTCTTTATTATAACAAATGTTAACTAAACATATCGTAAATGTAAAAACCATATATTATTAACATTTTAATTTATGTTAAAAACAATTAAATTTAAACCTCACATCTCACAAAATGTATTTCTTTTTAGGAATGTAGGTTGGACTTTCTTTCGAGAAAGATTCATTTTTGTTGTCAGTTAACACTGAGAATCCACTGAAATTCAGTTTTGGTCAGTCATCATGCATAATATGAAAATTTTCTTCCTGAATAACATGTATACATGCACATTTTATGTAATTTTGCTAATTAACAATTTGATTTTGATTAAATTTTGCATCCTACGAGTTTCGGGCACGCAAAAATCATTGGGCTAGGTCACATGTTCGAAAAAATTAGATTAGTGGGTCATTTCTGGGTCATTGTGGGTCAAGATCTAAAAGCGGCTCAATTTACACTAAATTTTGCATCCAATGGTTTTCGAGCACGAGAAGACTGTTGAGCTAGGTCACATGTTCGAGAAAATTCAATTAGTGGGTCATTTTGGTCATGGGTCATGATATTTGAACTCAAATTTAATTTTGACCGAGCATAGCTCGGTCTTCCCTGCTCGTAGATGTGTAATTTAAAATGAAATGTCCAGTGATGTCACTGGATCCTAAAAATCGTGGGTCACAGGGACCCAGGATATTTGTCAGCATAGATCAGTGTTAGAATCAAACATTTTCTTTGGAAAGGAGTTTCAGGAGTGATTCTGAATTTTAAAAAATATTTTCTGAAATTCAGAGCAAATTTTCTGAAAGGTTACGCTACAGCCGAAAGGGGGGGGGGGGATCCTCACTCAGCACTGTTTTTGTTGTTGTAAGTCAGATTAACTAACTTTTGATTCGAGTTGATTTCAGGCTGAATGAATTTCACATTTTTTCCTTAGCCTTTGGACGAAATTCGCGTTTTTTCAGAGATCCTTCGACGAAATTCGCAGTTTTTTCGAGATCCTTCGACAAAATTCGCAGTTTTTTTGAGATCCTTCGACGAAATTTGCTGTTTTTTCAGAGATCTTTCGACGAAATTTACCGTTTTTTTTTTTTTCGAGATCCTTCGACTAAATTTGTCGTTTTTTGGCAGTCCTTTGACAAAATTTGCCGTTTTTTTACAAGATCCTCTGACAAAATTTGACTTTTTTTGGCGATCCTTCGACGAAATTTGCCGTTTTTTCAAGATTATTAGATTAAATTTGCCATTTTTTCGAGCTCCAACGAAATTTACCGTTTTTTTTTTTCGAGATCCTTCGACGAAATTTACCGTTTTGGGGCGATTCTTCGACAAAATTTACCGTTTTTTTTTTTTTTTTTTTTTTTTTTTTTTTGGAGATCCTTCGACGAAATTTGCCATTTTTGGGCGATTCTTCGACGAAATTTGCCGTTTTTTTTTTTTCGAGATCTTTCGACGAAATTTACCGTTTTTTCGAGATTCTTTGACGAAATTTGTTGTTTTTTGGTGGTCCTTCGACAAAATTTGACTTTTTTTTTTTCGAGATCCTTCAACAAAATTTGCCGGGTTTTTTTTTCGAGATCTTTCGAAATTTACCGTTTTTTCGAGATTCTTCGACGAAATTTGCCGTTTTTTGGCGATCCTTCGACGAAATTTGCCGTTTTTTCGAGATTCTTTGACGAAATTTACCGTTTTTGGGCGATCCTTCGACGAAATTTACCGTTTTTTCGAGATCTTTCGACGAAATCTGCCGTTTTTTCGAGTATGTTGGTATGTATATATTTCGCTGGCGCCCATCTAATGGAAAAGTACCAAAATTTCTTGTAAGTTTATTGCAATTTGCCACTCTTCACTTTTTTAGTTCAAAATATTCATATATTGCTTTTTTATTGTAGCATTCTTCCTGTTCCTGACAACAGATGGCATTTAGAGACAATTCATAGGTTAGAGGAGACTATTTGTAGTTTGAAGATGCACAACAACATCCTACAAAAAGATCTGTGCAGTGAAGTAAAAGAAAACCAGGAGTTAAAGAGAATGGTTGATGTGCATTTAACAGAGCTTGCAAGAGCCAGAATGGAGTAAGTTTTTAGACTTCGGAACACTGTAAAAAAATTTCTGAACGTTTCAGGAGATTATCCTGAAACATTTCGCATATTTTACCGGAATTTCAAATTTAATTAAAATATATTTAATACGAATAATGCATTAATAAGTTTAAAACATTATGAAATTTACTTTTTAAGATAAACATAATTTATTTTTTAAATTACATAGAATTGCATTTAGCTTTTTAACACTTTTAAACTTAGTTGAAAAGTGTTTATGACTTCGGTTTGTATGCCGTCTGGCCGTGATCTAACTCTCGTAAATATACTCGGATTGACCTGAAATTTTTTTTATGTGATTGGCACTTATTATAGCATAATTCCTATTGAAAATGAAGTGTGTAGCATTTATAGTTTATGTAGAGGGGCAGGGCTCGGAAGTAGCGAAACTACAGTAGCCGCTACTTTTTCCAGTAGTTTGTAGTGTAGCGCACTACATTAAAAAAAGTGTAGTGTAGCGAGTAGCGCAATACAAAATATCAGTAGTTTGTAGCGAGCATCGACGCTACTTTAGGAGGGAGGAAAAAAGTTCCAATCTTCATATCACGTGATTATAACTCTTTTTTTTTGTGCGAAATATGTTCTCTGCAACAATTTGTGAACGTCTGCGACAAATCACAGTTGTAGTGACATATTTCTCCATCGACGACGGGCACGGTCACAAATTAACTGTCATTTTCACAGTTTGGGTGTCAGAAACTTTGTGCATTGTAATTTAAATCCATAGAAATCTTCTCAATATAATGTATTTTTATACGACTACTATTGTTTTTACCAAAATTTAGTCATCTGGCTATGTTAAGTCTTTATCTGACTAATTTATTCTCCCTTTTGCCTCCCACTCCCAGCAAGCAAAGAAATGTAAAATCTTTATTTTAAAAAAAAAGTAAAAGAAAAAAACGGATATATCTAAACATAAATCATCTAAATTATCCTTAACCTCTGAAATTCACGCTTCCCCCTAGTAGCATACAAAGGAGTTTAAAATATTTTTAAATCTTTATTTTTATACAAAAATAAAATCTCTCACTCCATTTGTTGCTCTCTAATGACAATAAATAAAAATTATTTCCTTATCCCCCAAATTTACGCTTCCCTTTTTGCCCCTCCTCCAGCATACAGTTTCAAATATTTAACCCTTTCACCGTTTCAAACTGTCTTACTTTTCTTCCCGAAAAGAATTCTTGTAAATCACTGCTAGCTGTTTCGCTAAGATCTGTCCTAAGATTTTCAGGTTTCAACAAACTGTTCAAAACAACTTTTTCATCCCTCCAACTTGGGATGTATGCTTTGTTTGGTAGGCGGGTACAAATACAATGGATGTTTGTACAGG
Source organism: Maratus michaelseni (assembly GCA_963931845.1). Lineage (NCBI taxonomy): Eukaryota > Metazoa > Arthropoda > Arachnida > Araneae > Salticidae > Maratus > Maratus michaelseni. Next base: position 58,909,712 of record OZ007600.1, on the reverse strand, counting down.
GAATGATTATCTTATTGCGGTGAATATGTCAAAACTCTCTTTTCATACTGTTGAGATCAAAATACAGGAAATTGTGTTTTTGTATTGAAGTTGTGCTGTAGGTTTAAACATACAAATTCAAATGAATATTTTAAATTATATATGAAGTTTTTTACAGTTACGAAATCTAGCACGTAGTTTTTTTTAGTTTATAAGGGATATATATATCAAATGTATTATTTAAAATTTTTATAATTTTTATTTGCATAAATTAAATAAAATCGCATATTGCCTAGGGAAAAATAGTATTATTTTTACTTATAATGACATCTATCATTATTTGCATAATATATCCCGTATTAAAAGTTTAATGAAATAAAGTATATGGTATTTGAAACAGTTAAATATAAACAAGAAAGCAACATTTTAAGATGAGTCTTTCATTAAAATTTATACATCTTTTTGCAAGGAGGGAGATTTTTCAATCTTTGTTCATTTGTAAAAACCAATTACATGTTTATTTGAAATATATACATTCTGTAATACAATTATAGAATATTTAATTGTTTATGAATAACACAGACTACCACATTCTTGTTCGTTTTTAGAATTTTTTCATGCGTATGGTTGAAATAAACGTAAAACGTGTAGATTTTTGTATTTACTTTTAACTTTTTAACGTTTAATTTTTTCATTTACTAAACCATTTGTGAATTATACATAATTAAATAATGATTTTAACTGATTAACAAAATTCAGTATTATTGAATTTTTGCAATTTAATGCTGGTTTGTCCGAAAAAGCGGTACAAAACGTCAAATTTGGGAGCTCTTTCCGATAGATAGCTTTTCGTCATAGATAAAAGGAAAAGCCTATTTGATTTCACTTTATATGTATAAATTAACCTGACAATTTTATGTATTTTCTAATGAAAATATCGGCAGGAATGTGTCCGAAAGTTTCTATTTGAGAGCAGTCTAAAATATTTTACATTCTGTCGAATAAAGACAAAAATCAGGGGTCGATTCGGATTGTTTTCTTGATGTCTTGTTAAAAGTAAATTATTTTTTATGAAATTTATTATATTTTTGTAAAAACTAAAATGAAATTCAGTTACTCAAATTCGAACCAAGAATTTTTTAATAATAACATCTTAATAAGTCCTTCTGCTAAAGTTTTCCTTTTTGATGAACTTCTTTTGTTTACAAATTACACATTTTAAAACCTAACAATATAAAAATAATTAATGAAGAGTATGTTTTTATGGAAAGTAATTTTGTGAAGGGCCTTGTTATAGTAAGAGAAATTTTGTGAAGGGGATCTGTTTTATTAAATGGATTTTTTTGAAAGTACCCTGAATAAGACGCAAATTTTGACTGGATCAACCCGTAAAAAGTAAATTTTGGAATGAAAAAAAAAGGTCTTTGGTACTTTTTATACATATATAAATATTTCATTCTTTTAACATTTAATGTCAAACATCGTGTCACATACTTAATGCCGAGTTACACTGATATTTCAAAAAAATAATTTAATAATAATAATAATAATTTTTTTAATTATTATTCTTTTTAATGAGATATATGAATAGCATGGAAAACCGATGAATAAATTAAGGATAGTAGATTTGTACCAAAAATGCTATCAAACTTGGCGTTTTGAAACAATTTCCGCACGTGGAAACCAAGAAAAGGTCGTCATGAAAGAGTAATTGATTATAACTCAAGATGTAAGACATTTATAGAAAAATGAAAGAAACTATTTGATTCAAAATCACTTTAATAGTCATACTCGCCAATTGTGTGCTTTTATGTATAATAATGTCCCATGAATGTGTCAGAAAATTTTGCGGTGTTAAGCAGTATTTTATGTAGATTTTTTTTTTTTTTTTTTCGAAACTCGTTAAGCCTCTAATAATCGAACTTTTTCATTTTCCTGTAGACATGGTGCATACTGAATTATAGGAAATTTCTTCCTTGTGATGACTTTTTCGTAACTGTTGAGCCCTTCAAATCGCTTTAAAATGCTAATTTTGACAATATTTTCAGAAAGATTCTTTACCTTTATGAAAATAATTTTTACGCTATTCGATTTCTTGGTATCTGAATGAAACCAGCAATTTTTACACATTAAGAAACATTATTGCAAATTTGTATATTTACGAATGAAAATTATTTTATGAAAGTGTCAGAAAAAAGCAGGTAAGATTTGAGAACAGATATAAAAATGGCTCATAAACTAAGTTTGACAACCCCCCCCCCCCACCCCAAGAAAAAAGACACACAATAGTCTGCTAAATGGAGTGATGGATCTGCGCATGAATATTCTTCATTTTGATTCGTTAACAATTTTTTAATACAATTCACCACAAAAAATAAAATAGTATTTTTTTTTATATGTAAATAATAACTTCAAAATTTTATTTACCATGTGTATTAGATTAATAAATGAAGTTAGTTTTAAATTATATTTCTCTGTTATGTTACCAATTGCTAGCAAATTCCGAAAGTTGTATGGCGCGGAAATTTTGTCGCCTATGTTATATCTTACATACAAAAAAAATATTACAGTTATTTCGAAATTTTGCTCTAATAAATCCTACGTTCTAGCTATTCATCGGAAAAATAAAAACTACAACTAATAAATTTTAAACATTTTTATTATTTTTTTTAATAAATAAATGAAGGAACGAGAATAAGTCCAAAGAATAGTTGATTGGACATATATTGGATAAAACAGTTTGTATTTCCCTTGTTTAATATTTTCTATATTACTCTTATACATAAAGTTGATACAGAAATGGCTGAAAATTTGTTTGGAGAGCTTTTGATCATGCTAGACTAAATTTGATAAATTGTCTGTCCCTGGAAATCTATGTTTTTTTCTTTGCATTTTTATGTGGATAAGAAAAGGCACAGCCAAGTGATTAGCTTAATAATGAAATTGATATAATGAATATAATGAATAATTAGGAAAATGTGATCTTATTATCCTATTTTATACAAAACATAAAAAAATAATACAATTTGCTGTAATACAATTTAAATAGAATTGTTAATTAGCATTTATTCATATAGACGTAATTGGAATACTCAAAAATAATTTCATATTCTATATTATATTCTTTACATAATTATAAGATATTTTCTTGATTAAATTTTCGATTGTTTTACCTACGTATGGAAAGAAAAGTTACATTTATTATTCCAACACTTTAAGATTGTTCCATATAACTACTGATTTTTTTTTTTTTTTTCAAAAAGACACCCTTGGAACCAAGATGTATTTTACTAAAGATCAATAACATCTTTCAAATGAAAGAATGACTTGTAAAGTGAAAGCAAACAATTGTTGTCAGAATCTATTATTCAGTGCCCGACCTATCCGTCAAACAACCAGATTACTAGAGGGGAAAGAAGAGTAAGGAAAAGACAGGCCTAGCGATTCAGGATCAAAAACCGGTATATAGAAAAACCCGGGCTCAGTGCTTCGCAGACCAAAAATCCTTTTGGGGAAAACCCGGGGTCATCGATTGAGCATAAGAATTCGGAATACAGGAAAACACGGGCCTAACGCCTAAAGGGTTAAAACTCTTTATTTAAAAAAAAATGGCCACATTCGTTTCTACCTAATAATAATACATAAGTAACCATCTAAATTGTCCTCTAACCTCCCATAATTTACTCTTCTCTCCCCCTCCCAAGCATACAAATAAATCTAAAATCTTTAAGTTATATATATATATATATATATATAGATATATAAATTCTGCCCTAAATAGAATGCTGTGTAGTGATGATAAATAATCAGTATTATAAATTATCCCCCTTCCCCCACCTCTCCATATACAAAATTTAAAACTTCTTTTTTTTTTAAGTTCAGTATCCTTTGCTTTCTGGTAACATTAAATAAATAATAAATCATCTAAAATATTCCCCTTTGAACAAAATTTCTACTCACTTCCTGCCAGTTTTAAAATCGTTAGAACTCTAATTAATAAATATATATATATATATATATATATATATATATTCGAAACAGCACAGAAAAAGAACAAGTACACAATTTTATTATTAAAAGTGCACTAGAAAGGAATGATTTCTGCCTTCAAACAAACTAGCAGCTGAAACGTAAAGTGTCAGCTCAGCATGCCCGTGATATTTGCTGGATTTGCTGATAAAACCGCAAAGTACTTACTCATCAAAAAAATTAATTTTCTTGCTGGCATCCCTTTGTCTTTTTACTCATTATTAGATCTTGTGTTTTGATGTGGGGATGCTTCTTTTGAGTTTAATGTAATAGAATGACAGACAAAAATAGTATAGAACTGCCCTGGTCGGCATATAATGATTATTTTGAAGTTATAGAACAACTTCAAAAAGGATATTAAAAAATTTAAACAGGAAAAACACACATTATACTTAATTCAAAAAACAGCCAGTCTAATCATAACCAGGTCGGGGAAACCACAAACTCACCGGCCAGGCACTGATCAAAATGACCAAAAATTGTAGTTTTTTTAAACTTTAACTCTCAAAAATATTTAAGCTCTTCTGAAAAAGACAGTCTCATCAATGTCATGTCAAAAAGGCATGGCAATGAAAAGAGTGGCCAAAAATGTAATTTAAAAATTTAAACTTCAAAAATTTGCATACAAAATTTCTTTAATTGTTCTTTAACCTGAGGTTTTGTGAAAGGATCAGCTAAGTTTAAATTACTTGAAATATATTTTAATTTAAACAATTTATCATAAACTAAATTTCTTAAAAATAAATATTTAATATGAATATGTTTAGTTTTTTTATTCTCAACAGGTGAATTAGAAAAAGCAATAGCTGCCTGATTACCACAAAATAATGAACATTCTTTAAGATTTAAATTTAAACTCATTTTCTAGAACATTTTTAATCCATATTAACTCTTTTGCAGCTTCAGTGAGAGTTACATACTCGGCTTCCATAGTTGAAAGGCTGATGCATTTTTGCTTAAAGGTTTTCCAAGAAATTGGTGACCCATCTAAAAATAAAATAAAACCTCCTATGGAAACCCATTCTTCTCTATTTGCTGCAAAATCAGAGTCTGAATAACAAGAAATTTTTAATTCGTTAATTCTAGATAATTCCAATTTAAAATGTTTAGTATATTGTAAGTAGCTGAGTAATCTTAGTAAACTGTGCCAGTGTTTCATACCTGGGTTAGACTGGAACTGTGACAAAAGATTTGCAGCATACATTATGTCTGGCCTTGTTCGACCAGCAATAAAACTTAAACAACCAATTAAGCTTCTGTAAGGGAATTCAGACATCTCATTAATTTCATTTTGATTTACTGGAGAGTCCAATTTTGACAAAACTAGCCCCTTAGGTATTGGAACATTACTCAAAGGAATATTATATTTTGAATATAAGCTACAAACTTTATAAATATAAGAATTTTGATGAATGTACAGCTTGTCTTTTACTTCTTGAAATTCAATACCTAATAGCTTTCTTGTTTTCTCTAAAACTTTCAGATTGAAAAACTTATTTAACAAATTTACACCAAGTTCCAAATCACTTTCTGTTTTACCAAAGATGACCATGTCATCTATATACAATGTCAAACGACGACCAATCAGAGCAGCGATCGTCAGACGATAGCTCTGGGTTGAGAGTAACAGTGATCAACAGCGATCCAAAAGCACAGCGATAGATCGCGAACAAATTGCGTGTTTATCCGAAAAACTTCATGAAGCAATGGAGTTCGTTTATACTTTAACATAGGCTTGGACATGATAAAAACTAATGCATGTCATGTGAAAAAGAATTATTTAAATGAATATATTTTGCTCTTAAATTTTAATACATTTCATAACAGATTTGAAAACCTTTTGGGATTTAGAGACGTTAAGAATTAAGGATGACCCAGATAGTGTAAAAAACGAAGAGATCCTAGAGAGATTTCAAGAAACGGTGTGGTTTACAAATAACAGATACGAAATTAATCTCCATGGAAACGGGATGGGAAACAATTAGACAATAATTACGCAAGACAGCTGAAATGCGGCTCGCTAGTTTTGTAAAAGAATGAAACGTGATACAAAGTTATATGAACAATACCGTAATATTTTGAATGAATATTTAGAGATGAAAACAATTGAAAGTGTACCTAATTTGGAATACCCTTCGGATAAACCAGTTTTTTACTTACCGCACCATACAGTGTTTGTACTTAATGTTGCATAGTTTTTGACGCAAGTTCCCATGAAGCAGGACAATTGTCTTTTAATGACTGTCTTGACGCAGGAAATAATTTAAACCCTAATATTTTTCATTTATTGATTTTCTTCAGACTAAACAAAATTGCTTTTCTAGCAGATATAGAGAAGGCTTTTCTACAAATTTCCATCAACGAAGAGGACAGGGATGTTTTGAGATTCCTGTTTATAGATAAGAATCCTGTCGACAATGACGCATTTAATGTTATCGTCTACAGATTTTTACGCCTAACATTTGGCTTGAACTCAAGCCCATTCTTGCTGTCTGCTACAATTAAGCATCATCTTAGTAAATTTGAAACGGAATATCCGGTAGCGACAGAAGTACTCCACAATTGTATTTATGTGGATGATTTAATAACCGGGACAGACACTGTCAAAGATGTGGTGAACATTTTGGAACAATCTCATAAAATAATGAAGGAAGCTAGCATGTATTTACGGAAGTGGATATCGAACAACGAATTAGTAATGGAAACGTGGGAGAAGAATGGGTTTAGTACTTAACCAATGTACTTAACCCAACTTTTAGTAAACCAATCCCCCAAAAAAAGATCGATTGATTGATCAGTAGATGGCGTCACAGTCGAATTTGTAGCGTATTTTGAGCTATCTTTGTGGTAGCAATGTTTTTTGTTTGAAAAATCTGGCAATACTACCAATTCGTTCTGTATGTTCTTGATTTTTGTGATTTGTATTATTTATTTAGCATTTATAGATATGAAATCATGGTTTAAACGAAACAAGAATGAAAAATCATGCACCCAAGCATTTATTATGTAACACTTTTCAACGCTTCCAAAATAATTTTACAAATCCTACCGTTTAATAAGCTGAAAGGTAACATCTAAGTAAACAATTTGGAAAGCGCATAACATATTCAAAAACATAATTTCAGGAATTTCCAACATATACAATATTCGGAAAAATATCCGAATACTTTTATTCAGCCCTGTATATGATCTATAGATTTGTATATATACAACATAGGATGCTAAATTTTAGTACAGTTAGGAAACGCGTAGCGCAGTTTAAAATTCTCCTTCTGGAGTTTCTGTCAATAAACGGAAATGTGTTCGCGAACTTTTTTGCTTCCCTGTATATGATCTACAGAATTTATACGCACCACGTAATAGACAAAAAGCGAGTTAAATTTAAAATCGCGTTCAGTAACTTAAAACGCACTTCCAGGAATTATTGTTAACAGACAGTAGAGAATTCTTTTGTGTGTCCCTGTAAATGAACAATGACTGCTATACACACAATACTCTGTAGTAAGCCTCTTGAAATGCACCTTAGTGATATATATAAATTTCAATGTGTTTAAAATAGTGAAACATTATTTAAATAAACTGCAGATGATTTTTCTCCATTGACGTAATGTAACTGAATTCTTTTGACTGTCCCTGTAAAGTAACTATAAGTGCTATGCACACCCTATTCTGTATTAAGCTTCTTGTAATGCACCTTAGTGATATATATAAATTTCAATGCATTTAAAATAGTGAAACATTATTTAAATAAACCCCAAATGATTTTTCCACATAGACCACAATGTAACGGAATTATTTTGAGTGTCCCTGTAATAAAACTATAAGTGCTACACACTTCCGTTGAAATAGGGAGCATGCTATAGATAACGACAATAACATATAAATATTGCAGAGCAATCCAAGCATATTTACGGGAGTTAGAGCACGGCCATACGGCAGACAAACCGAAGTCATAAACACTTTTCAACTAGGTTGGAAAGTGTTAAAAAGGTTGTTTCATTTCCCTATTTTGTAACAGTTGGCGACACCACATAAAATGTTACTAGTTACTAAATCTAACTCATTTTTTTTTTCAGCTTAATGTATGTAGCTACAACAAAAGAAAAGCTGAGTGCTGCTTGTACTGATCTAAGGAATGTAGTGATTAGTTTCATCGAGTCTAGAGACAAAAGTCGTACAGTTATTGAAAATTTTTATAAAGTAATGTATACATTTTTTCTTTATTACTTTTTTAATTTTTTACTTTTATTAATTTTTCTTTTTCACTCGAATAATGGAATATGTGGGGAAAGGGAAATGTGGAAAGGTAATACATAAAAAGTTAATAAATTAATTAATTGAATTTAAAACTGAAATCCTACAAATATATATATATATATATAACCATAAATGAAACATTATCATAACATCAACTTAAACAATGAAATAATAATTAAGTTTGTAATAATTAGTTGACAATGAAAGATTCCCCAATACACTGAATATGGAAATAAAAACATATTAAAAGAATAAGAAATTAAATTAAAAATTGAATAAATGGAATTAAATGCATGAAATGAAATTTGTGGAATTTAGACAGAATTATAAAGTCCCAAATGCCTAAATTCCACAAATGAAATGAGAGGTTTCATCATCATATTAGCCATACATTGCTAAATAATATGATTTTGGGACTACCTGCTCATAAACAATGAAACAAACCTGTGAATAAAATAAAAAATAAAATACAATATTAAAAAGGAAAGAAGCCATACCAATAATATAAAGAGAAAACATTAAATAGATTATTATATTATTATATGTATTGCATCCTATAGTTACAGTTCTAAATTTAATTGGATTTTCATGAAATTTGGGTATAAGAACTAAATAAGGATAATTAAAGTTAGTAGAAGAAATATTTAATAATTTATAATAACTGTGAATTTTACGATTGTTTACAATTACATTTTCATTAGTTATTTTAAAAGAATTGTTAGTAGAAATACAGGATGTAAGTAGTTTGTGATAATAAGCTTTACATATGATTGCATAATTATTAGGAGATTTGTCAATGGATGTGATTACATAGTTTTTTTGTAATTTAGTAATTTGCTGTTTGCTGGAACAAATGTCTTATGTTAATTTTAACCATATGCGATAAAATATGTTTTAAAGACGTAGTTAATTTTTCAATAACTAGTATTTTCCATTGATTAAAATATTCAATGGGTTTACTATATGAGATTGAAATTTTATAAATATCCATATCGTATGTAAACTGTTTATAATAGAATTTACATTAAATTTAGAAGGAAGTCTATATTTAGTACCATAACCCATTAGTTTTTGTAGTTTAAAATCATTCACAGTATTAAGATTATCAGTGATAATATGTCCATGATCATTATTAATGTATTTTTTTAGAGTGGGGTCATTGCATTTACATGGAAAAGTACTAGCATCAGGTGTATTTTTTAAAAATGCATTATAGTTAAAAATCTCTCTTCCGATTGTATTAGGATATTTAAATGTTTTTGAAATTTGAAGATTATTGATAGGAAAATAAGTTTTTATCATTAATTATAGAATTAATATTAATTTTATTAAAGATTTGATTTGAAAAAGTTATAATCATTTGAGTATTAGTGTTTTGAATTTTTCGTTTTTTATGTAAATTCATGTTGAAAAGATTAGCTCTTGTCATAATTAGATAATAAAAAATATCAGAGAAATGATTTGAGTAAGATTTACTAAGAAATACATTTAAATATTGTTCTATCTGTTTCTTTTTAATAGCAAATATGTATTTTCGTATTAAAAACCAGTTGTAATTCTTAATATAGTTATGATGAAGAGTATTGATTTGTTTAACAATAAATTTGTTGGGAATAACAACTGTAGCAGTACACTTTCCTCGCTTGTTTCGTGTTTTATGATTTAAATTATGATTTACAATAGGATAAATAGGACAATAATCTATAGTATTATTTGTTGAAAAAACTTTAACTGGTCTGTTAAATATTTCACTATTAAGTCCACAAGAATAAATAGTGTTATAATATTTTATATATGAAGACTCCATAAACAAACGTTCTGATTTAGTTTTTATAATTTGTATAATTTCAATTGTAGTATTGATAAATTTATGTTTATAAAAATGCTGTATTTCTGCTGTAGACTGTGTATTTTTTGCTTTATATATATATATATATATATATATATATACAGGGTGGTCATAAAAAAACTTTGCCGATATATGGAGCTCTAGCGGCCGGTCCGTTCAACCGATCGAGGTGAGATTTCAGATATAGCTATTCAGAGGTATGAGCTGTTTCGGTTATAGCTACAAAAAGTCGAAATTTTCAAATGGCAACGCCCATATTTTTTCATCGCAAAATGTTCAGCGTATGTGAAAACCCTAAAGAGCGTTGGAACGATATGTGAATCGCAATAAACGGACGCGTTATGCACGCACAAAAACAGCTCTGCGAATGGCCGAAAAAAACACGATCAGGGCGCACGAAGGAAATTTGCATATGACAGAGGCAAAATACCAATCACGGAATGCCGTTCGCCAAATAGTCAGAGTAGAAAACGGATAAAAAGTGGGGTAGGACTGTTAGTTCTTCAGTCGGGAGCATGCTAATGCCGACCATTGGCCGTTCGCTGAGCTGTTTTTGTGCGTGCATAACGCGTCCGTTTATTGCGATACACGTACCGTTCCAACGCTTTTTAGGGTTTTCGCATGCGCTGAACATTTTACGATGAAAAAAAAATGGGCGTTGCCATTTGAAAATTTCGAGTTTTTGTAGCTATAACCGTAACCGTGAGAGCCAATTTGTTGCCGTTCACAGAATCCCGAGCTCATACCTCTGAATAACTATATCTGAAATCTTACCTCGATCGGTTGAACGGACCGGCCGCTAGAGCTCCATATATCGGCAAAGTTTTTTTATGACCACCCTGTATATACAGGGTGTATCTGAAATGCTTCAACAAACTTAGAGGGATGATAGTACTCATGAAGACAAACAAAAAATGCAATGGAACATGGGGTCTCAAATGACGTTTAAAGGATGAAAATCGAGAAAATGCGTCTGGAAATGGACAAACTGAGACAAGAAAGAAACACTCAAAAAAATTATTTATTACACAGAATAGGTACAACACAGCTTGTGATGTCCAGAGAAACAAATATTTTACAACAATTGTTCAAAGTGACGACCGCGGACATTATTACAAGAGTACATCTATGGAGGAACGACTGGTCCAAGTCAGGAGAGTAGGGTGGATGAGGGAGCCATTTGTATCGTAATTCAACCAATTTAGAGGCTGCGATTGCAGACGAGTGCGCTGGCGCATTGTCGTGATGAAAAAACACTTTTTTCTTGGACAAATAGGGCCCTTCAATTTTCCTTCAATTTTGCATTGAAATGGTCTAATAAATCAGCATAATACTGTCCGGTGATCGTTTTTCCCTTTTCCAGATAGTCAGTGTGGATTACGCCCTTTGAGTCCCAGAAAACTGTGGCCATAATCTTTTCGGCGGATGGAACTGTTTTTGCCTTTTCCGGAGCACGTTCATTAGAAGAAGTCCATTGTTTAGACTGTTTTTTCATTTCTGGTGTGTAGAAATGTATCCATGTGTCATCAACTGTAACATAATGCCACAAAAATTCACCTGAATTGCGTTCGAACTTGTCCAAACATTGCTTTGAAATGGTTACACGAGTCTGCTTTTGATCCACTGTCAGCAATCATGGCACCCATCTTGCTAATAACTTTTTCATGCCAAATCTTCATGCAAGATATTGAATACACGTTCATTTGAAATGTTTACCTTCTTAGCTATCGCATGTACTTTCACACGGCTGTCATTTACCACGATATCATGAATTTTGTTGACCATTTCTTCAGTCGTGATCTCAATTGGACTTCCAGAACATTCTGCATCTGTTCTGCTCGTACGGCCAGAACGTAATGTCGTAAACCACTTGTGAACCATACCATGTGATGGACCAGAGTCACCATAATATTTTTTCAATTCTTCTTTTGTTTCGGTAATTGTTTTTCCTCTCAAAATCAAAGTTTGTGTTTTATCTCAGTACCTCAGTGTTTTATCAAAACACTTAATTTTTTTTCTCTCCATAATCAAAACAAACACGCCAATCGTTTGCTTTTGAATCCAATAGAACACAATGTATTTAAAATATCATCTGCAAATTGCAGGAATGTTGCCACAGATAATAATAAATTGAAAACATAATAATAAGGCGATCAGACTGCCACCTTTTTAAAAGTCACGGAAATATCAAACTGCCCTCGTATATATATTTATTTATTTATTTATTTATATCTAGACCAGCATACGATCCTAAAGACCTGCCCATTCGCCGACTTTCCATTCATAAAAACGTGCCCGTTTCTCCATCGTCTGCTAGCAGATAGCGTAGAATAATAGAACAATATTCTGGGTTTTACCCTTTAAATACGTTAGTAATGTTTTCTGTTTATTAATATTTTTAGCATATATTTCTATTCAGGATGGATGAAACTGGTGAAAAGAACATATTTAAAGTCGAGAATTAAAGTCTCATCGCAAAAAAGTGTTTATTTATTAATAAAATTTTCATATTGTGTAAAAAGAATATCTGATCAGTAAATTACTAGATATGATGTAAGAGCTCGATTAAGATAAGTTTTTATATATTTCAACAATATCAAGGATTTTCATTTTTGAGACAAATACAATATATCAATAATTTAAAGATCCATCTCCGAAATTGCGTTTTGGCGTGGTTCTATTATATATCCTTTTATAATTTCCCCCTTTATTTTAGGATAAAAGTAATTTCAAGACTATTCTATTATTGCTTAGATTTTACATATTTAAATTATTGCTTATATAACATATATATAATACAAAATGATTTGAGAGTTAATTTTGTTGGGGACAAATACTAAAAAATATGAGCACCGGCAAAATAAAATCTAGGAAGGGGCAAAATTTTTTAACAGCCCAGTTTAAAAAACCCAGTTTTAAAACCTATGGCCCAGTTGCAATTTATAAAATTCATTTTTAACATAACTAACATTGATATGTTATTTTATCAAAAATTTCCCTTATTTAAAGATCGATTATATCAGTTTTACCAACTCCCCCCCCCCCCCCCCCCCCTCCCCCTCCATTAAGATGTTTCAATATATTCCCCTTATTTAAGTCCTTTTTTAAATGGTATGCAATTACGTATTCTATCGAAAAACTAATGGCACTGGATATTAGTCAATTATTCGAATTCTTTGCAGATGTGCTATTTTAATAAACATGTTTATTATATTTTTAGCGCATATGAAATGTAAATGTACTGTTACTGATGCTCAGCAATTTATAAAAATATGATAATTTACAAAAAAAGCTGAAAAGGAAACAAAACACAATGAATTGAGAGTTAATTTTGTTGGGGACAAATACTAAAAAATATGAGCACCGGCAAAATAAAATCTAGGGAGGGGTAAAAATTTTTAACAGGTGTGCCTATGGCCCAGTTGCAATTTATAAAATTCATTTTTAACATAACTAACATTGATATGAAATTGAATTTTGTGAAAGCGCCTATTTTGTTAAAAGGAATTTTGTGAAGTTAAATATGAACTTTACAGAAAAAAGTAATCACTTTTAAGCACCTTAAAAACTATTTTCAACTTTTAAGGGAAAGTTTGTTTTACATCCTGTGTATGAATTTGAGAAAAAACTGGATCCCCGCTTTGATGCTCCTGACAAAATTTCATCCCATGAAAGTAAACACTTCATAAATATTTCATCTCCATAATATTTTAAATATATAACTTGTAATTTAAAAAGTTTATTAGATAAAAGAAAACTTTCACAAAAATAACTTCATTAAAACAAAACAGGGCAACAAGAAAAAAATCTTTCACTAAAAAATCGACTAACAGCATTACAACTTACACACACACAAAAAAATATATAAAGAAAGAAAAAAAATTACATTTCCTTAAAGAATTAAAGTGATAGGAATCAGGCAAATAATGCTTCTTTGGGAATACGTTATCAGATGCTGACAATCCTAAATACTGAATATATGCTTGCATTATTAATAGATATATAAAAGGGAATTAACGCAGTATTATGCAAGTAATATTGTGATATTAAAGCTATTCTAAAATTTTTTGTTTTCTATCACTGGTTTTCAAAAGTTTCAATTGTACAAAATAAATTTAAAATGCTGAGAAAATTCAAAATTTATTTATTAAAATATAAAATATTAATTATCTTTGAATGATTCAAGTTGCAAAAAGATTAATTTAAAACGTCATTGCAATAAAAGTTTTTAATTCAAAAGATTATGTTACACATGGGTGAATTATTATAAACGTCACTTAAAATTAATAAAAAAAATTCCTGAAATACAAAAGCCAAAAAATACAGAAATCAGGATAATTTCCTATGCACATCCCTAAGGCTACAGTGAGATAAAAGAAAAGTTTGATTGTATAAATTCTTAATATTAGAATGTTTTAAAGATTTATGATTTTACAATTGTATAGCGCTAGACGCACATGTGGGTCTAGGTATGGCGTGCTTGTGATGAAAAACAAAAGCAGTTTTATTTTAATAGCCATAATGTTTAGAACAGATATTTTATTATTCTATACGTTTCTGTTCCTTTTATAGCAAAATTAAGAGCCATCTTATTAGATTAAATGCAGAATTAACATTTAATAAACTTAAATAAAATAGTAAAAGGGAAATAAACATACCTTGTCTGCCGATTGCTTGAATCCATGCTTGTTTAATTTTTTCCTCTTTTGGAAAATAATGCATCGAAATTTTATTATCATCTGGGTCAAAATAATCTGCCCTACTGTCAATACTACAGAAAGGCACACAACACCTCATATTTGTAAGAATATAGCAACTAGAATGAAAAAAAATCACATAACTATAACATTCACGCGTTCTATAAACTGCCGTTTGTTGTTCTATTACTGATCACGAGGCGCCAAACGCTGCCTTCCGAAACTAGCATGCAGAAAATCGGCGAATGGTCGGGTCTTTTAGGATCATATGTTGGTCTAGATTTATATGTACATATATATATATTTATTTTATTTTAAAAAATATTTTTAATAGCAATTATAATATTTGTTGCGCTTGAAATTCATAACCCTTTTGCTCAAATGTCGTTCGCGTAGTTTTCAGCTTTTTTGCTTTTTTGTCATTCTCATCTCTGCCTGTTTCTAACACTAATACTTTTGTATAATTTCTTATTTTTTGCAGGAACTGGATGCAGTTATTGAAACTATTAAGAGTTTTTAACCTAGTAGTAAATTTTTAACTTTTTAGTTCTCTCTTAAAACAAAAGAGAGGAATTTGGCTTCTCAAAAAAGCTAATTTTTTGGATTGGAAATGAGTAAGTATTTAAGTTGTTTAGTTTTTAATGGAGTTTTAATGTTTATTCATATAACCTTGTACTGTTTCACACACTTGGGATTTTCTCTACTTTCCCATATATTATGAGTTTGATAAGAAGAAATCACAATGAAAACATATATATTGTTAGTGCCAGGCACATCAGCTCAAAGCTTAGGCATAATTCAGTGATGCGAAAATTTTGTGTATTTATTAGCAGTAACGCAGCCAGGATCCTCAATTGGGAGGGATTTTGAACCATTGTTACACATAATATGAACAGTTTCGCTGTGTTACATGTCCTTTATAAGGTAGTGTCCAGCACTAATTTTAGTAAATACGTAAACACGTGAAAACGATGTAATGAGAAACACAAACAAACATAGTGAATAGCATTTACGTGTTTAATGGATTCATAAAAGAACACTTCCTTCAACCTTCAGAGAGAAAAAAAAGAAATGGATGGATGGGACTAATAACAAATGTAAAAAATAATGTGTTAGGGGGGGGGGGGGGGGGGTGTTCTAAAAAAGAAAAAAATATCAAAAAAATAATTCGGAAAATCAGTGCTTAGAATCGTATTTACTGATACAAATTTTTAAGAGTTAAATTTCCTGAAATTGCTTGATATATTACTTTTATTCATTAATAATGCAAATATGAAAGAACTAAAACTTCATGTTGAATATTTTTATTAAAATTGCCTTTAAAAATAAAAAGATTGACTTTTTTAAAAGTGCCCTTTTCTTTCTCTCATCAGCAACATCTTGCCTTTTTTTTAAACCTGGGGTAATCTTTGTATATTTACTTGTATAAAAATAAACAAGAGGAATGAACATTGAGTGTAAAGTCAAATAGAAATGTGATTAATGTTGTAGTACATAAAAAAATCTGCCATAAAGTTTAAAAAGGGTCATTTGACCGGCCATGCTAGGTTTAGTATTAAAGATACTTTTTTATTTTTCATTTGCCAACTTTAATTATTTTGCATTTTGATTAGTTGCATGAAGAATGATGAATGTTTATTGGAAGAAATGTTTTATTTCAGAACATGAAATGAAATGTGAGTTAATTTTTTTCCTTAAAAATAAAAAATAAAAAATCTTGTAGTTCTATTTTTTCTCTTTTTTAATTTCACATTATTAAATTTTATATGACATGAAAAATATGAAGGCCTTCTTTAATTAAGCGTAGTGTTTTCAAGAAAATTAATTTTTACAAATAGCTAAATACAAGCAAAAAATTTTTCTTGATTTATTTATTTACTTTTGACAATATTTGTTATATGTGATTCTGAAACTTTATCAAATATAAATACTAAACTAAGTTATGTTTTTAGCACTTTCCAACCTAGTTGAAAAGTGCTTATGACTTCGGTTTGTCTGCCGTCTGTCCGTGCTCTAACTCCCGTAAATATGCTCGGATTGCTCTGCAATTTTTATATGTTATTGTCGTTATGTATAGCATGTTCCCTATTTCAACGGAAGTGTGTAGCACTTATAGTTTTTTTACAGGGACACTCAAAAGAATTCCGTTACATTGCGGTCTATGGGGAAAAATCATTTGCGGTTTATTTAAATAATGTTTCACTATTTTAAACGCATTGAAATTTATATATATCACTAAGGTGCATTAGAAGAAGCTTAATATGGAACAGGGTGTGCATAGCACTTATAGTTACTTTACAGGGATAGTAAAAATAATTCCGTTACATTACGTCTATGGAGAAAAATCGTCTGCGGTTTATTTAAATAATGTTTCACTATTTTAAACGCATTGAAATTTATATAGATCACTAAGGTGCATTACAAGAGACTTACTACGGAATATTGTGTGTATAGCAGTCATCGTTCATTTACAGGGACACGCAAAAGAATTATCTACTGTCTGTTAACAATAATTCCTGGAAGTGCGTTTTAAGTTACTGAACGCGATTTTAATGTTAACTTGCTTTTTGTCTATTACGTGATGTGTATAAATTCTGTAGATCCTATACAGGGCAGCACAAAAGTTCGCGAGCACATTTCTGTTTATTGACAAACTCCAGACGGAGAATTTTAAACTGTGCTATGCGTTTCCTAACTGAACTAAAATTTAGCATCCTATGTAGTATATATACAATTCTATAGATCCCATACAGGGCTGAATAAAAGTATTCGGATATTTTTCAGAATATTGTATATGTTGGAAATTCCTGAAATTATGTTTTTAAATATGTTATGCGTTTTCCAAATTGTTTACTTAGAAGTTATCTTTTAGCTTATTAAACGGTATGATTTGTAAAATTATTTTGGAAGCGTTGGAAAGTGCTACATAATCTATGCTTGACGCATGATTTTTCGTTCTTGTTTAATTATAAAAAATTACTCATTATTATAATGTGACATTTTGTAAAGCATTTCATCTTGTATCATATATTCAACTAGAATCTTCATCTACCATTTTTTTTTTTTACTTCGCAAAGGAGTGTTAGTTTCATTTCTATATGTTATAATGGAATCTTATTCATATAATTTTGAAAAGAACCTTGAAGTGGTTGATAACTGAGAATCTTGAAATATGCAAAAATATAATAAATTGTCTGTATGAATACTAGAAAAATATAAAATACTGTTATTGAATTTAAAAATAGAAACATTCTCTGCATTTTTCAATTAACAGGATGCTAAATGTAATTATCAGTTTATTTTACATAATATGTCATTCTGCAAGAAAGGAAAGGAATATCATTCTAATTAAGTATCCTACTATAGATCATAGTATTCCACTATATTTGATAATTTTTTTTTTCTTTTTTTTTTTTTTTTAAAGCGAAAAGGAATATAATACTGAATCAACTAAATCACATTTATCAAATAAATTAGTATCTCTCTATATTAAAAAAAAGTAACCTGTCAATGAAGATTTTGTGCCTTGAAGTCTTTCTGGACCTCTCCAGAAAACTATTGCATATAAAAATATGAAAATTGGTAGTTTTATAAAGAAATGTTTGATAAACAAGCTGAAGTAGACAGTTTTTAAATCAAAGAATTATTTTAAGAGATATTTAATATTAAAGTTCATCGAAATTGCTTTCTTAAAGTTTTATAGGAATGAAAACTATGCACAGGAATTTAACCATAATTTATAAGGATATAGTTGATAGACTTGCTGTGTGCAGACTGCAATTATTTTTTTAAGTTATATTTCAATTTTTTATTCAAAATTTTCATTATTTTGAAGATTTATTTCATATTTCATAAAATCCATTATTTGAATTGTTGCCTATTTGTAAAATAGCGCACATAATAATATTCCCTTTAAAATGCTCAAATAACAATATTTCCAAACAGTTTCAGCTAAAAAATATATTTACACAACTGATTAATTTATTTTGACATATCTTTTACCTATTATTGTAAATTTTAAAACAGCATAAATAATATTTCCTCTCAATTAAAATCTATAATATTAATTTTTAATATTAATTTTTACAATTAATAATTGCCTTTAAAATACCGAAAGAACTAATAAATTGTTAAAATATCATGAACAATATGGTACTTATCCATTATCCCATCAACCAGTTTTCATAACAAAAAACTATCGCCAAACTGTAGGATTTAACACTAAAAATGCATGATCATGGCGTCACATTCACTTGATGTCAGAGGCATTACATGTGTTTGTTATGACATCAAGTGGTTTTTAATTCGACATATATACATATTTTTCATTATGTTTTAATTATTTAATTATTATTCCATTAATTAAATGCAAAATTATGTTGCAAACTGTAAATTCATTATTTTAAAAAATCTTGCATTATTTTATTTTTATTATTAATAATTTCTTTATTAATAAAGAATTATTATTCATAACTGTATATTTTTCTGAGAAGACAAAATCCATTCCTGGTATTTATGATTTTTAAATTGTTTTAAAACATATTTTATGTCATTTGCTTTAAAAGCATTTTAAAGTTATTAAGTATATACAACTTTAATATTATTTAAAATTAATTTAATTTTTATGATTATGTTTGCATTTAAAAAAAAAAAAAGTCATAGAAAACTCTCCTGATTTCTTTTTAAAAATCTTTATTTTCACCTTCTGGAACTTGGCAATTCTGCAAAAGTGAAATTCTATATAATACTGGAAAAAAGTCTGTTTTAAGTTTTACTTCGTGGTATTTGTCAATATTGCAAATAATCATAAATTCTGTATTTATAATCAAAATAATGTTTAGTATAAATATGAAGGCACTCTTGTAATGAAATTTACTGTATGGTAAATAATAATAATAAAAAGTTGCAAGAGAGTTATTTGTATTTTTTCTTTATTTCTACATTTTGATTACTTTGTTGTTTTAAATCCGAACTACTGTACAAACTTAACAGTTTATAGGACTTATAGATGTGCAGAAAAAGTTAAGTAAATAATTTTTTTTTGTAGTAAAATTATTCTAATATAAGTATGTAGTATTATTATACATTATTGTTGTGTATTTATGAGATGTAATTGCCTTTTTAATTTTATTTTTAAAAACTGTTTTGTGATGTATTTGAGTAATATAGTTTTATGCATTTTTTCCTTTTGTGCAAAATATGGTTTTGTGCCGTTTTTTTAGTTTTAAAAAAAATTTGAGCTTTCCCGTATTTTCAAAATTTTTGTTCTTTACCCAATCTCATGCCTGTAAAAAGCTTATTGAAGATGGATGGGAGGCAGTCATTCAAAAGGAATGTATTCAACTTTGGCGAAAGGCCTTCCCTAACTCATATTTGTATGAGTATAAAATTAAGTAAATCTTGTTCATATTATCCTTAACAACAAAAGAAAGGGTTTTATAATATTTTTATGATACAATTTTGTTTATGAATTGAAATTAAGGTGTTTCATTTTGACACATTTTCTTCTCTTGCCGATACAAAAAATTTTGAAATCTTTTTTTTTTTTTTTATTATTATTATTATCTTTAGTAATGGGAACTTTCTATGATGTACCGGCCAGAGCTTTTTTTGCAGTTCAAGTAAGGATTATTTCTGTTTTTTAATGTAAAATAAAATTTTAAAAAGTGTGTTTAATTTATTCTTTGAAATTTTGTTTTGATCAGTTATTTTTTCAATTCCTATTATTAGTTCACACCCTCCCTATATAAATTTATATATCTTGTTCAAATTTTCAATCATTAATAAAATACTTTTTATTCATCCACTCAAGTTCAAATAAATTTTATTAAACTTGTAGTAGATGACACTTGATGTTAATAGAGTTTTTTCAAATGTTAATTCATTAATTAAATTTGATTTAATTTTAGTTTTATATGAAAGAAAAAATTTCTCTTATATAAGATATTTAGCAAAATATAAATTTAGGAATAAATACCATCAGTGGCGAAGTGTGTCGATCACTAAAATAAAATTTCTTTTAATAAAATGTAACTAAAATAAAATTTTTCTTTGTTGACCTAAGTAGGAATTGACTTTTTTTTTTTTATATATATATATATTACTTGTTTAGCAGTATGTTTGACATTGTTTCTGTTATATCAGGGGTGAGAATCTTTCACATTTTGTCATATTTCCCATTTTTTTAGGTAGCTTTCTTTACAAAAAGCTACCTATTGCAGTCATTCGGAGGAAAGCAATTCCAGTAAATTTTGGTATATTTTCACCGATGGGTCATTCTCAAATAATGGTAAATTTTATGTCAGCTAAAAAAATGTGAATGAGCAAGTCAAACATGAATGTAATTATTTTGCCACATTTATTTTCAAGCTTACATTGCACTCTAATTAAAATATGAAAAAATAATAATAATTTCAATACCTTCAAATTTATTAATTGAAATCTTTATTTTTAAGAATTGCAAAGCTTTAGAGAAAAGCAGTGATTATCTGGGTATATTTTATTTCTCTGTTTTGTATGTATTTGGCATTTTAGACAAAACAGAAAACATTTCTATTAATTATCCTTATTTGAAGTTTGTTCCTAGATATAATTGTCCTTACCAATGTATACAGTAATTTTTCATTCAGCTCTCCACTAAATTGCATTTCATATGATAATGTTCTTAGGTGGTATACTTCTGTATGTTCTTGCAAGCACCAAGCAGTAATGTCTATTTTTGATTAACTGTGTAGTTACTACATCATTCTGTTCCTCTTGTTCCAACTTTTGGCCAGTGTATTTTTTTATTCATTATGTGTCATTACCAAGTTTATTATTGCTGAAATACAAGGTGTCCCCAAAAGATGGAAACTTGTTTTAATTTTTCTACCCATTGGAGTTATGTAGGCAATGTAAATTGCAACAGTGTTCAAAATAAGATAAAAATTGAGATTATGTCAATGAAGTAGTCCTGCCATTAATTTTCAGAAAGCTTAACTTGAATTTTTTATAGTCCCTGGTTCCTATAAGTAAGTTATATTTAGAAACATTTCTTCCATGCTCTGGCCAGTACAACAGTAAACTAGTCATTGGGGGCCACCGTAATACTTACCCATCATGGATATGCATAGTATAAAATATGAAAATAAAACGTGTGTAAACTATTTATAAAATGCATTGCAATTCAAATAGAATCGTGGCTTGATGACGTCATAAACTTTAAATGCTCTATTACTGAATTGCGCAAGAGAAACATCCTTATAACTCCAAAAATGATAATCATATTAACTAACGGTTTACTGTGTCAGATTAAGTGTCTCATTTCCAATTAAAATATATCTTTGAATTGAAATTTGGATGAAATACAGGGTCATGAAAAATCCAAAAAGTATGGAAAATAAAATTACAAATACCTCGGCAACTCATTATCCGATCAACTTCATTTTTTATGCAAAATTTGTGTTTTTTTATTGTTTTTTACATTCACTCCTTAAAATAAACAATTTCGAAAATTTTTATATACCTTTTATCAGAACAAATATTTCGAGAGAAAAAACTACAGCAAAATTTAATGATGTTGCACTATTTCAAACATAATGAAATTTATATACATTACGGAGGTTCACTACAAGATGCTTGCTGTAGAATAGAATGTGCATATTTATTGTTCACTTACAGGGATACACAAAAGGTTTTGGCTATAGTACTGTCTATTAGCGATAATTGCTGGAAGTGCATTTTTAGTTATGGTATACGTTTTTAAGTTTAACTCAATTTTTGCATACTACAAAATTGCAATTTATATAAATTCTATAGATCATATGCAGGGCTACACAAAAGAATTTTTAGCTCACAGGCTATCAAAGCCTGAGAGCTTATGTGCCCGCCCGTTCTGTATGTATGTATGTATGTACGTATGTACGTACGTAACGCGATAACTCTTGACAGAAATAACCGTTTTGCTTCCAATTTTGTTTATAGGTTCCTTGTGATCAGGCGCTTCCCTGATTAGTTTTGGGGATTGATTGTTTAACTATAAAGGGAGGAACGGGGGGGGCAACCCCCATTAATTAAGATAAATGGTTTTTTCATGCAGAATTGTCCAATTTTCTTCAAATTTTGTATATAGGTTCATTGTGATAAGGTTCTTTCCTGATTAGTTTTGGGGGTTCATAGGTTAAGTATAAAGGGGCTAACGGGGGGGGGGGAAATCCTCCCGCTTAATTTAGATAAATGATTTTTTCATGCAGAGTTATCCGATTTTCTTCCAATTTTGTTTATAGGTTCCTTGTGATAAGGCGCTTCCCTGATTAGTTTTGGGGATTGATTGGTTAACTATAAAGGGGGGGGGGGACGGGGGGCTAACCCCCCTTAATTTGGATAAATGGTTTTTTCATGCAGAATTATCCAATTTTCTTCAAATTTTGTATATAGGTTCATTGTGATAAGGTTCTTTCCTGATTAGTTTTGGGGGTTCATAGGTTAAGTATAAAGGGGGTAACGGGGGGGTTAATCCTCCCCCTTATTTTAGATAAATGATTTTTTTCAAGCAGAGTTATCCGATTTTCTTCAAACTTTCTATATGGGCTCATTGTGGTAAGGGGCTTCCCTGATTAGTTTTGGGGGTTCATTGGTGAAGTGTAAAGGAGGGAAACGGGGGCTACCCCCCCCCCCCTTAATTTTGATAAATGGGTTTTTCATGCAGAATTATCCAATTTACTCCAAATTTTGTATATAGGCTCATTGTGGTAAGGCACTTCCCTGATTAGTTTTGGGGGTTCACTGGTAAAGTATAAAGGGGGGAACGGGGGGGACTAACCCCCCTTGATATAGATAAATGGGTTTTTTAAGCAGAATTATCCGATTTTCTTCAAATTTTATATATATGTTCATTGTGATAAGGCGCTTCTCTGATTAGTTTTGGGGGTTCTTTGGTTAAGTATAAAGGGGGGACGGGGGGCTAACCCCCCCTTAATTTAGATAAATGGATTTTTCATGCAGAATTATCCGATTTTTTCAAATTTTGTATATAGGTTCATTGTGGTAAGGCGCTTCTCTGATTAGTTTTATGGGTTCATTGGTTAATTATAAGAAGGAGAAACGGGGGATGGTTCCCCCCTCTTAATATATTGTTGATTTCTTCATTTTTCGAGGGCTTATTTCAAATTCTTTGAAATAAGAATATAATTTACAGTTAGTGTGAATAGCCTGTGAGCTCAATGCCGTCAGTTTAACTGGGCAGTTTTCTTTTTTATTAAACATTACTGTGTATGGGCATTATTTGCTTAAAGCTAATTTTTAATTGAATTATTTATTTTTCAGCTAAACTATATTTAGTATACTAAGAGATATTTGTAGAATATAAATAAATTTGTATGCAAGGCTATGCAAAGAACTGGATACATTGCCGTGTTTGGATAGTAATTTCTGGAAGTGTGTTTTTACTAGTGTTATATATATATTTTTGCATGAATTAAAATTTAGCTTAATATGTAGTATGTATAAATATCTGTTTATAATATACAAAGCTGTACAAAAGAATCTGAGTACATATCTGTTTATAATATACAAAGCTGTACAAAAGATTCTGAGTACATTTCTGTCTGTTGGTAGAAATTGTAGAAAATTACTTTGACTATGTTATACATTTTCTAACTAAAGAAGATTTTAGAGCATACTATGCTTCTATTGTACAGATCATGTACATTTCTGTACAAAAGAATTCAAGTACCTTTCTGGTAAAGGGCAAAATTAGCACTAGTCACCGGCCACAGAGCCACTAAATGAAAAAAAAATGGCGATTAAAAATTATCTGTCAGTGGCCACTTTTCTATAAGAAAAGAGTAAAATTTTTTTTTTTTTTGCATTTCATCAAGGATTTTATTTTTACTGGTTGAAATATGTTTATATTAACATATTTATTTGGGCTATTTAATTTTAGATTACAATAGAGTCGCGCTATTTTGTACCCCGCTATTCCGAAAATCCGCCTATTCCGAACAGAGATCAGAAAATTACCGATTTTTTTAAACTTAAAAACAGGAAATATTAAAAAAAACGTTCGTGAAAAAACGTACATTTATTGTTATACAAAGAAATTAAATAAAGACATATATAGAGCCTAAGCTTGATGAAAACGCCTGAAACCAAATTGAAATGAAAGCTGGTTACTTACAGTACATGTCGGCCCCATTTATACAATTCTGTAGAATCATTTTTAATCACTGCTAAACACAAAAAATAACTAATTTACACACACTTAAGAAGTAGTGATTTTTTTCTAACGAAGAGCACTGTATCGACTTGAGGATGCAATGTTCCGCCATCGCCGCATGAATATAACATCATTTGGTGTTGATTAAGCGTGTTGTTCGACGTATCATAAGGCGAGGTCAGGAGCATTTTCCGCGTCTGTGTGTAATATGAGTTCAGTTTGAGTGTTCACCTCCTCCTTCTTTTCCTCCGAGTCGATCTCAGCTGATGAGTCCTGGACCATTGCTACGATGTCTTCATCTCAGTACTGCTGTGGCCATTCTCGTCAATAGCAGTATATTCCTCAACACAACTTTCTTCTGCGTCTTCACAGCCAGAGATTTTCTTGACTAGTCGAAGAAGGTGACAGTCTTTCACTGGTGTAAAAGTTGTTTCAACAAATTCCTATGTGAGCCAGAGTGATAGGTAGGTTGGGTGGGGTGATGAGTGGTCGAAGGTCACTGCCCTTCCGTTCACACTTTCACAAAACCTGTTCACCACGAAACGCTGCATAGAGGTGACACTCGCAGATGTCCCCGCACTTAATTTACGCATTAACAAGTCAATACATTGATTATTATTAATGAAATTCGCCTATTCCGAATTCCTGCTAAACCGAACAGTGATCGGTCCCAATTAGTTCGGAATAACGGGACTCTACTGTAATACTAATAGAAATTTTAACAAAAGTATACTGTATAGAGCGTTTAAATAAAAATGTGGCCACTTACAAAAAGGCTACTACTGGCCACTAATGAAATGTCTCCGTTTTGCCACTTTCTGGCTGACCCAGATCAGTCAGAAGAATTGGTTGATTTCTTTTGTTTTGTTTTCTTTCTTTTTTAAGGTACATGCATCAGATTTAGTACAAATTTAAACAAATTAATCTCACTCTTTCTAAGTTTGCTATTTTAACAAGAAAGGTGCAGAGAAATTTTAAAATTGTCTTACCAAATGTAATTGAATGGATATGAGGCAGTTATATCAAAAATGTTTACAATTTGTTGAAATCATAGTTTAAAAATTTCCCCATTAGTTATAATATATAACTAAAGCTCAAACAAGGTTTGAACCTAAACCATTGAATGAATGTCATCGAAAACTTTTGTGTGTTCCTGTAAACAGACTGTAAGAGCTACATACTTGATTAACGTACTCATCCAAAATACTTGCCAGATCAGTGCACTGTTCTAATTAGGTTTCTTGTTGGTTCAGTAATTCGTACATTATCATAATGGCAATTTGACATGTTTTTTGCTTTTGTGTGTTCCCTGTAAATTAATTATAAAAGCGAACTTAACACACTCCTAATTAGGTTCAAATTGGTTCAGTATTTTGGACATTATCATGATGACAAATTTTGCATGTTTTTTGTGTCCATGTGAATGAACTATAAGTGCTACATATTTGATTAATAAACTGTAAACTCATTCATGCCATATGAATTCTATTTTTTCAAATGAGTGAAAAAGTATCCTTAATAGGATTTGAACCAAGGACCTTTGGCTCAAGCTACTAACAATCTATGTTAAGGCTTTCGATGTCGAGTCGAATGAGCCATACCCCGTCGTCTTCGTGCCCATAGAACCGGAGATAGGAAAGCGTCCCCTGGTGGTGAAAAAACAAACTGAAATCGATAAGCTCTATCGATGCCGAGTCGAATGAGCCAAGCCGCGTCGTGATGTGACCCATAGAACCCAAGTTAGTGGCAAAATTCTTTAATTACACCTACCACCACCAGGGGGCGCAATCTGTTCTATGCGAACTAACCCAAATCTGTAAAGCTATTGAAATCCAGTCGAAAGAGCCAAACCCCGTCGTAATCGGGCCCATAGAACCAGATTTACAGAAGTGCCCCCTGGTAGTGGAACTGGAAACTAAAATATGTAACGCTATTGATGTCGAGTCGAATGAGCCATACCGCTTCGCGATGGGACCCATACGGCAGGAGATATTTTGAAAAGCAATAGCTAATTCCTTAGCTTCTTTTTCTTTTTTTTTCCTATACAAAAATCAGGATTTTGCTAAAATCAAAAATTATGGTCGGAATTCGAAAAATTTTTGAATCCATGAAGCTTTCGATGTCGAGACCAATGAGCCATACCCCGTCGTAATCCGGACCATAGAAACAGAGATAATAAATCACCCCTGTAAAAAAAAAAAAAATCTATAACAGGCGAAGCCCGTTTTTCCCTATCATAATATCTGGTTGCCACTCTAAAACAAAAACTTAAAATACTCGTACTGCAGTTTTTAGACGCGGCCTACTTCTTAAAATCTTAATATCTAGCCTGCACTGTCATAGAAATCTTTCTTTTGCTTTAATTATACAAATAACAATGATTAATTATACAATAAAATAATATATCGGCTCGTAATGAAGATATGAGAATAATTTTTAGATATTCTGAAAGCAGAATCCATTTTCCGTCGCACTGTGAAAGTTTGGAATTACTGCGCCCCTTAGATTTGGAGATGGGGCCCGCCTCTGAAAAAACCCACTTGAACGTCACGTGACCTCCGTCGAAGAAAATGCTCCCGGCCTCTTGAAAATCGATCCAGACAATCGTCTGGCCGCGTGTCTGCGATCTGGGAATCGCAGCGCCGAAAGAAATGAAAAATAATTTTTTATCAATCGATTTTTAAAGGATTTTTTCGGTTCTAATGGTCGTACGGAAATGATTTTTCGAATTTATGAAAGCAAATGCTCTCCTGAATCTGTCTGTCCGATTTCCGAATTTCTGCACTCCCCCATTCCCGACTTCCGTAGATCCCGGTCGGTTTAAAAACCCGCTCTGCGGTTTGGGGCTTAATTTGCTCCGCGGCCACCCTGCATTCTCCCCGACCGAGAGAGACAGGCAATCCTTCTCGGAGGCGAAATTTTGTGGCTTTCGTTTCTTTTGCAAGTTGGGTTTCGGTCGGTAATTAAAACACTTTTGTTAATTAATAACTCCCCGGGTCCGGGTCGGACTCCTGACCCGACTGAACTTGATCTCCGCGCCTTTTTTCCGAATTTTTCGGTCCGCGTTGATTTGTCCCGGAGCCTTTGCGTGTACAGACCGGGAATGCACAGACACACTCACACACAGATGACCACCGACATTAATAATTATCCGATTTCTTGGAAAAAAAATTGTGTGTATGTGCATGATAACTTTTTTTCTTTCTTTTTTTTTTTTTTTTTATTTATTTATTTTGTGTTTCCAAATATAGTTCAAGAATGGTAATCCGGCCTCACAGAACATATGATGATGTTAGATGTTCTTGTTTTTATTTCCGACCATTTAATTTTTATTTTTTGCTTAAAACAGGAAACAATAGTATTTAAATTGCTAATATTTCTCTGGTATTGTTTGTCTTCAGCAGTTTAGTTATTGCTGTTATTTTTTTAAGCCTGGCAATTTTTTATAAGATTAATCAAATAATTGATAAAGTATTGAGTTTAATGAATTTGTTTCTTAATTATTGAGGTAGGCTTTATATCACAGATTTACTATTAAGTTGATAATTTGAATCTTAATGTTTTCTTTTTTTGCCTCACTTTAATCTTCTGCATTTCAGCAATAAACTGCTTATCTAAATGCCACTTTCCCAAAATATTTGTTTGGGAATACACAAAGTTACAGTACACAAAGTTTAAAATCTTTTAATCTCTATTATTTTGAAATTTTCCTAGCAAATTTGTTACTTTACAGTAACAATAAATAAGTAATCAAATCATAGTAGGCTTTAAAATAAAGCTTTGGAATGATGTCTATGAAAACTGCTACTCAATTTATGTATTATGAAAAATAAGAAGAAATTCCAATGAAAATGGAAGCAGCAAAACTAATCTTTTATAGTTAAAAGTTTTTGACGGTGTTTTATAAAGAGCCTCTAAAAATGAATTTGAATCTAAACTGCTTTACAAAATCTCTTTTGTATCATAAAAATTTATATTTTGGAATCACCATCAAATCTGGAAATATATTAAATGTTGTAAATGGAGGACTCGGGTGTAAAACAAGATAACTAACAAAATACAAGTTTTGAGATATTCAAGATTTAAGTTTTCTAAGAAAAACTACAAACAAAACTATTGTGATTATCATATATTATAATACGAGCAAATCTTGTGTCTGTCTGTGTGTGCATATGCAAATTTTATTTTAAAAACGGTTCTAACGATTTTGACTAAATTTTCCATTTGGCCGTTTTTGGGTACGAGAAGACCATTGGGCTGGGTAACATATTTGAGAAAATTCATTTAGTGGGCCAGTTAGGTTTCACTCTATTACTGTGGTTAATTGATTCCACAATATTACCATACTAATCAAAACGTACATTAAATGGGAAAAACTGCGATAGATCTACAGCCAACTTCCTCAAAAACCCAATATCAGGGGTCGGAAGTAGTGCGCTACAAGTAGCGAAACTACTGTATCTGCTACTTTTTACAGTATTTTGTAGTGTAGCGTGCTACAAGTAGCGAAACTACTGTAGCTGCTATTTTTTACAGTCGTTTGTAGAGTAGCGCACTACAGTTTGAATAATGTAGTGTAGCGAGTAGTGCGATACAAAAAGATCCGTAGTTTGTAGCGAAAACAGACGCTACTTCAGGGGTGGGAAATGTACCATTCTGCAAATCACATTGCTGAAATTTGCTTCTTTTGTGCAAAATTTGTTCTTCTCAACAATTTGCGAATCTCAGCTGCAGCTTATAATAAAGTATCGCATGATGTGATGTATTTTCCTCATTGACACTTGCTGCTAAAATCAAGTACTAATCCACCAAATGAATTAATTTTCTTTCTGGTAACATTTGTATATTTACTCGTTATTAAGTCTTCGTGTTTTAACGCCGGTTTCTTAATATTCGGAATTTCTTGATTTACAGATTTATTTATTATTTGCATCTAGAGTTGTTTTTCTGTAATATTCTAAATTATAATCTCTCTCATAATTTTGCTACGAAATTTAATGTGTGTTTATTTTAACATTTTGGAGACAAACACAAAACATTTTCTTGTATGTTATATTTTTTTATGCACTCGATTATGTTGCATTTATTTAATTATTTCATGGCAGACGCGATATAACGAGGGGTCGCTTTATTATTTAATTCGTGTCTTCAATTTCTAGTGTAAATGAAACCCTTTGACAAAATCTGATTGTAGCGACGTAGTGACTACTTTTGAAAAGTAGTTTATAGTCGCTACTTTTTAAAACAAGTAGTTGTAGTTAACTACATTTTCGATAAAGTAGTTGTATTCTAGCTACAATTAAAAAGTAGTTTTTCCGATACCTGCCCAATATACATAAATAGACAATGTAATAATGTACTGTGATATTCTTTCTGATGTGTTATTGTTAAAAAGTATATATTGCAGCTCGATTTGAAATTTTAAGAAAAGTTTATCTCATTTTCATGGACATCCATTAACATAAAAGTGTGAGCAAATTTAATTAGTAGTAATTAAAAAATACTGAAAAGTCAATGTTAACTCTGCATTACTACAATTATTTAGGCTGTTTATGTTAGCTTACTTACCATTAGGTTAATTTTTTTTTAATTTAGATAATTTGATTTAAAACTTATTGTAATACAATTTAATTACTTAAAACTTACATATATTTTAATTTATTTAAGCAAAAACTTATTGATTGTCAATTGCACAGCTTATTTCTGCTTTTTGGAATACATCTGGTAGAAACACAAAATTTAATTTTCTAATATTTGGTGCACTTGCATACTGCCATTGATGTCTGAGTCTATAATATAAAATGCAGTCTGGGGAATTTAAAAAGTATCTTAGAATTGTTTTAATATTTTTTTGCTTTTGATATTTTCAAAAATTGAATGTCATCTTGCTAGGGAAAAAAAAAAAAGGATCAACCATTTTGTGCTTTGCACACTAATCAAAATTTTGCCCGTACTAATTGGAAGAATATCTAATAAAGTTTACTGCACTTACTGAAAATCGCACTAAGCTAGGAATACCTGTATAAAAAAATTTTCTTTTTTGTTTCCAAGATTCATGAAAATGAAATTTTAATGAAACTGTTGTTTTATGTTATCTTGATCCATGACACGTTTATTTAAATCTGTTATAATTTATGCAGGATGTTTCGAAACTAATGAAGCAAACTTTCAGGAATGATAATTTGCACCAAGACAAACAGTTTTTGTATAGGAAACCAGAGTCGCAATCCACTTATCTGTTCAATTGTGTCTTTCTACAAGCTGAACCAACATTTCCATTCACAATTTTAATAGTAATAAAGACATTTTAAAGATATGTCAACAGACTTACTTTGTTTTACATGAAACATGACATGAAAAGTGCTAGAAATAGTCGTCATCTACCGCAATGTTGTGCCCATACTACACTGATGTAGATGCTCCATGATTCAAAATAAAGATGACAGTACATACGAACTTACTAATTAAATTGCAGAGCAATTTCAGCACTTTCCATGATGTCATTACATTTCACACTAAGCAAAATTAATTTGATCAAAATTTTGCTAAAATATATTCATTATTGTTATGTGACCAGAAATTCAGATTCAGCTTGTAGTGAGACACCCTTTATTTATGACTGAGTAAATGAGTTTTAGTTCTAATTTCCTCTACAAAAAATGTTTATCTTGATGCTTTTCACTCCTGAAAGTTGTTTTTATTAGTTTAGAAATGCGTTGCATATTTTTACTGCTTTATTATTTTTACCTCAAACTGAGTGAAAATGCGTTCAGACTAAAAGTTGAAAAGTTAGGACTCTTCATGTATCAAGCAAATATTCTGCCATGTAAGCTACCTGGATAACTCTGGCAGACACAATTCACTCAGCTTGGAAATTTTCAACTTATATGATTTATCAGTCAGTTTGATTGAGCTAAAAATAATAAAGTATAATCCATGTATCATTTGTGGTTTATTCTATTGAGCTATTCGCATGACAAATCAAAATGGTATTGCCAATAAGTTGTCTGGGTAAATTGTGTCTGCCAAAGTTGTCCATGTAACTCAGTTGGTATAGCATTCACACAGTGTGAAAATTTTGGTTGTATGCATGGTCCTGAGTTCAGCTCTTGGTTGACACTTTTTCACTCAGTTTGGAAATTTTGAACTCATACCCTATATATTTCCTTAATACTTTCAGTCTTTTATTATTATTCAAGAGTTAAAATGTTTGTCATCTGAATTAGATGAAAAAATTTAACTGATATATTATATAAACTGATAGTATAAAATTATTTAAGTCTTACCTTAATACAATAAACTCTGTATAAGACAGAAATCTGCCTAACTCGAAAAGATTTTCAAGTCCTGACGAATCCATTGAAATTTGTCTGAGGTGCAATACTATCTATGACAGAATTTTTTTTCATTCCTGATCTATTCCACCTTATACTAAGTTTACGGTATTATGTTTTCTAATGTATTGTCGATCTATGTTTACAAATCCTTACTTTTTTCTTCAGAATGGTTTTGACTATGTTCTTACATATTTTGATGACCCCCAAGCAGCTTTTCCTGCTCCTGCTTATAACTGGATGGCATCATCAGGTATTTATTTATTTACTTACTGTATGTGCATTAACACAATCTGATTAACTCTCAATTTGAGAGGTAAAAAAATGTTATAACCACCTCAATAATATTCAATAATTAGATAGTTTTCAATTGTTTTATTCTTGAAGTGATTATATGATTAGAAAATTGTATTTTTGCTCCAAGTTTTTTATTAAATTTTTAAAATGCCCTACATACTCTTTTATCTTTTCTGTGCTGTATATTAGGGTTCGTTCATCTCACATATTACTCCCGCTCTGTTGTCTGTCCGTCACAGAGCCGTTCTCAGAAACTATATAACTTACAGGCTTAAAAATTTGTGTAGTTATAGCTAAATACCTACTATGAAGCTTAAAATATTAAAATTTGAAAAAATCGTATTATTTTAATATATAGAGATAAAAAGCCAAAATTCTAACAGCCTTTTCCTATTAAATTTAAACATTTTTTGTTATAGCAGTTGCCAACAAATAAAAATCCACAATAAAATTCTTTCTACAATAATTAATTTTCTATTGAAAAATTTCCACGTGAAAAATGAAAATGAAATAAAAAGTTTTACCAATTGAAAAAAAAGATTAATATGACGTCCTATTGGTAATAAAACGGAAATTTTCAAACATTTCTCAATAATACAAGGAGTATGAGTATGTGTATGTATAGAAAGCAGATTAATATCACATCATTAGAGAATTAAAAAGAAAATTAATCTGATGTCATATTAGAAGTTTAACAGATTTTTCAAATGTTTGAGAATAATACAAAGCGAGTATCAATATGAGTAATAGAGAATAGTAAATATGAGTTTGAGGAACGTATTGAATCATGATAAAAACCCAATTATGGAAATATTCGGATATTTTAACATTTTGAAGGTGTACAACATGTTTAATTTTGAAATTAATTTTTGTTTAATTATCGCATTTAGTCCACATGACAGATATTATTATGACAGAGTATAATAGTGGGCTTCTCCTGCTATTGGACCTGTTCAGATATTCGAAAAAACGGAGTTTGTTATAAAGAGAGTTACATATGTTTTTATTTATCCGGGGGGAACGTTTTCTTTAATTAATGCATTTATTTTTCTTTTAATGTTACGTGAACGACGTCACGGGTAACAGCTAGTAAAATATAAAGTAACTAATCTTCCGTAATCTGTGGACAAAGTTAGCTCTAAACATGAGCATTTGCTAGCAACAATATAATTTAAAATCAATGTAGATACTTTTAAAGAACTGTCACAAAAAGTCTCACTTTCTAAAATACGCAATAAATTTGGCAGTAGGACCTGGATTACAGAAGATTACGCAATAGGTTTAAATATCTATTTTAATTAAACTATTTTTTTTTTTTTTTTAAATATTGCATTTAGTCCACATGACAGATATTATTATGGCAAAGTATAATAGCGGGCTTCGCCCAGTATCGGGCCGGTTCATATATTAAAAAAAAACGAGAAAAATACATCGGTAAATTTTTACTTTATAAAAAAACATGACTGTTTTTTTAAATGAAATTTATTTGGATTTATTAAAGAAAGGATAAAGCATTTGAAAGGAATATTAAACGATACTCTTTGTGCGATCTTCGATCACGCTTACCCACTTGTTTTATATTAGTTTTGCATAGTAAATTATATTCATTATTTACAATTGTCTTTATTGTAATGTATGAAATATATGCCTTTGACTCTAAATTCATTCAATTGATATTTCAATAATAGCCATTTCAGTATTGTATGTTTAAGGTTGCTTGTTTTTTTGTTGTTTTTTAAATAAAGACAATATTAAATCCAGTTGTTTCCAGGTCAAAGTCAGTTTTATAATTTTATTTTGATCATTTTTATAGTTTTTATTTTATATCTGTCATGTATCAACATTTAAAAATTTTATGATTGCTTTTCTTTTAGGAAATAGGTGCTTTTTTTATGGTGTAACATCAAAATTTCAGTTAAACATTTTTTAAAGTTTTTATATTTTGCTATGAAAATTTAAGGGTGTTTTCAATAAAATATTTTTGCCACACAACTTTCTGACACATTCAAAGTCTCATTATTAAACATGAAAGCATGGAGCTAGTAGATACGACTATTGAAGTGATTTAGAATCAAATAGGGTTTTTCATTTTTTGATAAATGGATTACTTCTTGAGTTATAAGCAATTATTTTCTCATGATGAATTTTATTAGGCAGCCACATCCCAAAATTTGGATCAAAACTCCAACATTGCCTGAAAGATCTTTTATCTTTATCAAATAATGGAAAATGCTATTCAATTTCATAGTTTCTAAATGAAGACAAATGTCAATTTCATGTGTTTACAAACAAAAATTAATTCATGAATGTCTTGGAAAATAGCATGTTTAGATTTGAAAGCTGTCTTAAGTAACTACCATATGACACCACAAAACTCCTTTAAATTATGACTTGTATTATTATTATACCTTTAGAAGGTTGCAAGCTTACATCTCTAGAATGTTTTCCTGTAATTTATTTGTTTAATCATCACATGAAATATCTGGAATTTTTCTGTCTCAGTATCTTTAAAGATACATAGAGATAGGATGATTCTAAGCATTGTGGTGTTAACCCCTTCGCAACGAGCGTCCTTTACAGAATTTTTAATCTGTCACAACCGGTTTTTCAAAACAGAAATTTTTGCCTGATTGAATCACAGAAATTCTATAATTAAATGAGGCAAAGCTTACAATAAAAAATAACTGGTGGGAATAATCGAGGATTCTAAGCATTTTATGCAGCATGTATACATGTCGCCCGTCCCCAAGGGAAACAATTGGAAAACCCCATTTGGAAACTGTCTGCAAACACAAATATTTCCCCAAAAGTTTCTTCAAAAATCATACTTGGATACACATGCCTGAAAATCAATATTGTTACAAAATTTCTCAAACAGCAATATAAAGAAAATCCAAAAATGAAAATTTAAGTGGTAGAAAAATGTCAACAATGATTATGGAACAATGGATTGCAAAGCTATTATATGGTCGCCTTAGCAACGAATTTTGTGACCATTTTGCTTACCAAATACTTAGGAAAATTTGAAAAATGGAAGCCCTAGGATGAAAATTTGAAAAAAATACCAAGAATCTTCTATATTTTCCTAGAAATCAGAAATACATCCTCGGTTAAAATTCAGTCAATGTCATCAAGAGAGGTTATATAAACAAGACCACTCCGGAGAAGTTAGTTTAGTTTTAGTCTTAAATGATTTCAGTTGAAATGCAACTTGTGACTATTTGTGCTTTGCTGAATTTATTATGCTGTTTATTTCATATTTGTGGTACAAATTGAAATATTTAAATTCTGTTCCTAGAATATTCATATAATAAATTGCATTCAGTGACTCAAAACTTGCCTTTTAAATTACAAATTACTATCATTATATTGGAAGTCAGTGATTTTGTAACAATATTTTTTATAAATGTAATTTCAATTTATCAACTGGGCAATTGATTGAGAGTTAGCAAAATTTTTAATTGTATGGCCACTTCAAGCAAACTCCATTATTAATTGACAGAAAAATATTGTTCTTATGAGTACTGTACAAATACTTTTAGAGTTCATACCAGTAAATGAAAAAAAAACAAAAAAAAAACAAGGATTACTTTATTTAGGTTCTCTAAAATTTTCTGGAAATGGCATACATTTCTTGCATTCACCTGTATTCCTTGCAATAATTCAGTTCTCTACATATTCTGAGCAACATGAAATTGAGTGGGTTGTTAATCTTAGTTAAATAGATCTATCGATTTTGATTATGATAAATTCATTCATTTTCATACATAAAGCGGCCAGCTTATATACTAGAATATTTTTACTGATTTTCTGAATATTTACCTTAAAAATTTGTCATTGTTAATTTTCTAATATTATTATCTAAAACATATTTTTCTCACATGGTAGGGGGGAAAAAAGACTTCCTTTAAAATATTTGTTATTGTCATTATTTATATTTAAATTATCAATTTGTTTTCCTTTTATTTTAAAATTTTATAACATTAAACAACATTCTTTCCCATCTTGCAAAAGTCAAAAGCCAACCTAATTCCTCAGTATTAAAAAAAGGGGGGGAGGGGTTGGGGGGCGTGGCAGGTGTGTTCTGGATAAAATCAAGTTATCCAATTCAGTAGAGGACCTTAAGCATCTTAGTGTGTATGTTCAATAATTCAGTTCTCTACTTATTCTGAGCAATGTGAAATTGAATGTGTTGTTTATTACCTTAAATATGATCTTTTGATTATGATAAATTCATTCATTTTCATATACCTAGCTGGTAATAGGGCAGCTTATTTTGATTTGTATTACAAATGTACTACTAAATGTTTAAAAATGTATATTGCATTTTTTTTTTTTTTTTTTTTTTTTTTTTTTTTTGTGTAAAGAGACATAACTCAAAAAATGAAGTTTTCTGAATAGGCAAAATACCTTTCTAAGCAAAGCAAATTATTATTTCATGTAAACTGGATCAGTATTTATTTACGACTTTTATGTCTAGGATTAAAAGTAATTCATTCATTTCCATATAAACCAGGTTGCAACCAATTATCCGAAAATTTATGAGCAGTAGAATTGTGTACAATCAGATGTGAAAAATTGTATAAATTCTCTAATTTACCCTCTCTAATTTTTAGATGCTTAAAATTAAACATACTTGATGACAGGTTAGGAAGTAATTTTGTGTTTTATTCTTACCAAAAAAAAAAAAAAAAAAAAAAAAAAAAAAAGTGCCATTATGGAACTTGGTTGATAAAGATTGCCAATTGTAGTAGCTCTGTCACTCTATTTTGATTTGCATATTTTTATGCAGCCCTATGTTGTTGTTTTTTAAGTTTCTACAAATGTTTTATTTTATATCATATGTTATAGATTAGCAAATTACATGCTTGAAAATAATTTTTAAATCTTATAGCATCTGTAAAATAAGTTACCATTTTCAATCAAGCTTTGTTTAAAAATATATTTATTTTATTCGATGGTGCAAAGATCGAAATTATACAGTATTTATGAGGTCAGACGTATGTTTCGTGAGTAACTTAGACTCACATTATCAGTGTCAAATACAAAAATTACACCCCCCCCCCCCCCAAAAAAAAAAAAAAACTCTTTTGGTAGGGAGGGAGTATAATTTTTGTATTTAATGACACTGATGATGCGAGTCCAAGTTACTCACAAAACGTACATCTGTTTATGGTGCTGCAGTTTGATATTGTGTGTTTAAATATTGATTTTTTGTGTATAATTATCCGCACAAGTTTTTATTTATTATCATTAAGATGTATGTGATCAAGGCGAAATTGATAGTGTATCTCACTACATCTACTACATGCTACTTTTGAGTTTAAATTAATACCTCAAAAATAACATTTTTTGAGTTGTGTCACTTTACAAATAAGTGTGCAATATAAGTTTTTATAGAAAAGTTTTACAGTATTTTCTTCTTTTTTTATTAATTAGGTGTCCCTGATTTTGTTGAAAAACTTCATGCTGCTGCTAAGGAGCTTCATTATGAACAGAAGAAAAGTAAATCTAATCTACCAAATTCTAAAACAGAACATTGCCCATCTGGAAATGTAGAGTATATCTACATGTAGATTTTTAATTTAAACAATCAGGAAGTACTTTTAGCAAGCTAGAATCTTTTCAAATTTTAGATTAGTAATAAATTATATTCTATAAATTTTCTTGGAGACGTTTTGTGAATTTGAAAATACAAATATGAACATGATCTTTTACTATTTGGTTGGAAGTAAATATTATATTCTACGTAGTACATGAAATGCAACAAAATAATTTCAGGATTTCCCTGATTTATTAGAAATCAATATATGCTTTAACTAATTAAGTGAACTAAAATAATTCAGCCAGATAAAAATATCCAGGAGTGATAGTGTTACAGGTTACACCATGGGTTTCCAAATTTTTTCAATCGACCCTTCTGGGTTTATAAGATCATTATGTTTAGTGGGAAAAACTAATCAAAAACTTGAAAATCAAAACTGAAAATGTCCTGTAAAAAGTACAAAAAATTATCAGATATTAACAATATTTACTTATAGTAACCCTAATGAAGAGGCTGATCAGAGTAAAACTGGCCTACATCAATTAGAGACATTAATATAGGTGTGTTTTCTATCTACAGTTTCCATCTTTTGAAATGTGTTATTTTGGGTCCCATAGGCCTGCAAAATCTAGAGGGAAGGGGTGTAAAATTTTACTATTTCAGTGTTATTTGCAGATTTTGTGGGTTTAATGGGGAGGGAGGGGGGGGGGATTTTACTGCTTCAATGTTTTGGATCTCACAGACACTGAAAAGGGGCAAACATTTTACAATTTCAGCATTGCATAAGGTTGGGCAGACCCAAAAAATACAAGGAAAAGAAATAAAAAGCAGATATTTTACTATTTCCTCTTTCCCTCTGACATGGGGGGTGGAGGGGGAGGGAATCCAAAAATTTTAAGATTTCCACATTATTTCAGGTCCCAAAGAAAAGAAGTAAAATTTTACTATTTCAGTTTTTTTTTTTTTTTTTTTTCAAATGAAGCAAATTTATACATTTTAATACTTTTAATTTGTTGGAAGTTTGTACCTTTATTCAGTTTATGTATAAGAAAATGTGCAGTTGTCATTCAGAATTACACAAATCCTACTAGACATTTAAAAAATATTCAAATTGGTGGATTATTTTTTGCTTTCCATTTATTCATGATAAAACTAATGCATGAAACTAATTTGTCTTATGAAGAATGCTGATATAGCATTATTTAGATTAGACATATATATGTAGTAGCCCTTCATTATGTCACTTGTGTCAGGAAACGTGTGGTACATCAAAAAGCAAGATATGGCCATGGACCTTTTCAGAAAGGTGATAATCTAAAAAAGTAAATGTTTTGTGTTTGTCTCCAAAAAGTTAGTCTATATTCATGTGACGATTTTTTTAGTAAAATTCACAATAGACAATTACAATTTACTGACTGTTATCTTAAAATGCAGTTATTTAAAAAGTGTAGGAAAATTATTTTTATTTTTGAGTGAAAAACAAATTTTAAGCCTTTTACTGTCTTTAAAGTAAACATTTCAAATTTTAGATTTGATTAGTAAAAAATTTATGTTCTGTAAATTTGCTTGAAAAGTTTTGTAAATTTGAAAATACAAATATTAACATGATCTTTTACTATTTGGTAATAAATATTGTTCTAATAAATGAAATGCCATAAAATAATTTTATGATTTTTTCTGTTTAATAGAAAGCAATATAGGCTTTAACTATTCCCTGACAATTTTAATATTAGGTTTACGCTGTATATATGTTGTTTTATTAAGTGAACTAAAGTAATTTCGATAGATAAAAACATTATAAAATGTTTAACTTTTAAGTGATTATCTTCAAAATTTATTGTTATGGTGTTTTTTATGTTTACTTTAAAAATGCATTCTTAAATGACAGAAATGGTAATACTACTTAATGGGAACTAATTAATTTTACTTATATGAAATAAAAGAACTAAGCCAGATAAAAACATCATAAAATATTTAACTTTATCTTCAAAATCTGTTGGTATGGTGTTTTGTTAAGGCTTTTTCACTTTAAAAATGCATTTTAAATGCCAGAAATGAAAGTGCCAGTAATTATCAGTAGTATCATGTTTAGTGGCATGTTAATATTTTACTGTATGACCATACTTCTTTTGCTTATTATTTAAAATTTATGTTTTTGGAAGCTGTATTATGTAACATATTACAAGTTGTATTGTAAGAAACC
Source organism: Maratus michaelseni (assembly GCA_963931845.1). NCBI lineage: Eukaryota > Metazoa > Arthropoda > Arachnida > Araneae > Salticidae > Maratus > Maratus michaelseni. Next base: position 58,869,327 of record OZ007600.1, on the reverse strand, counting down.
TTGCAATATTTCATTGCAATAATATGTTTCAAAAAGTTTTTTTTTTCTTTTTAAGCAGCCAATTTATACATTTTGGTACATTTAACTGCAGGAAGCTTGAACCTTTATTTGTGTAAATGAAAATGCGCAATTATCATTGGAAATTAGATAAATCTTAAATTCCTCGATATCACTTATATATTTTTAAAATTTAAAAGATATTGAAGTTGATGGATTACTTTTAGCTTTTCTTTTAATTGTTATGCATGAAACTAGTTTGGCTTATGAAAAATGCTGATATAGCATTATTTAGATTGGACAGGTATATGCAGTAGCCCCTCCCTATGTCACTTGTGTCAGGGGACAACTAAAAAGTGTGATCTATCTAAGAACCAAGATATGATTGTGGATGTTGAAAAAATTCTGAAAGATGATAATCTAAAATGTCTTATATTGTCTCCAAAAAGTTAGTCTATGCATGTTATATAATTTTTTTGTAAAAATCACATTAGACAATTACGTTTACTGACTGTTATCTTTAAATGTAAATCTCTTTGAAATTATCAAAAACTTATTAATTACATAACGATTATTGGATCAAAATTGAAATTACATATGCAGCATAGGCTTTTGCAATGCTTCTTTGATTATGAAAGCGGTGAGCGTTCTTCATTTTCATTACCACTACATGCATCGTTAATATTTTTATCTTGTATCATTTTTGCAATAATTTTGGCAATAGAAAGTGTATCAAAGCTTTATCATCGATATCTATCCATTGTTGTAATTCATTTTCATTAATATATAAATTGTAATTTTTTGGGGAAGACATAGAAAATTTAGCAACATATCCAAATGTATGATATAAGGAGTAGCTACTGTATTATTGTAACATTTCTGAATACTTGATTAAGAATCCAGCATATGTGAATATGCAGCAATTAAAGTTATGTGATGGTCAAAAGTCGATCAAATATATCAATTAAAAATGTTTTCTGGCATGCTAATATCCAATGATATTTTAGTATATAACATTGTAGAATCTTAGACATGTCAGTTTAATCTAAGTTTTCCTGACATGCAATGAAAATTCGGGTAACTTTCTGTAGGAAAGCCATCCTTGCAAATATTCCATATGTCTATGAGGCTAAATGTAGTATTTTCTTAAACATAACCACATATGAATTTAATGAACTACATAGACCAGCAATGTTTAAAAAATGATAAACATTAAAATAAAATGTTTGTTTTTTATTTATATGTACGTTATTTTATATGATTTGCATATTATGAGATCAAATTTATAAATATAATGTATTTAATAATCAATATTGAACTTTTTTATTTTATTTCCTTGAGCAAAGCTACAGAAGACATTTTTTTTTTTTTTTAGCTGCACATAAATTATTTTATTTTGTTGTTTTGTTGCATTTTATTAAAATATTAATGCCAATTTATCATTATTTATTTCAATTAACCATTAATGAATTTTCTTACTATCTAAATAAATTACTATCTGTTTAATGTTTATAAATTTTATTATATTTGTCAATAAGTTGTTACATAACTTTAGTAATTATGCTACATACACCTTTTTTTTTTTTTTTTTTAATTTTATTCAAAAAAAGGGAAATAAAAAATTTATTCCATAATTTCACAGCATTTGAAGTAAACTTTATTTACAAAGAACTTACTGCCATAAACATGCAACATTGGCACAAACAGTCATGATCAACATATCGTAAGTTGTTATATTTCAGTTCCTTCTAAATGCAGCTGTTATCCATACTTTGCACTTTTTATTGCAGATTCATGTTGGCTGTCTAATTTATTTGTGTATTACTGCTGTCATCTGCCACGAATTCACAATATTCTTAGATACTTTGACATTTTTATAAAATAAAACTTCAAATGCTGTCTGTGACTCCTGACTAAAATTTTAATTTTCTTTTGTATATGAAATTTTTAAAAAAAGCTTACAAATAAAACTGTATATGCTGTTACTGTTTTAAAGTTGTTGTAAAGGTAATTTTCATTCACCGTGTACAATAAATATCCTTATGGATGGATGAAAGTTTTCCGTCCTGTGGCTGAATTCCATCTTTTTTATATTTTTAAAAAAATGGAACCTGCTGGAAAAATTTACAGTCAAGATAAACAATTATCTTAGTCTTAAATAATTCAATTAAGAATTCGAGCATGCCCGCACAGATCTATAAGGTTGCCATCATAGTTTATTTATATATTGTTACAGTATATATGAGTTATACATATTTTATTTAAGTGTTACGGAAACATATTACTATATTTCCGTCCTGTGTAATTTTATGACTTTCTCCCATGTCCTTACATATTTTTAATTATTATTTTTTAATATATAAATTAAATTTATTAAATTCATTTATGATTTAGATGTAAAACTTTTTTTTTTAATTCTTTTTTTTTTCTTCTCTCCTTCACCCAAAGGAAAAAAAAAGCATATTTATTGCAGTTTATCAAATATTTTATTAACACTATTTATACCTCCTTTTTCTCTTGTATAAGAATTAAATTTATTCATTCTTGTTTAAGAATGAAATATATATAAGAATGAAATTTATATTCTTTTTATTGCAAAGTTGTATTTTCAGCATTTACTTTTGTTCTTACAAATGTACAATTTCTTTTTAAATATTTTTAAAAAGATAAACTAATAAATTCTTTCTCTCTTTTTGGTTCCAATCTCAACTTCTTTTTTTTTTTCTAACATCAAACTGATTTACTTCGAATTTTACTTAGTTACTCAGTCCTAAAGACAATGCCATGATTTATCAGTTTTTTGCTTAAAATTGTTTAATATTTTAAAAAAATTTCTGTGTTCTTCCTGTAACATTTTAAAGATTTTATTTAGTTATTGAAGTTGATCGACAAATTTCCTTATGGGAAATAATTACCATGGCCATATTCATTAGTTTTCTTTCCCTGTTTGATAGTTGTAAGTTGTTTAATAATTTTACTGTTTAATGATATTGTTTTCATAAAGCATATTATTTTACATTTGAATAATGAGTTATCATATTTTACCATTTTGATTCAAATGTTGTAAAAGGTGCTTAACTTTTTTTGCATTTTATCAAGTGTGTTTTACAAATACTCATATGTAAAATAATTGAGTTATAAGTTGTAAATGTTGTATGATAATCTATATTAAAACTGGTCTAAAGATGCTCCTATGGAAGATATGTCTTTTACTTTTAACAATCATAAACTAGGTTTTTAACGTGAAAATTATTCATTTTAAGTTTTTAACATTTCAATGTTAAGTTACATTTTTAACAGTTATAAATTAATGGTAAAGTGAAGATTATATTTTGGGATATGAGATTTTTGAGTAACATTTTTAAATAGCAAAACTGTTGATGTTTAACTGTTTTGGAAAAACAAAAAATAAAGTTTTTATTATGCATGCTCAAAATAATGTAAAGCTGTCAACTGAATTGATACATTAATTTTGTTTGAATTTTCTTGTGGAATATGGATTGTGCAATGTTAATTTATCAATTTTATCTTATGTTTTTGTTAAAAGATATTTTATCCTGTGGTATTCTATTCATTTGTAAATATTCAACATTTTTAAAGTGTGCAATCACTTTTTCTAGTACTAGATTAAAAATTATTCTAAACTGTCATTAGATTTGTTTCCTATAACATATTTGGGTACTTTTCGGTTAGCTGGGCGCCAGTGATTTATGAACATGTATATATACACACATATACATATACACATATATTTACACATGTACATATATATACATACATATATATATACACTTATATGTATGAATATATATGTATATACATATATATATGTATGAATATATATATATATATATATATGTATATACATATATATTTATATATGTACATATATCACTGGTGCCCAGCTAACCAAAAAGTACCCATATTTATTATAGAACAATTACATGAATTAATTGTTAATTTTATGTACTTCTGACGTTCAAAATATTAGTAAAACTACAGCTTTTACTTAATATTTGTCTAACACTATAAACAAAATTTTTTGAAACTTCGAAAAGGCTTAAAACCATCACTAGTTTTCTGAAATAAAATTTTATAGCTGCCTTCATCAGACAAAGCATACATGTGCTTCCTAGCTGTGCTATCCTGTCTAGCACTTAAGAATATAATGTGGGATTGCATTTCAACAAAATGAACTGTCCAGACACCTCTTTTGGGTATCCTCTTTCCCTTTTGAGCAGTCAAGTTTAACAGCTGGAATCCTTTATGCTATAATTTTCTTTATACATTTTTCTACAATAACTGATTCTCTCTCTAAGACATCCAACAAATGTTGGAACTATCAATTTTCTCCTCATGTAAACTCGAGACAAATTCTGGGAGAGAGAGTATTTGTGAAGAGTTGCAGATTTTGGATATATTTGCTTTGTAGCTCTAATTTCAATTTATGAAATCCCATTGCATACCGCTAATGATGCTTCTAGTTAGTATATTTATCAACTGCAATGGTTCTCAAACCTTTATGCTATGGGTGCAAGACCTTCAGTCTCTGGACTTACTTCAGTCTTAGAGAGATTTTTGACTGATAGTAAATTCTACTTTTATTACTTAAATAATGGCAATTTTACTATCAAGAACTTTTAATCACTTTAATTTATTGTTAAATATCAATTTTTAGCCATAGTGCGTGACATAGAGATTTTTTAGCCTATTTTCATTTGGTTATTCCTAATATTCAGAAAAGTTTTCAGTCTTGGTTTGAATGGGCTTTTTGAATAGGAAATTCCACCTTTTTTCTTATTTCCCACTTTTATGCCTGGGAAAAAAAAAAAATGCAAGTCTGTGGCAAACATATGTTTTGGGAAGCCGACTTCATGAAACAAGTTATGAAGTTCTAACTTTCAAAACTAGTCACTTTTTAAAGCACTTCTTAAGTTTCAAGAAACTTTGCTTACAGTTATTGTCTTTGGTAGTTTTAGGATCACTAAGCTAAGAGCCAGTTTTGCATGTATGTATAAGTATCTCTAAGACTTTGTCATATTTGTATTTCCTAATTCACACCTTATATTACTTAGTCGAATTATCATAAATGCATGTTACTTATCACACTGATAAAAAGAGAAATTCATAACTATCACTGAATAAATATATCATTTTTAACTTATCATTTGCATTCATAATAGTTGTTAGCAATTTTGTCTATTTTAATCTCTTCCTTTGTACAGAATTTTGTCTTTTGTAATATCTCCTAAAAAATTTTAAGTGTAAGAATTACAAGTGACAATCTTACACTCTGTTATAAGTTATTTGCCAGTCTTTTGTATATTTTGTTGAAATAAACTTTCAAAAAAAAACTTTAGTTGCTTTTGTTTTCTCTCTGATCTCATGACAGTCCAACTTTCAATGTAAGAGTTTAATTTTTCTTAAAAGATAATACATTTTTATTGGTTCATTACCTAGAATTAGAAAGTGGTTTCTAAATTGTTTGTAATGACTAGACTTGTGATTGGTTGCAAAATCTGCATCATTGGAACATGAAACATTGGTCATTGGAACAAATTTATTAATTAGTATGTTTAAAAAATTTTTCTGAACATGTATTAAAACTTAAATTTTTCACTATCAAGCTTCTTTTTTTTTCCCCTTGAAGTAAAATATAAATACAACAATGATATTTTTATTCGTCTATTAACAAATAATTATTTAATGCAATCCAGCAATTTTTGTTCCTTTAAAAGTCAGTTGTATTTAAATTCCCCTTCTTAATGAATAAACAAGCATTTCTGCTTTCAAATGACATAGAAAAATTAATTGTTATGACGTGGTCATTGTTATCTCTATCATAGTTGGCAAAAATTTGACCTTAATATATCTAATTTAAGGAAATGGAGTATAGTAAACCTGGTGCTATGTAAAAAAATGTGCAGTTTATAAACATGATTATTAATGTCTGTATAATCAGTAAAATTTTGCTTCCTATATAAAAAAAAATTACGGTTAATGGAATGTATTGTATAACTGTCTTTTACACTATTAAAATGTATCCAATTATGTGTCTGTTGCTTTCCGAAATATTTAAGTTATTATTAATTCAAAATAACATAATTTGTTATAATTGATCTAATAACAAATAATTATAGAAGAAGCAAACTCATCAGTAATTAAAAGCCAGTCAATCTTTAAAACTTATTTATAGTTAAAACCCAGTCAATCAGCCTTCCAACAGAAAAAATAGGTCTCAGAACATAATGTTCTTCAATAAAATCGAATTATATAAACACTTAAAGGTACATTTCCATTAGTCAAGAACAGGTAATAAGTCATCAAATATTGTTTTGATCGTCATCGTTTGCATTGTACTAATTTCATTTAAATGATAAACTTTTCAGTCCTTTCATTTTAACATACGTAACTTTCATTTAAACATGCATACATTTAATCCTTTGACCACTGAGCAAAACGAAACGACAAAATTGTAATGTTGTTTTCTGTGTAATTTTTTTTAAATGCTAAAAAACATATTTCAAACTTGATATTAAAAACTTAAATTACATATATGAATATAACCCTTGAGATGACTAATCATTACTTAATGTTTTAATACTACATGATATTTGTAGCATTATATTAATTTAAATAATGCTAATATTACAATGAAACCTGCTGCATAGTGAACGAATATATCAGTTTGCGACACTGAGAAGGTTAAAATAAATTCCTTTCACAATTTAATTTAAGAAGTTTCAATAAGAAATATTGTATTTACTCATGTATAATATGCCCTCTGTTTTTGATTAAGAAAAAAATATATAATGAACGCCATGGTATTTTAAAGGATGAAAATTTCAAAAGAAAATTACAGATATCTTGACTCAAAAAGAAAAAGAAAAAAATTATCAAGCTTTTAAATTTCCATATTTACTCTTGTACTCATCCTCTTACTAAAATATTATAAAAATAAGGTTTCCACAATGTGTACTTTTCTCACATTAGAAACTTTGATTTAAATATTTATTGCCACTGGAAATATAATACTAGTATTTAGGAGAATTTATGAAAGGTTGAAAATTGAGCTTCTGTACTGTATGCTTTTGTTTAATACTGTTTTCAGAGAATGTGAGGGAGAACAAGTTACACTATAGCTTTCAAACTGCATGTATGTATACAATACAAGTTTTACAGTATGATAAATAAAACAGTAGCACAGCCACAGCTGGAAAATTCAATATTGGCAAGTCTTGTATATCATTATAAAGAACGGGGGGAAAAAACTAAAGAAAGCTCCATCCAAGAAATGGTGATTCAGTGACTTAGTGAAAGGATGTATGTTTTTGTTTAATTGTTGGAAATATTCCATGTATAACACACACCCTGCTTTTTATCCCTAAAACTTTGAAGAAAAAAAAAAAGTGTTATTTATAACAGAAGTAAACATGGTAATACTATAAACCAAAACCATTTTATTTCAACATTAAAATATTATTTCTAATTTACACATGGCAAAAATAAAAACTTCTATTGGTTAGGAACAAAATCTGCTATTAGTAAATTTTGCATCCGGCTAACAGAAAGTACCATATATACTTGTGTACAAGTCGAAAAATTGCATTTTTGAAAAAAGATAAATTGAGTGTTCAACTTATACACGAGACCAAAAAATTCCAAATTTGAAATACTGATTTTCTCTAACATGAACAATTGAAATATAAATAAAAATGTTTAAGAACAATAATGTTAAAATATTATGTACAGTATAGCAAAAATACTGAGATAATACATAATCATATGTGTTTTAATGTAGCAATCTAAGTATTTCAGCTTTGGCTTTTGCTGAAAATAATGGTTGTCTTTACTAGCAATTTTTAAACAAATCTTTCTTCAAAAAAGTGGATATTTCTAATATTGTGGTATCGTTCATGCCTATAACAAAAAGTTTGGATGAATGAAGTCAATACTAAAAATTGACTAAAGAATATCTGGAATAAAATGCTGGATGCAATAAAAAACAAGAACGAAAAATCATCTGCCAAGCATAGATTTTGACTTTCTAAAATACTTTCACAAATCTTTACAGTTTAATAAGGTGAAAGGTGATAAATTTTAGTTCAGTTAGGAAATACATAGCACAGTTTAAAATTTCCCTTCTGAAATTTCCTTCAATAAACGAAAATGTACTTGGGATTTTTTGTGGTGTCCTGTATAAGATCAATAGAATTTATATAGACCAAGTAATAGGCAAAAAAATTAGTTAAATTTAAAAACGTGTTCCGCAAACCGCAGCTGAAAATGCACTTCCAGCAATTATTGTTAACAGGCAGTACTTTAACTGAAATGTGTAACTTCTACCTCTTGCGTGTCCTTGTAAATGAACAATGAATGCTATATGCACAATATTCTATAGTAAGCCTCTTCTAATGCACCTCAGTGATATATATCAATTTCAATATGTTTGAAATTGTGAAACATTATTAAAATAAACTGCAAATGATTTTTTCACATAGACCGTAATGTAATGGAATTCTTTTGAGTGTTCCTGTAAAGGAACTATAAATTCCACACTCTTTATTTTCAATACCAAACATGCCATAGTAAAACTCAATAACATATATCAATTGCATGACAATCTGGATATATTTACACGAGTTAGAGTATGGACATACAGACAAACCGAATTCATAAACACTTTTTAAACTATGTTGGAAAGTGTTAAAAAGATAACAGCTGTTATTGTGGGATTCATTCTATTGAAATGCAGTTTCAAAAAATACTGAGCCAACTAAATTAGCTTATGCTTCTATCTGAAACCAACTAAAAATATCATTAGATCATTCCAAAAGTGTTGTATCAGCAACAAACTTGATGCCAAGACAATGCATTATTTTTAACTGACATTGAGAGTGGTTTACTTAAATTGCACATTTACAAAACGGGAGATATAATGTAAGGACTTTGCTGAAATATTTTACTAGTCTGACATAAGATCAAAATTTGAAGGGATCCAGTGATTAGCCTTTTATAATGATGGAGTTTGTGATTTTATGTATATTTATATTTTGTTTTCAAATTTTTTTGGATATTTTATTTAAAAAAAAAAAATAATAATAGATAAATTTTTATCTGATAGCATTTATGGAAAAAGGCTTCACTAATACACACATATTTTTTTTTTTTTTTTTTTTTTTTTTCTGGTGAAGTAGGGGGTCAACATATATGTGAATATATACAGTACCAAGTTAAATATGAGACGGCAAATTTAGAGCTCCAAATGCACAGGGGTGGTTCTGGTCCGAATTTTCCGAAAAATTAAGGCAATGATTGCCGAAAATTAAAAACAATATCTGTCATAAATCCGAAAATGCGACATAAAATGTATCGGTTTTTTGGCAAATGATCGCCGAAAAAAATCAATCTCGTCATTCGTTTTAAGAAAAGTTGCCAATTTTGTCAAAGGATCGCGGAAAAAACGTGACTTTCGTCAGAGAATCGCGAAAAAACGGCAAATTTTGTCAACAGATCGCGGGAAAAACTTGATTTTCGTCAGAGAATCGCGAAAAACGGCAAATTTCGTTAAACGATCGCGAAAAAACGCAAATTTTGTCAAAAACATTGCGAAAAAACGGCGAATTTTGTCAAAAAATCGCGAAAAACCGGCAAATTTTGTCAACAGATCGCGGGAAAAACACGACTTTCGTCAGACAATTGCGAAAAACCGACAAATTTTGTCAAAAAATTGCGAAAAACGGCAAATTTCGTCAAAAGATCGCGAAAAAACGGCAAATTTCGTCAAAAGATCGCGAAAAAACGGCAAATTTCGTCAAAAACATTGCGAAAAAACGGCAAATTTTGTCAAAATATCGCGAAAAAACGGCAAATTTTGTCAACAGATCGCGGGAAAAACGTGTCTCGTCAGAGAATCGCGAAAAACGGCAAATTTCGTTAAAAGATCGCGAAAAAAACAACGGCAAATTTCGTCAAAAACATTGCGAAAAAACGGCGAATTTTGTCAAAAAATCGCGAAAAAACGGCAAATTTTGTCAACAGATGGCAGGAAAAACGTGACTTTCGTCAGAGAATCGCGAAAAACCGACAAATGTCGTGAAAAAACGGCAAATTTCGTCAAAAGATCGCGAAAAAACGGCAAATTTCGTCAAAAGCATTGCGAAAAAACGGCAAATTTCGTCAAAAGATCGCGAAAAAACGGCAAATTTTGTCAACAGATCGCGGGAAAAACGTGACTTTCGACAGAAAATCGCGAAAAACCGGCAAATTTCGTCAAAAACATTGCGAAACACGGCAAATTTCGTCAAAAGATCGCGAAAAAAACGGCAAATTTTGTCAACAGATCGCGGGAAAAACATAACTTTCGTCAGAGAATCGCGAAAAACCGCCAAATTTCGTCAAAAGATCGCGAAAAAAAGGCAAATTTCGTCAAAAACATTGCGAAACACGGCCAAATTTCGTCAACAGATCACGAAAAACGGCAAATTTCGTCAGCAGATCACGAAAAACGGCAAATTTCGTCCAAAAACCGCAAATTTTATCAACAGATCTCGAGAAAACTGCAAATTTCATCCAAAGATCGCGAAAAAACGCTAATTTCGTCAAAGGGATGCAAAAAAAAAAAAAGTGGCGGGAGTGGACCCCCCCCCCCTTGTTAACTTTTCAGAAAATTTGTTGTGAATTTCAGAAATTTTTTTTTACACTCTGAATCACCCCTGTAAATGCATGTCTAATAAGAACTACACAGATATTTTTACTGTTATAAATTTTACAGATTTTATTAATTTTAGTTAAAATTTAAACATCCTGTGATACAATTATAAAACATAAATTTAAAAGAAAAAATGCACATTTGTTAAGACCCCTGATGACATTTATCATCTGGAAAATCTATCAGGTTCTCAAATAGGGTTAGCTAGTAATACAAAAAATACATTAGTTCTTAAAACTTATTTTAGTTTCTACCATTCCTCGAGCATTAGTATGTATTTTTTCAAGAGCAGTAGTAGTATATGTGTGTCTTTTTTTAATAGCACTATTATTGTTAATTACTATTACACTTCTTTAAAATGAATTTATTTATATTGTCAATAACATACATGTATTAAAAGTTATCATTAAAAATATAGTCAGTTGCCAATCTTAAAAAACAGAAGAGATGAGTAACTGACTAGGTTTTTAATGATAACTTTTAATATATGTATATTATTGATAATATGTATAAATTAATTTTAAAGAAGTGTAATGGTAATTAACAATAAATAAAAAAGACACACGTATATTACTACTGTTCTTGAAAAAATACATACTAATGCCTGAGGAATGGTAGAAACTAAAATAAGTTTTAAGTATATATACGGGCACTATAAAAACAGAATGTTCTGTTTTTGGACTGTTTGAATACATTAGTGTCTGTTTTTTCTACCTTTTACTACTGCAAATTCGCTAAGTGTTATTATGATGCTTAATTGTTCAATGAAACTGGATATAATAATGAAACATAGCTGTTTATGTTATATAAGAAAGAGTTTTAACTTCACAGTTAACTCTCACATAACTGAAATTTGTCTAGAGAAGTACTCATTTAAACTATAGTACACATCTGGAACTACCATAATTTCCTGCGTATAATCCGCGGATCAAACAATCATGTTTAGACACAGAAATTTTATCTTATAAAATGTAACTTTCTAGATTGCTGTAAATACTTCATTTCAGTTATTAAATAAAATTTTGGGGTCTAAACATAATTGTTTGATCCTCAGATTATACGCTGGAAATTATGGTATATAATATTATTCTATTTTGTTAAATTCAAAGCACCTAACTAATATTTATTATGGATAAATATCATACCAGTATTTGTTAGACAATGGGGCTATATCATTATCAAAACATACTATCAAAGTTAATAAGATATCAAACATTTTTTATAATCACAATATTAAAAACATGTTAATGTGAAATAATTTTCTCTCTATTTTTAGCAATTGTTGAGTTTATAAATTTGAAAAATGTTATTTATAAAAAAAGAAAATTTGACATTTTTTAACAGTAATCTTTTAATTAATAAACAAATACACTTTCTTTTACAGAAGATATAAAATGTTATGTATGAAAATAAAATATATCAACTGATATAAGTACAGCTATCACATTCATCTTTACCTGAAGCATAAAATAATCATTAAAATATAGTTTATTTCAGATTTGGAGTTGAACTACCAAGGTAAGTCCTTATATCATCAATAGTTGATTTAACAAGTTTACTGCGTATGGTAGGTAAACCTAATCGCTTATGAGCTTCATATCTGTGGCAGCCTCCAAAGGAATAATAATAATTTCCACCTTCTGATCCTGTAACCCAAAGGACATCAACTGGAGGTACTAATTCTCGTTTTGCAGGATCCTGGAAATATACAAAATAGGTTTAGTTCACTATGGCATTTGAAGTCTTTCTTACATTGTCAAATAATATCATAAAAAACTTAACTATAAAATTTTGTTTTGTGTTTTTAGGTGTTAAAATACTTTACATACTTCAACATCTTAGATAGGCTGAAGTAAAACTCTTTTTAAAACATTTCTCTACAATTACAGGCGCAATTAGAATATTTTGGAGGATGAGACAAAAAAAATTAGACTAAGGTTGTGCAAATATTGTGTTTTTTTTTTTATTATTATTATCATTCCTCCCTCTCTCTATGTTACAGGTTGTCACTGTTGAGAGATTACCCCCTCCTTTGTTGTGATGTCACATTTTTTCAATCGAGAGAGTCAATTTTAATTAAAACCACATTGTAATTATTTATTTATATTTTTAAAAATCGTTTACTAATATGTAACAATAAGAAATTAAAATCAAACTTTGCAAAATTCTCACATTTTCATTGGCTGTGACACATTAATCGTATTGAGTCCATTGACTTTCATTTTAATCTTTGGCATTATTTATCACTAGCATGCTACTTTTTTTTTTTATATATATAGTATTAATATGTTTACTGTCAACATCTTCCTCAATCACAAAGCATTGATGTACCTTTGCTTATTTAATAACAGAAAATCCCTAATTAAGTAAGGCAAATATTACTTTTCCTAATTCCTGATATCTAAAACAACTGATGTATGCACCTTTTTAAGGTGCATGTAGCCAGTGTTGAATTCAGGGGGTGGCATCCCCCCCCCCCCGCATAATTTCCCTGTCCACCGCCGATAGACGATTGCGATTATCATGCTTTCTGATTAGTTGTTAAACCGAACGCTTCTTAAGTCATTACTGGTTGAACTTGGTTTCTTATATAATATCTATTAATTTCTATATAATCTAATTAATTTATAACTATAATATAATAAATATTATAGTAATGTAATCTAATTAGTTTCTATATAATCTAATCTCTATCTAATCTAATATTTCTATATAATCAAATAATATATATTAATTTCTTATATTATATCTTCTTATATCTTCATAATCCTCTAAAATACCGGAAATGACTTAAAAAGCGTTTGATTTTACAAATAATCAGAAAGCGTAAAAGTCCCAATCGTCGATCGGCGCTGGAGATGGAAATTATGCATCCCCCCCCCCTCCCGGAAGATTTTATATGTTATGCTTTCAATGATCAAAAAGTGGAATCCCCCCCCCCCCCGGAACGTTATAATGTCCCCCCTCCCCACCCCAGGGAAAAGTGTGAATTCAACACTGCATTGTAGCAACATACCCACACTAATACCATGAACAAATTTAATCAATCTTTTACATACAAATGTTCCCATGTAGAAATAAATAATTTAAAAATTAAATTTTACTCATATTAATTACATTAATTTATTATTATTTATAGTTGAAATATTATTATTTTTATTTTATTTATTTATTTTGGGGGGAGGGGTACACACACACAGAAATCATGTTTCAGATGTAAAATGGATAGTGTACAAAAAATCATAAAAGTGACTGTTTTGTCATAGGGTATAGTTTTAAAGTTTACAGGAGGTTGAAAATGATACATACAATATTTCTAAAAAATAAGTGATAGCAAATTTTATTTTATTAAAAGAACATCAGCAGCTATTCATAGTTCTCTTAATTACAATCAGGGATGATGTGGAGGGTATACGATGGCATATGCCGTATACTTTCTAGAATTTTTTTATCTCTGTATTAAATACTTATAAAAAATGGTTCAATTGTCCTCCTTACTCTGCTCCTAGAGTTTAAAAATTATAAAAATCCAATATCCAATTGGGACTATCATAAACATCATGGATAATTTCTTTTCACTTCATTTTAATGAATGACATAAAGTACAAGAAGATAGAATATGAAAAAGGTGATCCATCCCTTAGCTTGATTTTTGTAATTAGATTAAAATAGTCAATTAAATAAATTACATTTAATAATTGTGGTTGGTTAATTTCATATTTCACCAATTTGCAAATGCTTGGGATTACTCATGTATGCTATATTTTCTCTCTTTGCTTTAACATCATTTACAGTTTAATTTGCATTAATTTTAAATGCTACAATTAATAACTGGAACCCAATAGCAATACAATATAATAAGTTAACTAAAAAGTGTACAATCAATGGTTAAACATACAATTTCATCGAAAAAAATATATAAATGTCTATTATTTATATATATATATATATATTGAAAGTAAATTAGAATATATAATGTATTATAGAGAGATGTAGTTTAAATTTATGTCAGATAGTTTCTAATGTTGCATCCATCTTTACATCTACAATCTGATAAATTTTACACTTTACACGCAGATATCGGGTATCATTATCATCTTGAACGTTTAAACTCTGTTCCCTTTCTTTATCAAAGTGCTGTCATACATTCATTTTATTTTGTTCGCTTAGATACAATTAAGACAGCTATGAAACAATTATCACTTTCGAAAATCGCCGTGTCAAGTTTAAATTTAAGATGTGTTTATCAAAATCGGCCACTGCACCCTTGCTCCGCGCTTATAAAAGCCGCCAACGAGATAAAAAGACCAGTTTTTCTTTTTTTTTTTTTTCCTTCTTTTAAGTAGGATTTATATAAAGCTTGCATTTCGTGTCCACATGGTCATAGGAGGACCCCAAATAAGACTTAGATTGTAATTTGTTTCCCTTTAAATGAGAGCCTATAATAGTTACCGCACCGTTCAAGGGGTACCACTATTTCCGTATAGTTAATGTCACCTTATTTAACGCAGAATTTACGTGGAATTATTATTAGGAAATAGTGAGGAATGGTGTTTAGTTGGGCCTTGCTTTAAATAAAATATAGACCTACAAAAAAGATTATTAAAAGCGGTCCCTTTTAAACAGAAGGCCGGCCTTGATGCTGGTACATTCAGGCCCTGACTATCGCACGGGCACCCAGGGCCCATGCCCTGGGCACGAAATTTCTGTGGGGCACAAAATTTTTGATAATTTCATCTAAATTTCCATTAAAAAAAATCATAATTATGCCAACGTTTTTATTTCTTTAGGACTTTTGTTTACATTCAGCATCAGTTTGGTTTTATCATTTAATATCAATAACATCATTAATAAGTAGGCTTCTAGTCATTATTTTCTAGTAATTGATGTACTGTATTTATCAAGTCATTCAATTATCATATTGCACATTTATTTAAAAAGTAACACAACTGAAAGAAATATGATATTTGAGATATTAATACAATGAAATGACAAAAATCTATCTCAGTCTATGGCTAAAATCACAATCTATGGCACATTTTAATAAATGAAAGAAAAAAAAAATATTTTCATTCAACTTTCCGGAAAACTTTTCGAATAAGTGTGTAACATGTAAAAAAAACAAAAAAAAACTAGTATTAATAGATTAACTAATCTGGAGGGGGGGGGGGGGGGGCACGAAAAATTGAAAGTGCCCTGGGCACAAAAACTTCCTAGTCGGGCCCTGGGTACATTTTTATTTTTTCATAATTACATAATCTTACAATTGGCGTTTTCTGATCTTTACGTATTAGTCTCGCTAACAATAATTCTTTGCAAAATGAAACAATAATAAACAGTGTCATACCTTAAGGGTTTCCATAAGACTCAATACTTTATCTTCTTCCAGCTGAGATGGAAATGGCCTTATAAGCATATTAAATGGCACATTATGCACTTCTTTAATATGAGCACCGTGAATGCTATAATCTGATTTTTCGTCCATACCGTCAGACTTCAGAGACGAACTTAAACTAATATTCATCGATCCTGTTACCGTAGCATTGCGAAACAAGCGGGAACGCCATAAATTCGGCGAAAATAAAGAACGTACGTACAACCAGCGATGACGCAACATAGTAGTAAATGGAAAAGCGAAAGCGTAAATTCCTCTTCCTCCTTCTCATTCATTTTCAAAGAAACAGGCTGGAAACTATGACGTAATGGATAGATGATATCCCTGTCTGCTGATTTTCTTTCGTGACTCGGGCGCGGACTTATTTTCTTCTGCAGACTCGGGCCTGACCGGGCCAGCATATTTTCTTTGTGTAAAAATAATAGTAATATTTTTACATTTGTTTCAAAGAATCTTTAAAAATGTATTTTGTTTTATTAAATTACAGAGAAATATTTTTTAATCTATTTTTTTTTTCTTTCTAGAACTTCAAAATTATGATTTTTAACACTTTCCAACCTAGTTGAAAAGTGTTTATGACTTCGGTTTGTCTGGCCGTCTGCCGTCTGTCCGGGCTCACTCCCGTAAATATGCTCGGATTGCCCTGCAATTTTTATATGTTAGTGTCGTTATCTATAGCATGTTCCCTATTTCAACAGAAGTGTGTAGCACTTATAGTTTTTTTACAGGAACATTCAAACGAATTCCGTTACATTACGGTCTATGGGGAAAAATCATTTGCGGTTTATGTTAATGATGTTACACAATTCCAAACACATTGTAATTGATATCACTAAGGTGCATTACAAGAAGTTTAATATGGAATAGCGTGTGCATAGCACTTATAGTTACTTTACAGGGACAGTCAAAAGAATTCCGGTACATTACGTCTATGGAGAAAAATCGTTTGTGGTTTAATTAAATAATGTTTCACTATTTTAAACGCATTGAAATTTATATATATATCACTAAGGTGCATTACAAGAGGCTTACTACAGAATATTGTGTGTATAGCAGTCATCGTTCATTTACAGGAACACACAAAAGAATTCTCTACTGTCTGTTAAGAATAATTCCTGGAAGTGCGTTTTAAGTTGCTGAACGCGATTTTAAATTTAACTCACTTTTTGTCTATTACTTGGTGTGTATAAATTCTGTAGATCCTATACAGGGCAGCACAAAAGTTCGCGAACACATTTCCGTTTATTGACAGAAACTCCAGAAGGAGAATTTTAAACTATACTACGCGTTTCCTAACTAAACTAAAATTTAGCATCCTATGTAGTATATATACAAATCTATAGATCATATACAGGGCTGAATAAAAGTATTCGGATATTTTTCCAAATCTTGTATATGTTGGAAATATATGTTTGAAATTCCCGAAATTACGTTTTTAAATATGTTATGCGTTTTCCAAATTGTAGATGTTATCTTTCAGCTTATTAAACGGTAATGGTTTGTAAAATTATTTTTGAAGTGTTGGAAAGTGTTACATAATCTATGCTTGACGCATGATTTTTCGTTCTTGTTTTTTAATGGTCTTTTTTTTTCGTTATGTACATAAAATTTTGTAATGAGTCTTTATTAAAATATATTTGCCCAAATAGTCAATAATGCTGCTATTCCAATTCAATTGCTTGCGGACATAAAAGCTGATAAATATTTTTCTGCATAAATATGTGTGAAATATTCTTTTTAAAGGATTTTAATTGTAGGATAATGTTGATTATGAAATATCAGCACTTTGATTAGAAATTGAGTCGGGCCTGATTTCATTGATATTTGCTCGGGCCTGAAATTTTCGGCCCGGAGGTATAGTGAACATCGTATGTTTTCTTACTAAAACATGCGCAATTTTTCAATATAAGAAAAAAAAGTAATAAATTATTGAAGTAAAATAAATATAAATTCTGCTTTTATAGGTTATTTTTTAATATATTTCACTTTTCAGTAAAATATATTTTTAATAATTTATTTCGCATTTAAATACTGTTACTTTTTAAGCATAAACCTTTTCTCTTTTCAGTAAAATATATTTTAACACCAGATGTGTTTAAATATGTGTGTGTGGAGGGGGGGGGGGGGATATCTAGCAATCTAAAATAGAAATAAAGTACATTTATTAAAAACTCAATTTTAAAACAATCTTCCACGGAAATTGTATTATTTCCTCCTTTTTTCCAATTTTCTTTCTTTTCTTTTTTTTTTCTTTTTTTTAACATAGTTTTTGCACCAATCTGTCAAAAATTAACATCCATTATTAAATTTTCACCACTGCTAAAAAGAAATTCAATTGTTTACAGTTTTGCAGTATTTTATTACATGCAAGCGGCCCGTCCCGGCTTTGCACGGGTAGACAATGTAATTTTTTTATTACATTTGTTTTCCTGAATTTCGCGCTCCTACCAAAAACTGTTGCTGAGATATGGCGAAATGGCCTAAAACTTTCGAATCCCACTTTAACCACCTTCGGAGGGGGGGGGGGCGGATTTCTAAATTCAATGAAATACGTGTTTAATCATTTGTTTAGTAGATTTGTTTTCCTGAATGTCGCGCACCTACATAAAACAGCTGCTGAGATATGGCGAAATGTCATAAAATTTTCGAAACCACCCCCTTTAAAACACTTCGGGGGAAATTTCTAAAATCACTGAAATGCGCGTTTATCCATTTTTTAGTAGATGTGTTTTCCTGAATTTCACGCTCCTACCTAAATCCGCTGCTGAGATAAGGCGAAATGACCCGAAACTTTTGAATACCCCTTTAGCCACCTTCTGGGGGGAGTTTCCAAAATCGCCGAAATACGTGTTTAAACAATTTTTTAGCAGATTTGTTTTAATTAATTTCGCCCTCCTACATAAAAGCTAAGATATGGCGAAATGACCTAAAAAATACGACCCCCCCCCCCCCATTTAACCACCTTCTGGGGGGAATTTCCAAAATTGCTGAAATATGTGTTTTATTCATTTTTTAGTAGATTTGTTTTCCTGATTTTCGCACTCCTATCTAAAACTGCTGCAGAGATATGGCAAAATGACCTAAAACATTCGACCACCCCCCTTTAACCCCCTTCTGGGTGGAATTTCTAAAATCGCTGAAATAAAGGTTTTATTCATTTTTTAGTAGATTTGTTTTCCTAATTTCCGCACTCCTATCTAAAACTGCTGCAGAGATATGACGAAATGATCTAAAACATTCGACCACCTCCCTTTAACCCCCTTCTGGATGGAATTTCTAAAATCGCTGAAATAGGTGTTTAATCATTTTTTTAGTAGATTTGTTTTCCTGATTTTTGCGTTCCTACCTATAACTGCTGCCGAGATATGGCGAAACGACCTAAAACATTCGACCACCCCCCTTTAACCCCCTTCTGGGTGGAATTTCTAAAATCGCTGAAATAGGTTATGATATGAGAATCATATATTAAGTTTTAACAAACCCTATCCTTTATTTAATTTATATTTTCCCCTTCCTTTGTCAAAATTTAATCGTGTTATCTTTAACTTCAAACAATAAGCCCGCTGTAATTTATACCCGTTCCCTTTTTCATTTTCACTTATGCTCGATCACTAATATCTCACGGCTTTTCGATTAAAAAAAAAAAAAGAAAAGAATTAAATCAGCACAGATGCCTTTTCGTAATTTTACTTTCCGTAACCAAGCTTATAACACAATAGGTTCATAGCGCATTTTTGTGGCCACAAAAGTTATGCGAATCTTCCATTTGGCCCAAATGCATGCCCTTATATGGTAGTGGTAAGAACTCAATCACTCACACCCATGTCTAAAAATATATTCTGATTGTTAAATGCACATACTATTTTGTCTGTCGAAAATCCGTTCTCATGAGAAAGATATTTGTCGGTTAGAGTTGCCGTGGTGATATTAATTTTTGAATCAAAATTCGTCCTGTCGCCAAAATCTGGTGACCCTGCTGGGTAAATACCATTGGTTATGCCTATCTCTGTCTGAAAGTATTTACGCCTAGACATTCTGTTGCAACCCTATTTTGGCGAGATTCTTGTCAGTGCAATTCCAACTTGTGTTGTGGAAACACTTCACTTCGCCTTCTGTCTCCGCATAATAATGACTGCTTAAGAGCGGCCTTTCTTGTTTACCCTCTTCTGCCCTGGAACATCACATGTATGTAAAATAAAATTCTGAAGATATACTGGAGTTTTTCTGTGCTAAGTAAATACGTACCTGGATATTCCTTATTCAATCACTCGAACAACTATTAATATTATATAGGTGTTTAATCATTTTTTTAGTAGATTTGTTTTCTGGAATTTCAAGCTCCTACCTATAACTGCTGCTGAGATATGGCGAAATGACCTAAAACATTCGACCATTCCCCTTTAACCCCCTTCTGGGTGGAATTCTAAAATTGCTGAAATAGGTGTTTTATCATTTTTTTAGTAGATTTATTTTCTGGAATTTCAAGCTCCTACCTATAACTGCTGCTGAGATATGGCAAAATGACCTAAAACATTCGACCACCCCCCTTTAACCCCCTTCTGGGTGGAATTTCTAAAATCGCTGAAATAGGTGTTTTATCATTTTTTTAGTAGACTTGTTTTCTGGAATTTCAAGCTCCTACCTATAACTGCTGCTGAGATATGGCGAAATGACCTAAAACATTCGACCACCTCCCTTTAACCCCCTTCTGGATGGAATTTCTAAAATCGCTGAAATAGGTGTTTAATCATTTTTTTAGTAGATTTGTTTTCCTGATTTTTGCGTTCCTACCTATAACTGCTGCTGAGATATGGCGAAACGACCTAAAACATTCGACCACCCCCCTTTAACCCCCTTCTGGGTGGAATTTCTAAAATCGCTGAAATAGGTGTTTAATCATTTTTTTAGTAGATTTGTTTTCTGGAATTTCAAGCTCCTACCTATAACTGCTGCTGAGATATGGCGAAATGACCTAAAACATTCGACCACCCCCCTTTAACCCCCTTCTGGGTGGAATTTCTAAAATCGCTGAAATAGGTGTTTAATCATTTTTTTAGTAGATTTGTTTTCTGGAATTTCAAGCTCCTACCTATAACTGCAGCTGAGATATGGCGAAATGACCTAAAACATTCGACCACCCCCCTTTAACCCCCTTCTGGGGGGAATTTCTAAAATCGCTGAAATAGGTGTTTAATCATTTTTTTAGTAGATTTGTTTTCTGGATTTTCGCGTTCCTACCTATAACTGCTGCTGAGATATGACGAAATGACCTGAAATATTCGACCACCCCCATTTAACCCCCTTCTGGGTGGAATTTCTAAAATCGCTGAAATAGGTGTTTAATCATTTTTTTAGTAGATTTGTTTTCTGGAATTTCAAGCTCCTACCTATAACTGCTGCTGTGATATGGCAAAATGACCTAAAACATTCGACCACCCCCTTTAACCCCCTTCTGGGGGAATTTCTAAAATCGCTGAAATAGGTGTTTAATCATTTTTTTAGTAGATTTGTTTTCTGGAATTTCAAGATCCTACCTATCACTGCTGCTGAGATATGGCGAAATGACCTGAAACATTCGACCACCCCAATTTAACCCCCTTCTGGGGGGAATTTCTAAAATCGCTGAAACATGTGTTTAATCATTTTTTTAGTAGCTTTGTTTTCTGGAATTTCAAGCTCTTACCTATAACTGCTGCGGAGATATGGCAAAATGATCTAAAACATTCGAACCCCCCTTTAACACCCTTCGGGGGGGGGGGGGGAATTTTCAAAAATCCCTTCTTATTGCTTGCCTAGGCCATAACAGCGATCTACAGTCCAAATTGCGTGACCCTGACTTTAGTAGTTTCGGCTGGGCGTTGATGAGTCACCCAGTCAGTCAGTCAGTCACCGTTTCCTCTTTATATAATAGTATAGATTATAGATTACTTACCCATCAAACGTAGTATAGGGTAAGTCTTGTAATCGTTTTGAAAATCGAAAAAAAAAATTTGACGGATTTACATGTTTCAGACACTGGAGATTCCGAAAAACATATTTTTAGAAAAAAAAATTTGCCGTCCGTCTGTGTGTCTGTAAACGCTCTATCTCCCGAAAAAATTGAGATAGAGACTTGCAATTTGGTATGTACTTAGTATGTAATAATGGGAAGAAGCCTATTTCATTTCAATAGCCTCGATTAACCGGAACAATTTTTTTCGGACTCTCGAAATATTCGTTCTGATGAAAGGTATTTTAAAATTTTCGAAATTGTTTATTTTAAGAAATGAATATAAAAGACAATAAAAAAAACATAAATTTTGCATAAAGCATGAAGTCGATCGGATAATTAGTTGCCGAGATATTTGGAATCCTATTTTCCACACTCTTCTATTTTTCATGACCCTGTATTTCATCCAAATTTCACTTCAAAGATATATTTTAATTGGAAATTTGACGCTTAATCAGATGCAATAAACCGCTAGTTAATAGGATTATTATTTTTGGGGTTATAAGGATGTTTCTTTCAAGCAATTCAGTAATCGAGCCTTTAAAGTTTTTACGTCATCAAGACTTAGATTATTGAAGCAAACTAAGTAGAAATTTTACTTTAAAAGGCTATTTTTGAATATATTTAATTTTTCAGTAAAATATATTTTTAATAACTTATTTTGCATTTAAAAGCTATTGCTTTTTAAATATAATCACGTCAGTTTATTTTTAGTAAATAATATTTTAACACCAGATGGGGGATAAAAAATCTAGAAATACATATTGAAGTATATACTTATTAAAAACTCAAATAAAAAAGAATCTTCCACGGAAATTGTATCAATTCCTCCTTTTTTTTCCAGTTTTCTTTCTTTCTTTTTTTTTTCTTTTTTAACATAGTTTTTGCATTAATCTGCAAATGCAATTTTGCATCAACACCTGACCAATGAATTTCGCTTTTTCTGCAATTTTTTGTAACTTCTAAACATCGCACAATTTCAATTTTTACACCGTCGAGTAGAAAACAACGCAATTTGTTTGACAACTATATCTCAATTTACGGATTTTTAAAATATTTTTCAAGCATATATATATATATATATATATATATATATATATATATCGCATGCATCTGGGTTACGAAAGATTAACCCGTTTGCACTGAAAACAATATAAATAGTTCAGCATTTGTTTCCGGCTAATATTCCATAACGGAAATAAAAAATTCGTAATAAATAAATAAATAAAATAAAACACAAATTTAACCGACATGTAATCGAAGTACGCACTTAAACCACTGCAATTATCAGAATCAAAAAGGCTGCTGTAAGTAGCGAAATTCTTGCAGATGGTTTCTATGTGTTTGCCGTTTGCCGGGACTTGAACCATTTTTCGCGTTAGACAAAATTCCGGCTTACACAGAGTCCGCCTTAGACAGAATTTACTGTAAGTGTGTGTGTCTGTGAAACAAAGACAAATTTATTACAAGGTCAAAAATAAAATTTCGTATAAAATTCTACTTTAATTTAATGCGAAATTAGCGAAATTTGTCTTCAAAGAGGCCGTGAAAAATAGCTGTGCAAATTTCGAAGGCACTTTATGTAAAAGAAAACAAGATTTGCTATTTTTATAATATTGAAGTAAAAGATAGAAATCGGATTGTTTTTAGGAATGCCTGAAAGTCACCGGCAACCTTGAAAAATCAGGGAAAAACGCGCAAACTCGCATTCAAGATCAGAAAAAAAGGGGGGGGGGGAATCCAATAATAAAATAAAAAATCTAAAGCTCAGGTGTATTAGGCCCTGTCTTTGTCTATCCAGCCAGAACAAAGTTTATTTCTACATGTTATATATTTCCCTGGACATCGCCAACAGGAGTAGCGTCTAGCCCCTGCACTTTTGCTTTTTTTGGCTACGATTTCAAAAAACAGATTATTCTGCTGCGCGCATTCGTGCTTGTCTGATACTTTAAAATTTTGTTCTAAGCCATTACAAAATGAGTGTGTATAGATAGCTCTGTGGTAAGTCATGTCTCTTCCGTTCTGTGGTCTTGAGTTTGAATCCCAGCGGCGGAAAGTTTTATTTTTCAGTATTAGTTATAAAAAATAATTTGAATTAAAAAAAAATGTAAGTTTTATTTTTCAGTATTTATTTGAGTTATAAAAAATAATTTGAATAAAAAAATTGTAAAGTTTCCATTTTTCAACATATAAGCGATGGAAAGTTTGAAAACAAAATGGAAATAAATATGAAATTTGGTTATAAATGAATTTCGTACATTCTAGAGAATGCTGTACAGCGAGTTTCATGCGTCCAGTGATGTTTTTTTTTTTTTCGGTTAATGTACGCGAAGCGTACATACACAGATTATTGACCGCGGCTTGAATGAATTTCGTGCATTCTAGACCTAGAGATTGCTGCAAAGCGAGTTTCGTGTGTGCAGTGATGTTTTTTTTAATGTTAAAAATTGTTTTTTTGGATGTTAAAAATTCGCTTTAAAACGCTATAAAATCGTTAAAAATCCTTAAAAATTGAAAAATCCGGAGGAAAAAAATGTATTTTAGTAAAAGTCTGAAATTGAATTTTTTTAAGAATGTTAAAAAAAAAAAAAACTAATATTAATGAAAATTGTGAAAGAAAATATTTAGTTATATTACGCTAATTGTTTTAAATCAAAATCCTTTTACGAATTTAAAAAAACTGCCGCGGAATGGAATAAAATTAATATGGTTCTCGTTGAAACTGTCTAGAGCAATGCGCATGCGCGCAGCAGAGTGATCCATTTTTTGAAATCGTAGCCAAAAGCAAAAGTGCAGGGGCTAGACGCTTGTGACAACAGGGCCCGATTACCCAAAGGGCACATGAAGCACGTGCTTCCCCTCTAAAATTTAAGAGGGGCCACAAAATGAATGTAATATGGGCCTTTAATTTCCATTTTTAGTTTTTTGCAGTAAATTTTTAATTTTTGTGGAAGGAAAAGTTGCCTAATGCAACAGAATATCCACACTACTTCATAAAATTTACCTAAAAGGATAATCTGAATGTGATCCACACCAACAGGCTGTTAACCAATCATGGCGTTCTAGTGTGCTTATTAGAAATCACCCTAGTAACTGAACATACAAAAACTATAAATATTACAAATATACTCTCTCTAAAGTAAACACAGGGAATATAAAAAGACTGTTTAATGAAATATATGAATTTGATTAAGTCACTCTCGTGAATGATACTTGTAGCTTGTATCATTGATAAGTTTCCATGTATGAAGAATTTATAAAACTTTTACCGAATGGAAGGGACCCCCCTAAAATGATACTGTGCTTCCCCAGTTTCAAAGGTTAATCGGGCCCTGATCGCCAACAGATATGCAAACACTTAATTTTATTAATATAGATTTTGTAATTTACAAATTGAGGAATCAGATGAAAAAATTAAGGACTAAATTTACAATTTACCTCCTAAACAGATATTCTCCATTTCTGTCAAAACTACACTTAATAATTTTATTGATCATTTTATAGATATCACAATGAGCATTAAAATATACATCAGAAACACACTTCACTTGGGAAAGAAATTTCTGCCCAAGATTAAACGTAAAATAATAATTTAAAAAGAAACTCACACCAGTTTATTTTTATAGAACACTTATGATTGTATTGAGAGTGAATTTTCTATTGCATACTTACTTGGCGCAGGAGATGCCTTGATCAACAAGGGGGCTCTCTCGGTTGGAGGCTGTCCATTGCACTGCGGACTGCTGACGACTGCCACTTCCGCAAAATGCGGTTGGTTGGGGCGCACAATTTTTGGTAGTCGGGACTGCGTTCGCGCTGCTCCCGGTAAACGTAAAGATAGATTACTTTCAAGGCTGCAAACTTGGGTCGTTTTACCAAAGGAATTCTTTGGTTTTACTCCTCGATTTTTAGTGGGAAACTATATTCCATTATAAAAAGGCAGGCTGCTCGTCAGTAAACTTCCCGATTCCTTTCACAAATGTTAATCCTTTGGGCGTAGAATGCATTCATATTTTTAAAATATCTGCTCAGCTATTAATATTTTAAACTTCTGTTTTCTTTGTACTGTTCTTAAAGTATGTCTATTTTTTTCTTAGTTTTCAAAATTTTTAATTTTTGTGAAGTGTTAAAATCTTATTCAGTTTCGCTAAGATTTTAACACATAAAATTATAAACTAAGCACATATTTTAGAGCCGATATTTTTAACCAACATTAAGATTGAACAAAACTGAAAGAAGTTAATTTGAGATTAAAATTAAAATAAATGATTGTTTGATTAACTAAAATCATACTGATGAAAGCACACGATGCTGTCATGTAGAAAGAAAAAGGGGGTAAAGAAACAATTACGGATTCGTTATGCTATCTTAATATTTATCTCAGACTCTTTAGAAGTATTACCGGAACAAAAATTGTAAAAAACAGTTACATATCCAAGCCATGGAGACTTAAATTTTATTTTTAAAAATAATTCTGAAACAGTTTTTAGCAATTTGACAAAAGATCAACCCACGGTGAAGTTACCTTGAAAATAAGCACCTCCCACTTTCGACTTATAATTTCCGCCATACTGTTTAGATCTGGCGGAAAGTCATTTTTATCTGTCACAGCAATTAAAATTCGGTACCGGTCTCGACTTTAAAAATAAAATAAAATAAAAACGGCGCTCTGTCATGCACTAAACTGATTGGAGCCAAACATCTATGAACTTATTTCAAACAAGCAGAAAATAATATCATATTAAAAGTGTGTGATGTGTAGATACAATTCTGTTGTTGTATAATAATTAAACTGACTTCAATAATTTTATTATAATTAAAAAAAAAAAACTTTTATTTATTATTATTATTATTATGAAATAATCATTTACGATTTTCTTAAATAAATAAACATTTATAATTTTGTTAAATTAAATAGTTTCATTTCATATTAATAGCTCTCATTTCATTGTTATACAAATGTGTTTATATTTTTAAAATATTCATATTAGTGTATTCTTAAGCCAAATATTATCAACATATCAGTTATTACAAATTACTAATTACTCTATTTAAGGTACTTGTTTGTTATAGGGGCCTTAGGGAAATAGAGTGAATGGCGGGAAAATGAAAATTTTCATACATATTTGCTGGCAACCTATTCACTGTTTCATGCACACAATTTTTTTTTTTTTTTTCAATATTTATACAATTTTTTAATATAAAGAAGCAATTTATCTATACTTATATACAAGCAGAGGTAATTTTTATATAAAAAACGACAATAATAATAATATATAACTAAAATGTTTATATATATTAAGTATAAATATATATATAAACAAGCACATAAGTTCACCAGGTTTCTTTTGACAGCTGTTTATATCGTTTGGCAACAAATCTCACTTTCTGAAGCCCGAATTGAGCCAAACATTAAATAAAAACGTCAAGGCAGACAGTATCCAGGAACTTAATAGAAAAGTATCCTGTTTATTTATCAGTAGAAAAACATACCTAGATTTATTATTATTATTATTATTATTATTTTAATAGCACAAAAAAAAGTGGAAGAATAACTTATATCTTTTAATTATATATTTTAAATTTCGAAAAGGAGCAATCATTCAAAAATGTTGTATATAAGATGTGAAAATTTGAAAAACAATTTTGAAAGGATCGCAGGGCGTTTCGTGTACTGCGTAAAAAGCCATGCGGCTGTTAATATGCTTTATATTGTTTATATTTTCCTACATTAGAATTATTTGAAAAGTTAGAAATGTTGTTTTTTATCGAAGGAAGTGAAATGTTCAAAATAATTTTCTTAGGTTTTAACAGAAGAAAGAGAAAGTGGTAAAAAAACTTAGTCTGTACTAAATAGTAACAGTTAAAATCCGCCTTGAACATAATTATTGATACTGTATTGTATATAAAAAAAAAAGTTTCTTGTAAAAATATTTATTTAAAAAAATGGTATTTTCACATTTAATTACTGTATTTTAATGTAAAAGATATTACAATAAAAACACAGCTAACGAACGTTTCTGATTGCTCTTTGAACATGTGATTATTATTATTGCTGTTTTTTGAGAAATATTCCATATCCTAATTTGTCATTTTACTTTTTAGGAACATTTAACAACTCTCAAAATAATGAATGCATGACAATTTTACATTTCAATTTCGCTTAAATAAAATATTCCACTCCCACCAGTACAAACTAAAAGAATAATTTGAATATATATTTTCTCTGCGAAATCTACTCATACTTACCTGGCACCGGGGCATGCCATGATCATGGAGGTGGCTCCCCCGAGCAGAGATCCCTCATTGCACACCGAGGGGTTGACGTTCGCCACATCCGCAAATTGCGGTTGCTTGGGGTGCATAATTTTTGGTAGTTGGGACTGCGTTCGCGCCGTCCCTATAAAAAGTAAAAGGAAGATTGGTATTGAAAACGCTCCCGGAGGAAAGTGTCTGAATTCAACACTGATCTGAATTATATTATCTTCATACAGGGAGACATGAAGAGAGTGCGATATGTGCAACCGAGGGTATTAAGAAATATGCTGACCTTGAAAATAAATGTTTTCACACTTGTCTTTAAAACGCTAGTTTATACGCAGTTTTCAATTTACTTTTAATGAAACTAACAGTAAATATGGACCCTTCGCAATGCAGTTTAATATTTTTTAGCAATATCTAACATTCTTTCGATGCAGATTTAGACTTCTACAAAAAAATTCTGCAAACAACTTTACTCAAGCCAGAATATCATCTCATTTATTCCTAACAGTAAAATCGCATCAAATATAGAAAAACAAATAGCAATTGTATTTTAACTGTATCATAGGATGACGTCTTCTTCTTCGGGAAAAACACGGGATAAAGAAAAATAAATTGAAATACTCTTAAATTACAATTTAACCTAATATAACAAATCATACATTTTATGCTACACTTGAAATAATACTGCATCGATCGATCAATGATATATTTCTGTTCTAAATATTTCAATTTTGGTTTTTAATCATAAACTAGATGAAACCCGTCAAAACTTGACGGAAAAAAAATTACTATAACAATATCAGTAAAATAAGCTTCTGTATTACATAAGAAGGGTTGCGTATGAAACAGTCTTTCAAATATTTTATTTTAAAAGTTTTTTCCCCTAGTGAAATACAGTACTATTTCCGATGCAAACTCCAAACAAACAATCCGTAAACAACTGTGTAATGCAAATCAGTTTGACATTACCGCCATATTCCCCACGGCAAGAAAGTTTATCATAAAGTTTTAAAATGTTTAAATTAAAAGTTTTAAAATTTCCTCTTTAATCATTGTTCGTTTCAAATCCATATCTTCTAAAACGCATCCATTGTTTTATGCTAATCAATTTTTATGTAAAGATGAAGAATTGTTTTTACAATAATAAATCAATCTGCAGATGAGGGGGATTTTTAATGTTTTCAAGTGTAATTTATTTGTATGGTTTCTTCGGTCCCTTTACATAATCAGGATGATTATTTTTTTTTCATCACAGTCGGGGATCTTTTCCCTCTTATACAGTTAAATATCCAATGGATCTTTAAAAAAATAATCAAATACAGTTCCTAGAATATTCTGATGCAACATATACATCAACGAATTTATCATATCAATTTTATGTTAATCAAAACTGATTTTTTTTTTTTTTTTTTTTTTTTTTTTTTTTTGACAGATTTTAGTTTAGCACCAAAATGCTCTATCTTATGGTACTTATGGATAATCTGATCTTATGAATTATCATGTTTTTCTTTTTTTTTTCTTTACGCTTTTCATGATGGTTAGGGAAATCTATTTTCAGTTGTGGCAACTTTGCCAGGGGTTATTTTACATTATTAAAGCAAACTGATGGTCATTGTTGAGATAGAATTGAAAAATATCTCATGCTTGAAAATTATTTAAAAAGTCGTTAAATTAAGCGGAAGTTTTCAAACAAATTTCAATCGAAAGCTAATTTTTTTTCTTCTAATTGATGATGTAAGAATTGTAATTGTAAAATGTAGTAAAATGTACTAAAACATTGGAATTTGTAGTATTTAGAAGTGATGTGAGCGCGATGAAAGCTAAAGCGATAGCGCCGTTTGTTATCACAACCGTTATACATTTCTAAAAATTGCCACTGTGTTTTGGCTGGCGTCCAAAAGTAGACTACCATTTTTTGACATCGAAAGAGAAATTCAAAGTGAAAGAAATGGGACTTTTCCGCTAATAAGGCTGGGATTACGGTGCCTCGCTCTACCGTATCTTACACTCGATCGTAGGATAGGCGTTCCTGCGATCAGTCGTAACTTCGTATTACGGTGCCTCAGCGTAAGTCCTCGTGCTTCGGTGTAAGTCCTCCTGCAGTCAGCCAATCAGAGGCCGCAGTTACATTTGTTTTGGTTGCGCGCGCATCTACTTGCGTCTTAACTTACGACTGCTTCGAAGCTGTCGTAAGATCGCGAGGCACTGTAATGCCGTTTACGTTTTGTTTATATCGTAAGTCTCTAAGTTGATCTTAAGCGAGGCACCGCAATCCCAGCCCAAGGAACGGTTAAATGAACTTATAACAAACCTACCAAAATAATTCCTATAAAATATTAGATTTACATTGTTTATTCTAGCTAAAAATACAATCATTATTTCAAGTTTTTTTTTCTTTTTTCTTTTTTTTACCATAACACAATTTTTAATAATTTTAATTTTCCTGAACTTTTGTGAATATTTTCCTAAAAAATTAAATCTTTTAACATGTAATTTAAAAAAAGTAATTGGTAACATGTAATCAAGGTATGCAATCAAGATGAAGCAACCAATAAAGACCAGTTCTAATCTTTAAAATTAAAAATTGAAAAATCAATTAAAATTACGTCATGTTGACACAATTATATAAATTTTTCTTTTTAGTTTTATCAATGTTAAAATGCATTTCAAGATATGCAGAACGTCATTTTCACCGGCGCAAACTTTTCACACGTACTTTGTATACATTACTTTTATGCTTAAACACCACGTATACAAATAAAAATATATTTTGTATTTAATTGTAATGAAAAAATGGATCAACAAAGTTATAATGCATAATGATAAAATAAACCCAATGGACAATATTCTCGTGACGTCA
The DNA here is from genome assembly GCA_963931845.1 of Maratus michaelseni. NCBI lineage: Eukaryota > Metazoa > Arthropoda > Arachnida > Araneae > Salticidae > Maratus > Maratus michaelseni. The sequence continues at coordinate 58,838,111 of OZ007600.1, read as the reverse complement.
CAATAAGTATGAATTTTTATTCGCTTATAAAACACGCGGATAAATATTTTTGTCGAAATTTAACTTGCAAATTAAAAAATTCGGCCTAAAAGCCCCGTGCTTTTAATATTTATTATTTCTCTTTTATCCTCGCAACCATAGAGTCTCTCGTTACTCTGTGCCTCGCAATAGTGGGCGTTATCCGATTGCTGACTTTATGACGTTATATGCAGAAGTAAACGTTTAATTTAAAATTACGGGTAATTATTTAAATTTTCGAACAAACGAATGTACGATAACAAACCTGTGTCCAAATATCTTTCATTTAAAAAAAGAATGATGTAATTTGATATAGTAGTTTGTTCCCACGGATTGTCGAAAGAAAACGCTTAGCGTTTTAAATATATAGATATATAATAAACCCGTGAGAAAACGTCTCATTTTATCTCTTTTGTACTATTTATTATTTTTTTTTATAATCATTGTTGATTATTTTATTGTTGTGGCAACATTCATTTGAAAATAAGCTTTCATTTCATTTATAAAAACAATGCCGATTTAATTTTTAATTATCAACAATTTTTAATCAAAATACATGTTTTAACGAAATGTGAGTGAACTATGTCAGAAAGCCGCTTCAAAAACCTTTCGAATGATACCTCATTCGTTGTTGTGCGTTTCGTAAATTCATAGAAAAAGGGGATGTTGACTACAGTGCCTAGAATATTCTAGGCACTGTAATATTACGATTTCTAACTTGACAAGTTAGCTCTCCCCAAAGCCAATCACGGACTTGTATATCCATCTATGGCTCTTCCTACACTTTAGTTAGAACTTCATTGACTATACAATCAATGAAGTTCCGGATGGGTGTAGATTTGGATAAGACAGAATAGAATACACTCCGGAAGAGTGTTTTCTAGAAATGAAAAAACAAAACTGAGGTAATCATGAGATGTTGCCGAACAGTTGATGTCGGTTAAGGGGCTTCCGAGTTGCGATCAACTTTACGCCCAGTCTATTTGTGAGTTACCTGTCTTGTAAATATTGAGCCGTTGGGATAAGTTAAATGTAGTATTAACTACATAAGAAAAAACAATTAAAAATAGAAGAAAAATTAAACAATGGGAATAAAGAAGTAAAGCTATAGAGATTACGGATAGAGTCTAATAAATGGAAAAAAGTAAAATGGTATAGCTGTAGTTAAAATTAACTACTGAAAAAGTGTAAAATAGGGTTCGGAACATGTTCAAAAACAGCACATAAATGCCAGGTGGAAAAGGCAGGCAAAGCTAAGCTTTAACAAAAATAGCACTTAAAAAGAACAAACATTTTTTTTTTTATATAAATTTTTTTATTTATATTTATATTTTATTATTATTTTGTATAGTATAGGACAGAGCATATTTTAAGGAATTCTCACTGGGCGACAATAGGCTTGATCTGTTGTCCCGAACAAATATCTATAAATTCAGCAACCCTCCCCCCCGATAACTGCAAACCAAATAATTAGAATATCGACTTCTATAATTCTGTTTTATTAATTCTGTCTATTTTACTTCTTCTGTACCTGGTAAGTAAATAATGATGTCTTCATTGAATCATGCAAACCCGTTCATTTATAGCTAGGTATAAGTCTATACATTCACAGTTCAGACTAATTGTTAACAATTGTTATGTTAGTCATATTTCATATATATAGATCAAACATAGCATTCAACCTACCAAATTTCTGTACCTAATTAAAAATGTATGTATGAAATTTATCATTAAAATTATGTTAAAATGCTGCTTACCTTTTACTGTTTCTGCACTTGACTTTTGTACATAACAGTATTACATCTACCAATTTGGTATTTGGAGCCTGGAATAAATTCTCAAATTGAAAAGCAAATTTGACCTGAACCATTCAATATTTGTTTTTAATTTCCTGTAACTATAGTTTTAGACCCAAAGTGGAACCAATCAAAAATATTTTCCTCTTGCTGTTTAAAAACATTAAATAAAAAAATACCATGTTAAATTTTATAACATGTTTCGAAAATGCCAAATGAACAATAATTAAAGTGATTAAACATCTTTAGCCTTTCATAAATTACTGTATTTTGAAAAGAGTAGAACTAAACAAGGAAATCGATTTTACTCTTCATGTTTAAAAAAAATCAAATTCTAATTGTAAAATATTTCCAAAATACTACAGGAATATTTACAATAGGTTAAAATTTTTATACAAAGGACTTTCTTATGGAAATAATGGAATTAAACAAGGAAATCGATTCGTTCTTTATATTTTAATGAGTTAAAATTTATTACATTTTTATAATGGTTTTAAAATGTTACAATAGTAATAATTAAAATCGTTACATTTTTTCTTACAAGTTATTATCAGTTGCAAAGAATTTTTTGACAAACTCTTGTGTTTGATAGACATCTTTGTCTGGAAGCTTTATCCTTCTTTCTTTGCTCTCTAGGAACTTTGCAACAGCAGGTCTTGGATAATAAAAAGCTGTTCCAATTCCATTAAGAGCAATAAACATTCTTGAGTTTAATGCTTCTCTTGATAGTCCCGACTGTTTGTTAGATTTAAGCGTTGTATGTATGGACAGGACACAGCTTTTTCTGAGCCAGCGCTGTGAGGTGTTAAAGAAACATTTGATTGTACCAATTTGTTAAAAACTGAGTGGGATTGAGACGCTTTGAAGTAGTGATTGAGTCTTGCTGTTGATGAGGTCATATCTGATGTAGGAGGCAGTTTCTCAGCCGTGTATAAAACAACCACATCATCGGTAAAATCGGCAACTTTGTCTTTACCAAAAACGTTCTCAACATTAAGGCAGGCTGCACTAACAATCTCTGTTGGTCTTCTTGCTTTTAAGAAAGCATCTATCCTGTTGGAGATGCTCATTTGATCCTCTTCCAATCGTTGAGAAACAAATTCTTTGCAACTCAATACAGTTTCTTTTCTCACTGCAGACCACCATCTCTTGGTAGAAACTAACGAGTTGCAAACTTACGCCTACGAGGATTTTCTTCAACATCCGAGCCACTTTCAGATTCCTTAGTAGCTTCATTTATGTCCATCAACTGCTCTTCGTATCCACCAGGATAACACCCATCTATACTATTATATAAAGAGGAACGGTGACTGACTGACTGACTCATCAACGCCCAGCCGAAATTACTAAAGTCAGGGTCACGAAATTTGGACTGTAGATTGCTGTTATGGCCTAGGCAAGTAATAAGAAGGGATTTTTGAAAATCCCCCCCCCAAGGGGGTTCGAATGTTTTAGGTCATTTCGCTATATCTCACCAGCAGTTATAGGTAGGAGCGCGAAAATCAGAAAACAAATCTACTAAAAAAATGATTAAACATGTATTTCAGCGATTTTAGAAATTCCCCCCCAAGGGGTTAAAGGGGGGGGGGGTCGAATGTTTTAGGTCATTTCACCATATCTCAGCAGCAGTTATAGGTAGGAGCGCGAAAATCAGGAAAACAAATGTATTAAAAAATGATTAATCATGTATTTCAGCGATTTTAGAAATTCCCCTCCCGTAGGGTGTTAAAGGGGGGGGGGTCGAATGTTTTAGGTCATTTCGCCATATTTCAGCAGCAGTTACAGGTAGGAGCGCGAAAATCAGGAAAACAAATGTACTAAAAAATGATTAAACAAGTATTTCAACTATTTTAGAAATTCCCCCTGAAAGGGGTTAAAAGGGGTGGTCGAATGTTTTAGGTCATTTCGCTATATCTCAGCAGCAGTTTTATGTAGGAGCGCGAAATTAAGGAAAACAAATCTACTAAAAAATTGGTTAAACACGTATTTCAGCGATTTTAGAAATTTCCCGCCAAAGGGGGTTACAAAGGGGTCGAATGTTTTAGATCATTTCGTTCTATCTCAGCAGCAGTTTTAGTTAGGAGCGCAAAAATCAGGAAAACAAATCTACTAAAGAATAAATAAAACACGTATTTCAGCAATTTTGGAAATTCCCCCCAGAAGGTGGTTAAAGGGGGGGGGCAAATTTTTTATGTCATTTCGCCATTTCTCAGCTGAGGGCGAAATGAATTAAAACAAATCTACTAAAAAATGGTTAAACACGTATTTCGGCGATTTTGGAAATCCCCCCCCCCTTCCAGAAGGTGGTTAAAGGGGTATTCAAAAGTTTTGGGTCATTTCGCCATATCTCAGCAGCAGATTTAGGTAGGAGCGTAAAATTCAGGAAAACACATTCTACATGAACCACATATAGTTGCTATGTCCTTCCATGGACCGTATATTATTTATTAGTTTCAATATGTGCATAAACAAAAAAAATTATTTATCACATTTTTACAAGCTTTTAATTTTTAAAATTTCTAAGTACTGCAATTTTGTCTCACTCCCATTTTTATCCAATTTAAAACAACTTTTTTAAAGTACCTACGCTTCTCTACCCTACATTGTAGTGAACACATTGTCTACACATACAAAGTCTTGACGGGCCACTAGTCTTCGATAAGAGTCAAAGCATTCGTAAAAGTTTTCTTTGACAATTCTATGTCAGGCAGTGTAATGAAAGACCTTTGACTTCCCAGCCTGCCTTATAATTGTATCGTACTCTCCCTGCCTATACTCAGTATCTGCTATAATGACTGTCGCCAGTCATATTATCCGAAGCACAAAGACAGTTTTTGTTATTCAAAGATTTTTTATTTCAAAAATTGCGGGCACCATTCCCTGCCACTGGGCGACAATAATTTCACACTGGGCGACACTAGTGTCGCCTACTTTATATGTTATTTTATGCCCTGGCATAGGAATACGTTTAAATAAGAAATTACAAATTTATATAAAAGTAGGGGAGATAAATTTGCAGAATGGTGAGCACTAATGCTCATAATCAATAATTTTGGACGCTTGCGGTGATGTAGTTCGAATGCGTCATAATCCGGCAACTCTGCGATTATATCATTAGGGAGGTCATATAATTTGTCATAAAATTTTTTGGCAAGGTGGCTGATTCTTTTATTTAATGTGGTAGTTTTGAGGTCTCTGCGAACAGTGCTATTACGGAGATAGCGAGAGGCATTTCTGACAGTACGCAGATTTTTGTTATGAAGTTGGCTGAGGTTTTTCATGGAGGATTTGCAGATATAGCCCCAGACCGGAGAGGCGTAGGTGATAATTGGTAAAATGCAGGAATTATAAACCCAGATAACAATTTTTGATTTTTAAAACATTTTTCTAACCTTAACATGTAAATGACTAGATGCTTTTTAAAGGCTTTGTCTGAAAAGTGTGCAAACATTGTAAAAAGGATTATAAAAGGTTGCTAGTTGACACAATCTGAGGTACTTTGTAAGTGTTTTAGGACAAGCATACCAAAATGTAGAAATGTAAGGCTAGTTACAGTATTTCTTATTAGCCATTGTAACAAGAATTACAATCAAAGGTAGATAATAATGCTTTTATTATAAGCATCTATAAAGGAAATCAGAAAGGTTTTGATTAATCTGTTAGTTTTAAATCTTAACTGACAGAGGCATTAGATTTTCATCAAAATAACCTGGCTTAGAAATGTCCTTTGTTGCTGTGGGAAACTAAATTTTAGCTTAATTTTTATATGCTGAAGAAAAAAAAAATGGAAAATAAGGATTTTTATTAGCCCACATTATATTTAAGAAATCATAGTAAGTTACATATTTTAATTAATATATTTCTTTTTTTATTTGCTAAAATTCTTTTCCTATGTAATTGCTAAAATTTGAATATATTTTATTTTTTATATTTTAATTAATATATTGCTTCTAAAAAAAATATTACTTATTGATAACATTAAAAATTTTTAAATCTAATATGCATTTTGTTAGAATGAACTGTGAGGATTCATTTTACGAAAGTTTTCTAACTTTTGTTTGAATTTGACATAACTAATTAAAATAGATAACTTATTTTTTTTCTTTGTATCTCTTACCATTAATTAGTTTTAAAAATAAAGTCTAAAATATATGGGGGATAATATTTTCTTTTTAAAGTGAATTCGGGCAACAAGAAAATTTGTATAGTATATTTTTGCTTAAGCCCTACTACATTATCCTGAAAGTTTCACAATAGTTTAAATTTCTGAGTTTGGAATTGTTTATGTCTTGGTTTTTATGTTGTCTTTATTTATTGTTTTTATATTTGGAAAGTGATAATGGTCAGCCCACTATCAATTACTGTTATTTATTAGTTTATTGACAAACTGAAGTAAGTTAAACATTCTTGCATAATTTAATTTCATAAAGATTTAAGAACTTCATTTAAGAACTATATAAAACCAAATTTTGGTGTTTATATAATTACTGAGAAAAATTAGAAAAAAATATGCAATTTCCATTTATAACATTTTTATATCATATGCATATTACCTATTTGTTTATCTTTAGTCTACTTTAAGCATGTTTTCATTTTACTTAAAACAGAAGAACAATAATTTTTCAGAATGATTTATCTCTGAATTAAATCTATTGATGCTCCATAATTAAAAATAAATAATAATAATCGGTTAAGATTATTTAGACTTTTCTTTTTCCCTTTTTTCTTTAAAATATAAAAATTCATTTTCAAAATCTTTCATAATTATTAGTATGTATATTGAAACGTTAAAACTTTAAATAGTTTGATTTCATTAAAACTCATTTTTTTAAACTCCAGGAAAATAAAATGTATTAAACAAAGTAATAAAAATAACAATATTTAAAAATTTTGTAGCAGCGCATGCAGTAAAAATTTTATATCTTAAACGTACATAATATAAAAACAATTGTCATTGAATATTTTAAAATGAAATTTTATACAACATAAATTACTAAAATATAAGAAAATAAAACGTATGCGTAAAAATAATTAACTTTGACTAAATTACAGTTTAAATACTAGTAAAAAATCTATTATTATTATTATTACGCAATATTTAAAACTTTTGACGGTAATTTTTAAGCACATGAACTATAAGATGAATATTTTAAAATTGGGGAGCATCAATAAATAACATATACGATAATAATATATTGCAAAAGATAAACATAAACAAATGCTATTCTCTATCGTATTTTGCAATGAAAATATGGTTAAAGAACTCGCATTAATTCGTTAAGAATAAAAAACATATTATAAATGGAAATTTCAAGAACTACAACAGAAATATGCGTATGTATGTAGTTCTTACAATAAGGTACATCTTTATGAAATTAAATAAATACAAAATAGTTTGACATACTTTTGATGGAACATGATTGCACCAAATGCAAAGCCGGCACTGGCAGAGAGACGCTATAGTGACCTGCTCGCACGCCAATATCACCTTCAATGAGTCATGAGTGAGTGAACGCAAGCACATGGACAATTGGTAGCTCGAAATAAGTTGCGCATGCGCGAAAAATGAATGAGTAAAGATTATTTTAGAGCGTAGGTTTTCTGACGGTTATTTCAAAAATCTAATATTGAAAACATTACTGTGACCATGATATAAGGTAAAGATAATATACCTTTGCAGAAAAATTGAAAGAAAATGAAAAAAGACCGTTTTCGGAACCCTGCTTGCTATCTGGGAAAGGAGAAGTTTGTTATGGATAGCCAGTGTTTTACTATTAAGAAGAGGTTTTAGTGCAATCATAGCTCCAGCGACTTTCCCCCTGATGGTGAGGATATGTTTTTTGAAAGAAAGTCTTTGGTCAAGGGTGACCCCCAGGTACTTTGCTTCATTAGTCCAAGGTATAATGGTATTATTAATGGTTATTTTATTGGGATATGTTAGTTTTCTAGAGAAATAAACAGCAGTAGTTTTGTTTTCATTGATTTTAATGCGCCATAGGTCGCACCAGTCTAAGAAGGCATCAATGTGAGTCTGTAGATACCTGTAAAGTGTGTATGGGTGATGAGCGTAAGCGTAGATTGTAGTGTTGTCCGCATACAGTGCAAGGGGGATGTTAAGTGAACGAGGAATGTCGTTAAAGTATATGTTGAATAACAAGGGTCCGATGACTTTCCCTTGGAGGATACCCTGCTAAGATACGAAAAATGCTAGAGTTTGTGAAGTTATAATATAATAAAAGTACGTTCTCTCTATATTTACTGGTATGAGTTTATTATTCGTAAACTGTTTCTTGATGTAATTTAAAATGAATATATATATTTTTTAATTTCAGATGTAGTGGATGTAATTAATTAGAATAAAAGAAACGAGCATCCTATGAAAATTAATAATGGGTTTTCTTAAAATATGTAGCTATTCAGAAATTAAATTTTTATTGACAAATATTAGACTGTAACGTTATCGGCATTTAAACTATTGAACGAAAATGCAGTTTTACTTACAGTACTTAGAATACAAGGTAGGGTTCCTGTGCGAGCTCAACACCGTTTCGATATAGATACATGGCTTTCCATGATCATGAAAACTACCCCGTGGCATCACAATAGAAGGTCTATACCACCCCCTCCCCTCCCAAAGAAATAAAATTCGACCACCTCCCTAAAGAAGGAAATATTTTATTTCACCCCGTAAAATCAGTGGGCAACACGGCCCCACTTGTTTTCAAAATCTTTTCCGTTATTACAAGTATTTGTTTAGAGAATAAAATTTAACTAAATTTATTACAAAATTACAAAAAAAAAGGATTTTTTTTAAAGGTAATCATATTAACTGGAGTGGTTATAGTAACTAAATGTCAGTAAATATTCCAATTCAGCTCGATTTTCTGTTGCTACCCTATCAATTTCTGCCTGAGGAAATTTTTCTATAAAACTGGACTAAAACTTCCAGATTTACAGATAAATTTATTCACAAACAATGTATGTATGATGCACTTTCACATTTGTCAGAGGGTGGCTGAATCTTTAAAATTATTTTATATTTTAAGATTATTTTGCTGTATTTGTTGCTTTGAGGTAACGATAAATAAATAATCATCTAAATCATCTTGTCCTAACATGTCTATACGTCCCTCCTCACATTGCTGGCGAAGTACACAAGTTTTAAATCTTAAAACACTTTTTATATTATTATTATTTTCTCGTATCCATAAATAAATAATTAAATTAAAACGTGCTGCAAAAGCAAAAGTGTAGATATGACTATCGACTTTAAAGTCGATTAAAGTTTTTTCTTTTTTGATTATTTTTGAATATATTTGTTCAGATGTGCAATAGCTACCAAAAGTATGCTTTTGATTTGCAGTAATTTTCAGTTGGTTAGATTTTTCTAAAATTTTGCCTCTTGCCCTGTGTATATTGAACGTCTGGCATGAGTATATTATTCTTAAACAGTTTTAAATTAAATATACTTTCTTTATATATAATATATAAACTTTAAATTAAATATATATTTTTAAATATCTGATATAGTGGATGTAATTAGAATAAAAGAAATAAGCAACCTATGAAAAATAATAATGGGATTTCTTAAAACCACGTGCAGAAGACAGCGCAGTTGTTTCAGTTTTGCGCCCCTATTCTAGTATTAAGTTGGCACACTTAATATGCCTGCAATTTCGCTGAAAGCTACTACATTTTAATTTATAAAAGTTGGCATCATAAAAAATGATTTAAGGTTGTGTTCAGGAAAGAAGATCGCGCGGCGCGCGCGCGATGGAGAGAAGGGTTATGGAGTAGGTCTTATCGGAAATTTAAATAATTTAACATATTGAAATAATTTAATTATTTCAATTATTTTTAAGCTTCTGTGGCTCGGATTAGGTGAAACTAGCGACTACACATCTTTATCCTCCAAAAAAAATGGATCTTATAATAGGAATATCTATTTTTATTTCATCATAATAAACCCCCGAAACATTCATGAAAAGCATCACGTGATCAGATAGCCCGATCCGCGTTCATAACCTGCAAATTTTTAGCGCGGGCTGCGCGCGGGTGACTCACAAAAATTCTGTGGGCGATTTGATCACGTGATTGGGCTTTTTTGTGTCTTACTTGGTTTGGTAGGTTGATTGATACAGCTGTAGCAACATGATCGGATATCTGAAAAATTTAAAATTTTTAACATTCTAAAATGATTTTTTAAGCCAACATAATAGAATACGAAAGTATGATGTGTATATATATATATATATATATATATATATATACATCATATAGTAACATAACTGCTGTCAACTCTAAAACTACAGCACCTACTAAAACTGATATATTAGTTTAGTTGATAGCAGTTACATAAATATATATATTGTACAAAACAATGCATATAATATTATAAAGTTTAATTTTCTATAACCAGTGCACCTTTAACTAACAAGAGAGAGGACGTTCGGATCACCGAATTCCTGAAACACGGTATTGGTGGTTTCAATAAAATTAATGTAAACTCTAAAAAAAAGGGTACTTTTTGGTTAACCGGGCACCAGTGAAACAAATATAAATATATACGCAGACACACACACACACATATATATATATATATATATATATATATATATATATATATATATACATACATATATACACAAACATATATGTAGATATATATTTATATTTTTTTTTCACTGGCGCCCGGCTAACCGAAAAGTACCAAAAATTGTTATGTACTTTACTGACGTTTGGGTTGTCCTACACAGATGAACCTGAAAAGTATGGATACAAAGTGAATGCTCGCCGTTTATTTCCGATTTTCTTCCCCTATTTTTATTAATTTAAAAATTATTTATCAGTTGCTTTATATTTTTTGGGATAAATAGAATGTTAATAAATCAAGGTCGTGATACCAACATATGTTGGTATCATGACCTTGATTTACGATAAATCTTTTAACATATATATGTTAAAAGATTTATTTCTTTATTTATAATAGTAAAATAAAATCTTTGTTAAAATTTGATAAAAAAGCTTTTAAACATTTTATTAAAATATATTTTTCGATAACAACCTTGTTGAAACATAATTATTAATTTCTAAAAATTTATTTTTCTTGAAATTAATTTTTAGATGTAAATTGCATTATCTGGAGGCACGGCAGTGCCTCCGCCAAGTCGAGAGAGGACAGCCGTAAGCATACTTTTCTGGAAGCAACTCAGGGCACTTTTGACCCCCCCATATCTCCGCGCTGGAGTATCCCAAAAATTTTAAACTTCAATTATAGAGAGTATTTGGCCCACAGGACCAAAATTTAAAATTACAACTTTCTGTCTTTTCTAGTTCAGGCGATATATGAACTCAAACATTCGATTTTTTGTCACTTCTTACTCACTCGTTCACGCGTCATCAAAAAGATTGGGTAGATCCCGTAGCCCCAGAAACTGGACATTTGGAAAAAAGGTAGTGTTTAGGATACAAAGAAAGGAAAAATTATAAAATCCAGAAAATTCGAAAAAAAAACATTCGAAAATTCAACAAATTCCATCAAAATTGAAAATTGAAAATAATACGATCTTGTTGTCTTGGAAACTTAAGATTTGGTGTGAAGGTAGTGTTTAACATCCAGAAAAAGAAAACATCAAAAACACCAAAAAAATCGAAAGCAAAATTGAAAAAAATCGAAGAAATTGAAAAAAACCGAAAATTTGAAGACAATCCGATTTTGTTGCGCTAGAAAATTCAAATTAGGAATAAAGGTAGTATTTAGGATACAGAAAAAGGAAAATTAAAAAAATCCAGAAAATTCGAAAAAAAAATAAAAAAATTCGAAAAAAATTGAAAAAATGAAAATAATTTGATACGATAACGCTCGTATTTATAAATTAATTTGGATGAAACTAATTGTGTGTATTAAGCTCACCAATGCCTCGACCGAGTTCGTTGGCCAGCTTGGTCCGCCATCTTGTTTCAAGATGGCGGCCACGGAAAATTTTAAAACTAAAATAAATATACAAAAAAGTTAAAAAATCAAGTTTATTTTTTAATTAGGTGTTAGGACTTGATACAAGGATTCCAGAGCATTTTTTGTTTTACCTCTATCTTAAAAATTGGCTGAGATAGAGCAGTTTGAAATTCTAGGGTGGCTGACATTTTGAAACAAAACAGCACATTACAAAAAACCAACGATAAATTTATGGTCAATAATGATCAAGCAGGTGCAATCCCGAATGAATACTCCGTGTTATTATAACTGTAACTTTGACTTCGAAATTTTGATACGTTGCATTTTCTATTTGTTGATATTTTTGAACTATGATTTACGCTAAGTGAAATGTTGTTGTTGAAGAGGGATTTTCCATGTAAATCCGAAACGTCCAATTTTAATATGTTTTTAATGTTTTATGAAAGTGTATTGTAATGTCTGTAATTTTAATGATTTTAATATAAATTTATAAGTTTTAGTGAACGTGATTTCTCGCAAATTATTTTCTTTCATTGTTGTAATCATTTTCCCAATCATACGCATAAAACTATATATTCAAATCCATTAGCGCCAAATTCTCGCCAAACTTGGCGACAATTGGCGAAATCTCGCCAAATTTGGCGACAAAAATAAGTCTTCATAAATGAAGCCAACTTGGCTATAGCTCAATAATTTGGCGAATTTCTTATTCAAATTCAGTGTAAACGAATCTTTTGTAAACGGTTTCTTTGCATTTTAACTTGCTGTTTTCGAGTAACATTAGCTAAAATTTTAAAACGAAGATATAGGAAAGCTACCTTTTCCTGCCGGTACAGGCCGGAGGACTTTTTTATGAGTTCTCGGATGCAATCTATGTTTTGCATTAAATAAAGTAAAACATTAAAAAACAAATCCCACAGGATGGGGATAGTTTGTTTTAGATAGATTTTAAGATAATTGTCCTATTAGCTAGTACACCTTCCGTTATTGTTTTGTGTTATTTTCCCCGGATTATGCTTTTCTTTTCTTTTGTTTACGAATTTTGTAATAGAAAAGTTCCGCTATAGACTGGCTACGTTATAGACCTTTTTTTTTTTATAGACAGGTTCATTTTCTTTCACAGGCTTTACTCTATTTAATTTATATATGAAATATTTGTTGTTAAAAGATGTTGGTCGCACAAAAATTTTCACATCTCTCCCTCCCTCCCGACATTACTGGTTGGTTATGGCTTGATAGTCCTTTCTAAATAAAATCATGGTGATTCTAAGATTCTCTTGATTTATCTCTAAATTGAACATAAACGATCCTAAGAAAACGGATCAATGAATTACTATATTGGCATGAGGAAATTTAGTTGCAGAAAAATGGAGCATATAGCTAACATTAAGTCTAATAGGAAAACCACAGCCTTGGCAAGATCTGGAGGCACGGCAGTGCCTCCGCCAAGTCGAGAGAATACAGCCGTAAGCATACTTTTCTGGAAGCAACTCAGGGCACTTTTGACCCCCCCCATATCTCCGCGCTGGAGTATCCCAAAAATTTGAAACTTCGTTTTTCTAGAGTATTTGGCACACATGACGAAAATTTAAAATTACAACTTTCTGTCTTTTCTAGTTCAGCCGATATGTGAACTCAAACATTCGATTTTTTGTCACTCACTCACTCACTCGTTCACGCGTCATCAAAAAGATTAGGTAGATCCCGTAGCCCTAAAAACTTGACATTTGGAAAAAAGGTAGTGTTTAGGATACAAAGAAAGAAAAAACTATAAAATCCGGAAAATTCGAAAAAACAAACATTCGAAAATTCAACAAATTCCATCAAAATTGAAAATTGAAAATAATACGATCTTGTAGTCTTAGAAACTTAAGATTCGGTGTGAAGGTAGTGTTTAGTATCCAGAAAAAGAAAACATCAAAAACACCAAAAAAATCGAAAGCAAAATTGAAAAAATCGAAAAATCGAAAAATTTCAAATAATCCGATTTTGTTGCGCTAGAAACTTGGAATTCGGAATAAAGGTAGTATTTAGGATTCAAAATAAGGAAAAATTAAAAATTCCGGAAAATTCGAAAAAAAAATACAAAAAATCGAAAAATTCAAAAAAAGTTGAAATAATTAAAATAATTTGATTTTTTAGCCTTAGAAATTTAAAATTCGCAGTAAAGATAGTGTTTAGGATTCAGAATAAGTTAAAATAAAAAAAAGCAATAAAATTCGAAAATAAAATAAAAAAATCGGAAAAATCGAAAAATAAGGAGAATTTGAAAATAATTCGATTTCATAGCGCTAGAAACTTGAAATTTGGAATAAAGGTAATATTTAAGATACTAAATAAGGAAAAATTAAAAAATATGGATAATTAAAAAAATACCCATAAATTAGTGCAGACGATATATGAACTCAAAGTTTCGATTTTTTGTCACTCACACACTCCCTCACTCTCGCGTCATCAAAAAGATTGGGTAGATCTCGCAGCCACAGAAACTTAAAATTTGGAATAAAGCTAGTGTTTCGGATACAAAGAAAGAAAAAATTATAAAATCCGGAAAATTAAAAAAAAAAAAACATTCGAAAATTCAAAAAAATCGAACAAAATTGAAAATTGAAAATAACACGATCTTGTAGTCTTAAAAACTTAAAATTTGGTGTGAAGATAGTGTTTAGAATTCAGAAAAAGAAAACATCAAAAACACACAAAAAAAAATTGAAAATAAAATCGAAAAATCGAAAAATTTCGAATAATCCAATTTTGTTGCGCTAGAAACTTGGAATTCGGAATAAAGGTAGTATTTAGGATGCAAAATAAGAAAAAATTAAAAAATCCAGAAAATTCGAAAAAAAATCAAAAATTCGAAAAATTCGAAAAAAATTGAAAAAAATTAAAATAATTTGATCTTTTGGCCTTAGAAACTTAAAATTCGCGGTAAAGATAGTGTTTAGGATTCAGAATAAGTTAAAATAAAAACGCAATAAAATTCGAAATTAAAATAAAAAAAATCGAAAGAAATCGAAAAATAAGGAAATTTTGAAAATAATTCGATTTCATAGCTCTAGAAAGTTGAAAATTGGAATAAAGGTAATATTTAAGATACTAAATAAGGAAACATTAAAAAATATGGATAATTCAAAAAAAAAAAAAAAATAGAAAGAAAGAAAGAAAGAAAGAAAAAGAGAGAAATTGAAAATATCATGATCTCGTAGTCTTAGAAACTGAAAATTTGGTGTAAAGGTAGTGTTTAGGATTCAGAAAAGAAAAAAATAAAACACAACAAAAATTGAAAATAAAATCAAAAAATCGAAAAAAAAACGAAAATTTGAAAATAATTCGATTTTGCTAGAAACTTAAAATTTGGAATAAAGGTAGTATTTAGGATACAAAAAAGAAATAAATAAAAAATCTGTAAAATTCGAAAAAAATCGAGAAATTGAGAAAAATTCGATTTTGTAGCTTTAGAACTTAAAATTCGGCGTAAAGTTATTGTTTAGGATACAGAAAAAGGAAAAATTAAAACACAATAAATTCGAAAATAGAATAAAAAACTCGAAAAAGATCGGAAATTTCAAAATAATTTGATTTTGTAGCGCTAGAAACTTGAAATTTGTAATAAAGGATACAAAATAAGAAAAAATTAAAAAATCCAATAAATTACAAAAATAATTCGAAAAAATCAAAAATTGAAAACAATTTTATCTTGTAGTCTTAGAAACTTAAAACTTGGTGTAAAGGTAGTATTTACTATTCAATAAAAGGAACAATTAAAATATTCGTTAAATTCGAAAATAAAATCGAAAAATCCAAATATCTTTAAGAAATCGAAAATTCGAAAACAATTTGATTTTGTACTGCTAGAAACATTAGTTTTAAGATAATTGTTCTATTAGCTAGTACAACGCCCCTAATTGGTTTATGTTATTTCCCCCGGATTATTGTTTTCTTTTCTTTCGTTTACGAATTTCATTATAGAAAAGTTCCGCTATAGACTGGCTACGATATAGGCGATTTCTTTATAGACAGGTTTATTTTCTTTCACAGGTTGTACTCTATTTACTTCACATATGAAATATGGATTGTTAAATGATGTTAGCCCCACAAAAATTTTCACAGCTCCCCCTACCCTCGCGACATTACTGGCTGGTTATGGCTTGATAGTCCTTTCTAAATAAAATCATGGTGACTCTAAGATTCATTTGATTTATCTCTAAATTGAACCTAAATGATCCTAAGAAGACGAATCAAATAATCACTATATTGGCATGACAATCAGGTAACTTAGAATTAAAATAGAAAAATCAATAAATTTATAAAAAGTTGAAAATTTGAAAATAATTCGATTTTTTAGTCCTAGATGCTTGACATTTGGCAGAAAGGCAGGGTTTAGTACACAAAGTAAGGAAGAATTAAAAAATCCTTAAATAATAAAAAAAAGACTAAAAAAACGAAAAAAAAAACATCGAAAAAAGGAATATAATTTGATTTATTGGAAATTTCCGGAAATTTTAATTTTGGCTTTCTTTTTATACTAAAAAGTTCTTTTATGTTAAATGTCAAGTACCTAGGGCTGCCAGTAATATCTCAGATGGATAGCACCTATCCTGGAAGCAATTGAGAGTACTTTTGACACTCCCCCTCCCATAAATTAGTGCTTGCCTAGGAACCTGAAATCTCTTTTTATCTACAGTACTTTGCAAACGAAACTAAAGCTTCAAATTTTTTATACCTGTAAATAATAGGGACAGAGTGTGGGCTTAGCGAAAATCAGTGGATGATCTCCCAAAATCAAGAAAAGGAGGATTACTTACAAAAAGAAGTGAAATCTCATCAAAAAGTCACCTGTAAAAAAAGCAGCCAAGTCTCGTAACTCATTTACCGTAAAAAGTACTGAGATCGTATAAAGCCAAGTTTAACTATCTTATTAACTCTGAAATTTTCATTCACAAATCACTCCTAGTCTCTACATCTTAGAATTATTATTTTGTGACTTGGCAATTACGCAACACAGGGAAGTTATTACACATTACTATGTTATGGGATGGGATGGAATAATTTAATAGAGGCAAATTATATACGCACAGGGAAGTTATTACACCTTAATATGTTATAGTATTATTTGATTAAGACTAACTATATACATCACATTCTCGTGCTACGTAATTGCCAAGTCACAAAATAATAATTAACTAAAGATGTAGAGACTAGGAGTGATTTGTGAATGAAAATTTCAGAGTTAATAAGATAGTTAAACTTGGCTTTATACGATAGTGATTTGTGAATGAAAATTTCAGAGTTAATAAGATAGTTAAACTTGGCTTTATACGATCTCAGTACTTTTTACGGTAAATGAGTTACGAGACTTG
This sequence comes from Maratus michaelseni, assembly GCA_963931845.1. Taxonomy (NCBI): domain Eukaryota; kingdom Metazoa; phylum Arthropoda; class Arachnida; order Araneae; family Salticidae; genus Maratus; species Maratus michaelseni. The sequence continues at coordinate 58,820,982 of OZ007600.1, read as the reverse complement.
GCTGCTTTTTTTACAGGTGACTTTTTGATGAGATTTATTATATTGCAATAAACATCATAAAACACGAGAAACAAATGCTAAGATACTTGTACATTCAGTAGAAAATTTATAAACATTCTAACTATATTTTATTTATATTCATTACGAAACTAGACGGTAAACCACATGTATTTTACCTCTTTACAAAAATAGGTACTGATATTTCTAGTTTAAATAATGTATATATTTTACATTTTATTTTTATAATATTTTTTACATTGTAAAATATGCGTTGCATTCTATTCGTACTAAAAATTCACTGTTGAAGTACTCATTATAAAAACATGGAGAAATTCGTACAAATTGACTATATTTACATTTCTTATTTTACATTTGCTAAAAAGAAAAAAAAATAATAATGTTTAAATATTAAAAGACACTGTAATGTAAAATTTTAATCGTAAAATAGCTGAATTTGTCGTATTTAATTAAATAAGTAATTGTTAATAATATCAAATTTTGCTTTTATAAAATATATTCCATTAATCATGAAAAATACAAAGCAACCGATTAAACATTTTTAAATGAAAAAAAAAAAAACAGAAAAATCAAACAGAAATTTTGGGGGATCGAACCCACTACCTCCAGAATCAAGAGCAGTGCTGTAACCATTCGGCCACCAAATTCACTTCTTAATTTAACAAAATATCATTAAAATACGCTAATTAGTCAAATGAAGGACTGTGTTCATTATCATTGATTTGGATGTCCAAATCAATGATAACGAACGCAGGCCTTTCAATTTCATTCACAGTTTAGACTCACTCGATATTTTAATCTCCATCGCCCGCGCGCCGCCTGATCTTCTGTTCTGAACAGCCCCTAAATGACGTACGATGCATGTTGATTTGTTTACAATTGTTTGGATGAACTTTTTTATGATATGTATCGTAAAAAAGCGGCGAATTTCCCCCGAATTTAAATATTTACAATATAAATAATAAACAACTATATTCAACTTTTAAGCAATATATTAAACTTGGCATAAGGTTATTCTTTTGGACTTCATGTTTGTCACAAGTGCCTTTAATTCTCTGTTCCGCATGAAGCGAAGCCATTATTTATTATAATATAAGAAATATAATAACTTTGGTATGAAAGCATTAAAACCCTCTCAGAACAATGTACCTATTTGATGCTTTATGTAGATTTTTGCGAGCATTTTTCGGATTCTTCATGAAGCACAACGAACGAAACACGAATACTAATAAATTAAGAATTTATGTGAAATGTGGCTCTAATACTATGATTCCCGTTGATATAGACACAAATTGGACAATTCATAATTTAAAACAAGCCATAAGTACTAATTTATGTATGAAGGAAGAGGAGCTGCGAATTATTTTTGCTGGCAAAGAGTTACACGACAGTATAAAATTAGAGGTAAACCATTAATTAAGTGTTCACTCTAGAAAGAAAAGAGGGGAAGAGTTCCGTATCCTGTGCCGCTTGGCGGACGTGGCGAAAAAAATTGCGCCAAAATGCCGTTTTGGCGACATGAAAAATTTTCCATGATTGCGGAAAAACATCATTTTTAAATCTTTATGTTCTTTATAAATCAATGATTTTGCACCATTTTTAAAAATAGAAAATGATGTAAAAACATGGATTTATAAATAACATGAAGATTTAAAAACGAAGTTTTTCTGCCATCTTGAAAAATTTTTTCTGATGCAATTACACAAATTTTAGCAGCATTCTAAGGAGTAAAAAACTAAACAAATGTGCTTTTTTAGATGTAAAAAAAAGAGAAAATAACTTACCAGAAAATATTTCAAAAACTGTTATAAATTTAATGCACGCAAAATCTCGCTCACAACTGCCAAAAAAAACTTTATTAAATATAAAATAAAAGCAAAAGAATAAATTAGGGATGCACCGGATGTGAATTTTTGCCGGATACTGAATATCCGGTACAAAATTTAACCGAATATCCGGTATCCGGCTGAATACTTTTTTTGTTTTTAATTTCAATAGTTATACAGTAGAGCGCCGCTAATCTGCAAACCTGTAATCCGCAAAGGCCTCTAATCCACAATCAATTTATGAATGTAAACAAAGAAATTTAATTCTTGAAAAATGCTTATGGTGACAAAATTTTGAAAAATTGTTCACCAATTTTAACATTTTTCTTATCTTTATATATAGTATTATATATCATATAACATTCTTCTTTATAGTTTAAAATGAAAGCACATTTAATCAGTATATTTTATCTATTCATTTCTTCATACAATACTTGGAAAATACAATTTGAACTTTTGTGATTTTTTTTTTTTAATGATAAAAAAATCCTTACTTAGACAATATATTTTATAATATATTTATTTTTTCATTAAATCGTAATGTAAAATTGAAAAACACATAAAAAAATACATATATATTGCTTTTGAACTCTACTTAAAGATAAAATTCAACACTATAAACCAAATGTCTTAAAACAGACAACAATTGATGCCATATTTAAGAAATTAAAAAAATAATAAATTATTTTTTACATAGTTATTACTTTATCTATGTATTAAAATGTGTAATTTATTTATTTTTTAGTATTAGCAATCTAAATTTGTCCAAAATGTGAATTTAAAAAATGTAAACAAAGATTAAATAGACATGGCCTGTAATCCGCAAAAAGCCTCCAATCCGCACAACACTTGGAACCAAGCTTTGCGGATTAGTGGCTTTCTACTGTATTTCTATTTTATGCTTGCTTTAAAGAAGGAAAACTTAAAATTATTATAATTTTATGTCATTCAAATGTTAATAATAGATTAACTCATTTATTAAGTTAAAGTTGCTTAAAAACAAATGCTTTTTACTAATTAAGTTTTCAAATTTAATCATGTTTTGTCTTTTGCCTATTCTAATATACATATCAGTAGTTTTTTTTCCTTTATTCAGGGTCATTGAACATAAAAAGATAAACCATTAAATAATTTTAATTTCTCTGTTTTTCATACTTATAAATGTTTGTTATTTATAAATACTAAACATCCTATTGAAGCATCTTTTTCTTTTCTTACGTACTGATACATATTATTACTTACTTTTTTTATGATGAATGTTTTATAACAGAATTTAAATAGAGAAGCTCCTCATTGCTAGTATCTTGTTTTGTAGTAGAAAGGGGATAGTGAACTTATTCAAGAAAGTGGCACAATTCTTTTCATGATCAGTATTATTTTACCACAGCTGGTCTTCCATCCATAGACAAAGTAGTGACAAAAGATTCAATAAAATCATTTTTACTTTAGAATTGTTGAAAATCAAGAAAACAAGACAACCAGAGGAGTGAACGTTTATTCTCAGAAGGAGGAAAATATTTGTGATAAAAATGTAACAGAGCCTGAAAATGCTGAGCACCATAACTTGTCTTTAATTATAATTGTCATATTTTAATTATTATATTTTCATTTATATATAAATCCTATAATTACATTTTTGCGAAAATATGAATATTTATTCCTATTAACATTGTTTTAACGGGATAATGTTGGTAAGAAACAAATTAATTTTGCACTAACCTTTTCTGATAATGTTAAAAAAGTATTTTGAAAATGAGTCACTATTCAGCAACTGGATATTGAAGTATTCGGCCGGACCGGATATCCGGTTTGAGTGCCGAATAAGCAGGATATCCGGCAGGAGACGGATATCCGGTACATCCCTAGAATAAATATAAATAAATAACTGAGAAAAAAGGGAAGTTTCATACAAAAAATATATTAAAAAAATGAAAAAATATTTACACAAAAATAAACAATCAGTTAATATTTACAAAAAAAATAATAAATAATTTAATGTTTACAAAAAGGGATCCCAGTCAGCAGGGTCGGACTGTGCCAGGGGAAAGGGCGCAGACCTTGGATTTTCAGAGGGCGCAAAAAATTTAACGAACGTAAATCAATTTTACTTAACTTGCGTTGTGTCTGACTTGACAAAGTTTAACACATTCGCATAACACCAAAGTAAGAAAAGGGCTTAATATTATATTCCTGAGTTTAGATAGATGACTTCGCTAGATTCCCTGTGCATTTGAAGTTCCATTAAATCTACACAATGCTACGCATTTTTTCAAAATATGTCATGTAATATTCAAAAACTCTAGAAAGTTGAATACAGATTACCTTGTATTCTGCTTTATTCTTTTGTCAATTGATACCTTAGAACAGTCTACAAATGATCACTCCTTACTAATTATCCTGCAAATAAGGTATAAAAAAATACATGGCTACCAATTTATTGGAAATAATTTCTACTGTTAAATTCTATTCGAAAATTTTGTTTCGGGGATTGTCTACATATTAAAAAATGCACGAACGTTGATTTTTCAAATTGTAACACCAATGTTTGAGTTCCCTGGATCAAGACAGCCTGGGAATATACTTACGTATCTTAATTCTTCATAGAGACATAAAAGAAAATGTGTTAGGAATTTATCTAATCTATCTAAGTTAAATATTGTTAGAAAAAGTACTGAACACTCATTTAGTCAGCAGTAAAATTATACAGGAACTTTAAATTTATAAAAAAAAACTTTATATAAAAGTAAATACTACAAAATGTTTCTTCTAAGTGTCTACGTGTTATTTTCTGTAGATTCTTTGAAAACAGAAAGCGATCCCCTTAGACTGTAGGAAGGGTCTCTGCATATCGAAAACTAATTATTCAAATGAGCTGTGCACTTACACACTGTTTTTTTTATATGAATTTATTAATAACTTTCATAATTAAAAATATGTCTTTGGATAAAAAAAAACTGGAATATGTTTGGGTCTATCAAGTGTATTTCATAAAAAAATTCAATCGGATGATTTTTATAAGTTTGTTAAATGGATTTTAACATTAGCATCCTCAAACTTTAAACTCTTCTAGCTCGAAGAAAATTTAACATAAAGTACAGAGTTGCCAAGTCTCCGGATTTTTGCACACCAGTAATTTTTTAGAGAAAATGTTGGTCTCTTAAATCGCAAAATGCTCTGATTAAAAAAGAACAACATTTTCTGTACTAAATTACTGGTATCCAAAAAGCCGGAGACTTGGCAGGTCTGAAAGTATTTAAACTATACCTTTTCATGGGCTGTCTCAATCCAAGGAACTCAAATAGGGTATCAAAAATAGGTGTTATTATTTGAAAATTCAAAGTTGGTATTTTTAATATGTAGACGACTCCTCTTGTAACATACTTAATCCATAGCTTTAATTAGTAGACATTATTCCCAATCGATTAGTACCTATAGACTTTTTACAATTAGTTTTAGAAGAATTGGTAGGGGGTGATCACTTTTTTTTCCAGGACTGTACATTAACACACTTGATATATCCATAGTTGTGTCCATTAACGGCAAAAAAAAAAAAAAAATAAAATAAAATAAATCTTGCTTTACTTTTTTTAGCAATTTTAGACACTTTGACGATATTTATGATTTTTTTAAACCGTCATCGTGCTGTGAGATATGACTTGATTAACTCTTCCTTTTTATACAATTCTTTTTTCTCTCAAGCAACACAGAATTGTTGATATCATTAGTCCATTGTTTTCTAGCTTTGTTGGCCAACTATTGACTTGGGCTGCTTCCAATAGTTTGAACCAACGGTTAGCTGCACGTCGGTCTAAAGATATGAGTTCCCATTTGACCAACAGTTTTGTTTGCTGGCAAAACTGCGTTAATAATAATATTAAAATATGCAAATAATTTATTCTATTTTAATTAGAAACTTCGACTAATTAGTTGATTTTTTTAGGCAAAAATTAATTATGCTTCTAGAAATACCTATGAAAAATACTTCTAATTTGGTTTCCTTGATTAATTAAAATTCATAAAGATACAACTTTGAAACGTTTTGAATTTTAAAAGAACTTTAATGTGCTTTTAAATGTTTTATGTATGTTTTTATGCACCTTCAAGCAATATATTTACATTTAGTTGTATCATTATGAATTTTAATTATTAAACAAGGTGAATTTGCACTGAAATTTTAACTTTTTATTGAATTGGTTTCTTTGGTTTCAGAAATGTTTCCTCATTTTGCATTTGTATTTAAACAAATATCTCTAAAACTATTATGTAAATAAATTTTACTTTTATGACTACTTAAATTCAAGAATATCAGTGCTAAGAGCTTCCAACCTCTATTTAATATATATAAATATTTATTTGACATAATATGAATTAGTTATCAAGTCAGTTATAAACATGGTATAGATGCAATTTCTGATATAATCTGACAGCAAATGCTGTTTATTTACTACAGCTTTTTTTAGTAAAGTAGCATTTTTAAATGTGGTCTCTGACAGTGTCTGTCTCATCACACATACAAAATAAAGATTCAATATGAAAAATTTGTTCAAAAAATATTTATATCGAGAACAAAAATGTACTTTCAGTATAGAAATAAAGATTTTGAAACTAAAACTCATTCTTGATTTTTTTCTTTTGAAAAAGTACCACATATTATAGCAGTATTTGGATGTGCAAATATAGGGGTATTTGAATGGAGAAATAACACTTGCTTGTGAAAATATTACGCTTGCAGCATTTGGGATAAGGAGAGGCAGGAGGAGGAAGAGGCATTTTGTGTGCTTAAAAATGACTTTATGCATCCTTAAAATGCTGAATTGATATCGCACTATAAAAAGGTTTATACTGAAAAATGACATAAAAAATAGCGATTAGTAGCCTTAAATCGCTAAAATAATTGAGTAAATTTACTTTTCTCAGCACACTCTTCCACATTTGCAAATTTCTTATCATAGTTAGAGATCAAGGGAAATTAAGTATCCATAATTGAAAGATATCCTCTGGGGATTATAATCCTGCAAGCGACAGGATTTTGCTGCCAGCGTTTTATAGTTAAAAAAAAACCTACAAAAGTTTCTGAATAGTAATCATCGCTTTATTTAATGATCAATTTTTCCGTGATTAAATAAAACAATTTTTTTATTTACAATACATACCGGAATTTCCGAATAGCTATTTAATAACAGAAAAGCTGTCATTAAATAAAGCTAATTGAAAATGTTGGTAGGTATTTTGAATGAAAAAACGCTAGCCGCGCGATCCCAGCTTGTCCATGCATTTATTATCATCCAAAGAAAACACTGTATCTTGGCCTCTATGTTGATGACATGCTCATTGTAGGAACCTCAGAAACCATAAGCACCTTTAAGCATAAAGTTATGCAGAAATTTCAAGCAAAGGCCCTTGGAGAAGCAAGTGAAATTTTATCCATGAGAATCCAGAGGCAAGCTGATGGTTCACTAACACTAGATCAAACAACCTACATTGAAGATATCCTGGAAACATTTGAGTCAAGTTCAGCTAAGGGTACATCAACTCCTTTAGACCCAAGCGTAAAACACTACAAAGTAAATGATGCAGAATGGTCAGTGGCGTATCCAGGGGGTGGGCTGATGGGGCTACAGCCCCCCCGAAATTGTCAAGAGTAAAATGAAAAGAGTGCTTTTTTCTTTCTTCTTTAGATAAATTTCTAAATTTTTTTCTGTTATACAGTGGATTAGCCATTCTCGTTAGTCCATATTAGTCCGCATTTGCATCACTGCATAAACAGGGTAAGGGGGCTGATTGGGTCATAGCCCCCCCCCCCCCCAAAGTAGTCGAAAATATAATGAAAAAAAGTGCTGTTTCCTTCTTTTTTCAGATAAATTTGTAATTTTTTTTGGTTATACAACAGACTACCCACTCTCTTCTTTTTAGGCCCATATTAGTCCACATTGACATAAGAGCATATTTAAAAAGACGAAGGGGATTGATGGGTTTACAGCCCCCACCCTCCTTACCGAAATATTGAAATATATCATGAAAAAAGTGCTGTTTTTTCCTTCTTTGAGATAAATTTGTAATATATATATTTTTTGTCATACAATAGACTACCCACTCTCTTCATTTTAAACCCATATTAGTCCACATTGACATCAGATTATACCTAAAAAGGAGAAGGGGCTGATGGGGTTACAGCCCCCCCCCCCCCTCTTCCCGAAATAGTCGAACATCTCATGAAAATAGTGCTGTTTTTTTCTTCTTTGAGATAAATTTGTATTTTTTAGCACTTTCCAACCTAGTTGAAAAGTGCTTATGACTTCGGTTTGTCTGGCCGTATGGCCGTCTGCCGTCTGGCCGTATGGCCGTCTGCCGTCTGCCGTCTGCCGTCTGTCCGTGCTCTAACTCCCGTAAATATGCTCGGATTGCTCTGCAATTTTTATATGTTATTGTCGTTATCTATAGTATGTTCCCTATTTCAACGGAAGTGTGTAGCACTTATAGTTTTTTACAGGGGTACTCAAAAGAATTCCGTTACATTGCGGTCTATGGGGAAAAATCATTTACGGTTTATTTAAATAATGTTTCCCTATTTTAAACGCATTGACATTTATATATATCACTAAGGTGTATTAGAAAAAGCTTAATATGGAATAGGGTGTGCATATCACTTATAGTTACTTTACAGGGACAGTCAAAAGAATTCCGTTACATTAAGTCTATGGAGAAAAATCGTCTGCGGTTTATTTAAATAGTGTTTCACTATTTTAAACGCATTGAAATTTATATATATTACTAATGTGCATTACAAGAGGCTTACTACAGAATAGTGTGTGTATAGCAGTCATCGTTCATTTACAGGGACACACAAAAGAATTCTCTACTGTCTCTTAACAATAATTCCTGGAAGTGCATTTTAAGTTACTGAACGCGATTTTAATTTTAACTCGCTTTTTGTCTATTACGTGGTGTGCATAAATTCTGTAGATCCTATACAGGGCAGCACAAAAGTTCGCGAACACATTTCCGTTTATTGACAGAAACTCCAGAAGGAGAATTTTAAACTGTGCTACGCGTTTCCTAACTAAACTAAAATTTAGCATCCTATATAGTATATATACAAATCTATAGATCATATACAGGGCTGAATAAGAGTATTCGGATATTTTTCCGAATATTGCATCTGTTGGAAATTCCTGAAATTAGGTTTTTAAATATGTTATGCGTTTTCCAAATTGTTTACTTAAATGGTATCTTTTAGCTTATTAAACGGTATGTTTTGAGAAATTATTTTGGAAACGATGGAAAGTGCTACATAATCTATGCTTGACGCATGATTTTTCGTTCTTGTTTGTTATACAACAGACTATCCACTTCTTCTTTTTAGTCCCATATTAGTCCACATTGACATCAAAGCATACCTAAAAATGAAAAGGCGGCTGATGGGGTTACACCCCCCCCCCTCTCCCCACCCGAAATAATCGAAAATCTCATGAAAAAAAGTGCTGTGTTTTTCTTATTTGAGATAAATTTGTAATTTTTTTTTGTCATACAATAGACTACCCACTCTCTTCTTTTTAACCCTATATTACTCCACATTGACATCTTAGCATACCTAAAAAGGGGAAGGGGGCTGTTTGTGTTACAGTCCCCCTTCCCGAAATAGTCGAACATCTCCTGAAAATAGTGCTGTTTTTTTTCCTTCTTTGAGATAAATTTGTATTTTTTTTTTCAGAGAACAGACTATCCACTCACTTCTTTTTAGTCCCATATCAGTCTACATTGACATCAGAGCATACCTAAAAGGAAAAGGGGGCTGATGGGGTTACAGCCCCCCCTCTCCCCCAAATAGTTGAACTTCTCATGAAAATAGTGCTGTTTTTTTCTTCTTTGAGATAAATTTGCATTATTTTTTTTCATACAATAGACTACCCACTTTCTTCTCTTTACTCCCATATTAGTACAGAGTAACACCACAGCATATCCAAAGAGGGTGAAGAAGCTGATGGGACAGAGAATCCCCCCCCCCCCACCTCCCAAAATGGTCAAAAATGGAATGAAAAAAGTGCCGATTTTTCTCTTTATGTTTGAGATAAAATTAGAATTATTTTTTCTGTCATGCAATGGACAACCCACTCTATTTTCTTTAGTCCGATATTAGATTAGTACACATGGGTAACAGCTACATTCCCCTTTCGAAGTGGTCACAGTGAAATTAAAAAAAAAAAACGTACGTTGTTTCTTTCTTTTTGAGATAAATTTGTTTCATTTTTTGGCATGCAATGAATTTGTTTTCTCGTTAGCACCATATGCCTCGCAGTCCTGCGATCAAAATTACTTGAGACCACAAAATCTATTTTCAAATGACTGAAAAACAGTTCCATACATGTTTTGATGGATAATTGAATACGTATAATATGCTCAATTGGCAAGATCTGGAAGTAGTTTAATTAATTTAAAGAATATTTAACTCTCTTCCACGGATGATGCCAAGACTAAGGAGGTATATTAGTGCGCAATGACATTAAACATTATTGCCAAATTAGCAAATGTACGAACTGAAAGTTTTTTTGTGAATTGCAATGTCAAGCAAGATTATTGATTTTCAATTTTGGAAGGATCTTTTAAAGATTCCCAGTAGTAATACTAAAAAAATAATCTCCTGTTGATTTGTTTGTTCCTGGTCTTTTTACTAGCGAACTAGTTTTATGTACGTTACGTGCTTTTCTAGATTTAAGGCTGTTCTCAAATACAAACTGGCTACTTTATGACATATTTTTTAATTCATTTTTGCTCGGAAACGCATGAAATTCACAGGTCTTTTTATTCAGAAACTTTGCAATCGAAAGACGTTTTCCCTTTTTTTGTAAAGGTAGAAAATCTTTCAGAAAGCACTGTCCAAGTTGGCGTTTTGAATCGGATTCCCGACACGGCAGCCAGAGAAGCGCGAAAAACGATTCGTTAATACGTTACCAGAATCACTTATAACTCGATAAGTAATCTATTTATCAAAAAATGGAAAACTCATCTCGATTCCAAATCTCTTCCATAGTCAGGCCTGCCAGTCTAATGCCTTTGCGTTTAAAAATGTGTCAGAAAGTTTCCCGTTGATGAGCAGAGAGGAAGATGCCTTTTTCAATATTTCAGTGTACAATTCTTAATTACTTTTCTATGAAAGTACAATATTACGAATAGAGTTCTTTTCTTATTTTGACACGACACACTTTAGTATCGGCATTTTTACCATTTGGAATATTTAACAAAAGAAGCATCAAATACATTCACAGGTTAAAAATAAATTTTCTTACAATTTTACTTACCGTTTTTTTTTTTAAAGTCCAGTAATATTGTTAGCCATAATTCAATAACTTTAACTCTTTTTTTAAAAAAGGGAAGTCTGATGTTTAGTTTCCAATTAATTCTTAACTTGTTCCTTCCTTCACAAATTTCATGCGTTTTTTTAACATATATTTCTTGAAGGTTAATAGCCATACGTTTGATCAAAATCCCAGGAGCATGTAATACGAAGGGAAGGGGGAGATCAAGAAGGAATGCTTGTTAACCCTACGATTTTGAATTAAATTTTTGTTGGTATTAAAAAAGAGATTTTGCAAAGAAAGTTTGTTTATCCTGAACAGACCCTGACCATCAAAATTTGGGGCCATGGCAACAGAAAATATTTTTGGCCCTTATCGTAGATTACCACATTTTTACAAATACTGTGAATGAGAAATGTATGTAACTATGTGATGCACCCATCCCATTTAAATGAAAGACTGAGAATAAATGTGAACTGAAGTTGGATTATTATTATTATTAGTTATTGAAATTTCTTCGTAAAAATTAACTTGACAGACTTAAATATCATGTTAAATAAACATGAACTAATGTTGCACGAACTTTAAAAACACACGCAACCCAAAGAAAATCGTATTTTATAAATAAAAAATTAAAACATTTCTAAACAAGTTTAAAACACATATGAAGAAGCTGAAATCAATTGGGCGCACTATGAGAAACTTAAATCTTCAAATGAGAAGAAAAATTATAAATATACTTATGATATCACTGACAATTTTAGCTTACATAAGTTGTGTAATGAATCTAGAAATTTTAATTTCTTATTCTATTAAGATTGTTCACAACAAAATTGATTTGAAACACCATAAATTTTTGGGCCCCTTAAATATGTGGGTTCTGGGAAAGTACCCCACGTGCCTTGGCAGTAATAGGGAATTGATCCTAAAATAGAAAACAAATTATGAAAAAAAAAATTGTTTGAGATTGTCCCAAGCAAAATTAATTTATTGTCAAGCAAGAATCGTAGCCAGAATTTAGTGGAGAAGGGAACAACTTTATAGATTATAAGCTACAATGACTTTCTTTTAAATGAAAGTATATGAAACAATCCATTATCACTTTTCAACTAATTTCGGCGGGGAGGGGGGAGGGGGGTGCTCGGGTTCGGCCCCGTACCTCCCCCTTCTCCCCCCCCCCCCCCCCGGTTTTTCTCTGCCTACGGCCTTATTGACAAAAATGATTTCTGTTTATAACGCAGTTCAACATGTTTCGTTCGTAAGACTCAGAACATTACCGAAATTTAAGTCAGCCCCCCCGAAATTAAATCCTGGATATGCCACTGAGAATGGTCCAATATAAAAGAGAAGAGTGACAAAATTCCTTATAGGCAAGCCATTGGGAGTCTGCTGTATGTTGCATGTGGAACACGTCCTGACATAGCATTCAGTTCCACCTACATGAGCCAATTCAACGAGAGACCCACCGAATTGCATTGGAGAAGCATTAAACACATCTTTCGATACCTCAAGGAGACCAAGCACCTATCCCTCACTTTCAGAAAAACTGGAGAAGCATTAAACACATCTTTCGATACCTCAAGGAGACCAAGCACCTATCCCTCACTTTCAGAAAAACTGGAAAAGCAGTAGAAATTTTCTCAGATGCAGACTGGGGTGCAGATCATGTAGACAGAAAGTCCTTCAGTGGATATGTGGTCATTTTTGCTGGTGCTGCAGTTTCCTGGTCTAGTAAAAGGCAGTGTTGTACTGCATTATCTTCTGCCGAATCTGAATATTTGGCCTTAGCCCATACTACAAAGGAAGTGCTATGGATGAGAAGCAGGGTTAGAAATTAGCGGTCGTTAGTCGCCAAATGCAACTAAATTATTGCATTTGACGACTACAAAATTATACCTAGTCGTCAAATTTGACACCTAGATTTTTTTTTTTTTTTTTAACAGATGCCGCGGACGTGTTATACCACATAAATTGGAGTTGGGAAGCAAACAAATAGTTCTTACACGTCCCATGGGACACATAATTTTCACACTCGTAAATTCTTTAAAGAATCGCGATATCATTTTGTTGAATGATCCGAAAAAACAACGAATTTCGCTGTAGGATCTCAAAAAAAGGTAAACTTCATCGAAGGATCGTTAAAAAACAGCGAATTCTGTCAAAGGATTGTGAAAAAACAGCAAACTTCGTCGAAGAACCGCGAAAAAAGGATTGTGAAAAATATGCGAAATTAATTAATAAAAATTCACGGAAAATGGCTAATTACGTTGACAGATCGTGAAAAAAATGAAAATTTAGTCAAAGGGCCGTGGAAAAACGTGAATTTCATCAAAAGGCCGTAAAAAAACACGAGTTTCATTGAATGATCGAGGAAAAATGTGAATTTCGCCGAAGGGCCTCGGAGAAAACGCCAACTTCGTCAAAGGATCGTTGCAAAAACTAATAATTTCATCGAAGGATCATGAAAAAACGGCCAATTTCATCGAAGAAACAGCAAATTTCATCATTGGATTGCAAAAAAACGGCGAATTCTGTCAAAGGATTGCGAAAAAATGGCAAATTTCATCGAAGGATCTCGAAAAAACGGTAAATTTCGTCGAAAAATCTAAAAAAAAAAAGGGCAAATTTCGGTGAAAGATTTTAAAAAACGGCAAATTTCGTCGAAGGATCGCAGAAAAAATGTGAAATTCGTCAAAGAGCCACAGAGAAAATGCAAATTTCGTCAAATGGCCGCAGAAAAAAACATCAATTTCATCAAATAACCATGGAAAAAACTTTTAATTTTGTCAAAGGTTCACAGAAAAAGCTCTAATTTCGTCAAAGGGCCACGAAAAAAACGTGAATTTCGCCAAAGAATCGCGGAAAAAAAACGCCAATTTCAACAAAGGTTCACGAAAAAAACATGAATTTTGTGAAATAGTCTCAGAAAAGATGCAGCATTCCTTCAGAAAACAGCAGACACACCAAGTTCTATATGCTTGTTAATATAGGCATATTTTTTAATCTGAATCAATATACTGAACTAACTTTTGAAAAATCAGGTTAGCCCGAACCAAATTTGCAGGAATCTATACTCAGCCTAAAATTGCAAGTTAAACCGACCTGCAGCAACAACAAAAATAGTCCTGAGAGAGGATCCCCCCCCCCCCCCCCCCCTTCACCCAGATAAAATGTTTAATATGTACAGCCCCCTCGCCTTTAACACATAAAGATAATTGCAATATTATTGTTAACATAGGTTCAAAAAGAAATAAGAAAATATGATATAACATAAAATTGCAACCATGAAATGTTTGGCAGCTAGAAAAAAAATTGCAGGAGTCATTTGACGTCTTACGTAGAATTCCCAATTTCTAACCCTGATGAGAAGTCTAATGCAGGAACTTGGTGTAGAGAAATTTATCCCTAAACCTGTATCAATAAAAATCGACAGCCAAGCAGCTATGTTTATTGCTAAAAATCAAACAACATCTGAGCGCAGTAAACATATTGACATAAGACACCATTTTATCAGGGACTATGTTGAATAGAGTGTTATTTGTTTAGAGTATGTAGCCTCAGCAAAAAATGTTGCTGACCTTTTCACTAAAAACATCTCAAAGAAAACTTTGGTTAACTTAAGGAAAAACCTAGGTTTTAACTATTGACATTTATAACTGATATGTTTGTAGTGTGTACAATTTTTTTATTTGAATAGCCTGAGTTTTTTCATAATGTTTTTTTCTGTGTGTTTGTGAAGTAGCTAATCTGTTTATATTATATTTTCAGGTTAGTGTATGTTTCTTTTAAGCCATGCTTTGGCAAGGAGGAGTGTTAAAATTAATTTTTCTTATAATTGTATTTATGCCAAAGCTGTGCTAAAATTCATTTCAACTCAACAATATCTGGAGTTTGTAATCGCTGAATGGCAACCAGTCTTTTTTTTATTCTCAAAATAAAGTATTAAACAGTTTGACGTGTCTCGCCAGGTGTGAGTTTTTCCCCATCTTTTTGCATTATTCTCTGTTAAAAATGTATTTCTAACAAAAACAACCCCTCTTTATAAAATATGCCTAAAACAATTATTACATTATCTGGAGTAAGCCGACCCTTTCCATATTTCCTAATTGTTAAAAAAGTTTCATCAATTAAAACAGATTTTCCTGGGTCCCCCCAGTACAGAATACCCATGAGAAGAGTGAATTTCGCAAACTTCTCGAAGATAAGAAAAATAATCATAAAGAGTTTCTTTTGATAGGGTCGGTTCATTTCTATTTTTTCTTCAGTTACACAAATGCTCATATAAAAAATTTGTTTGAATTTTGAATACAAATGCAAAAAGAATAGCCAAAAGGTCACGAAACGGAATTTTAGAATTTTCAAAAACGGTATTATACACGTGATTAATGGTGCCTGTACAAGGATCTGGGTTCCATTTAGTTTTACTACGAAGACAACAGACCCATCTCCACTTCAATTTTACATCCTTATTTGCATTTTTTTTCATAAGACCACTACATTTAGGGCAAGGCGGGGGAGCTGAAGGAATAAGTCCAACATCAAGTGCAAAAAATCCAAATTACTATAAATTTTATTAAAATATTTTACTCTTCTTTCTTAAATTTCTTGGATTTCTTTGAATAACTTTTTTTTTAACCACTAAACTTTTGAGTAATGAGACAATTTATATTTCTAAATTTCTAATGAGTTTTTTTAATTAGCTTTTCTTACATTAATTCTTTTCTACTCCTAAATTTTTTTTCGGAAATTCTGACAGATTTTTGTTATTTTTGGTTTATTTTAATAGAGTTATTATTTAATTATCATGTAATATTATTATCTAACACAGAATGCCTTTTTGTTTCCTCATGCTGCATTATGTTAGATAAATCATTGTTTGATTTACATGTTATTTTAATGTTTATGTATATTTTTGTGATACATAATGTTATAAAAATCACTAAACTTTTTAACATTTTCAGCTTAAATATACTGTATTTTTCTTATAATAATATGTTTCTT
Source organism: Maratus michaelseni (assembly GCA_963931845.1). NCBI lineage: Eukaryota > Metazoa > Arthropoda > Arachnida > Araneae > Salticidae > Maratus > Maratus michaelseni. The sequence continues at coordinate 58,804,844 of OZ007600.1, read as the reverse complement.
ATTTTTTTACAGGAATGTGATGTTGGTGAACAGAGTATCATTCATGCTGTCCGTAGTCGAAAAGAAGCATTAAATGTAACTGTTGAAGAAAAGTGTCCCTTAAACAAAACTCCATTTTGTTCATCTGATTGTAATGAAACTGGTATTTATTTTGTAACTTTATTTTTATCAATTCTTATGTCTTTTGTAGTTTATAAAAATGAATATTACCAACACCAACACCTTTTTATTAGGTGTAATTATATGAATACGTAGCACCTATAGTCGTCGTCTAGTCTGTCCGTTTGTCTGTCTGTCTGTCCGCATATAACAGCGCAAAAATTACCCAACCAAATCGTTTGAAATTTAATATATATAATCGTTGCAGAATTTTGTCGAGTCATTTCAAATTTTATGAAAATCGAATCAAAACTTAAAAATAAATTAATAAAAGATTTCTTTATTCTATTAAATCTTATCATACATAATCTATATGATAAAAATGCAAGTCATGTAACTGAGGAAAAGAAATACGGGCTAACCACATCTTTTTCCATATGCCAAGTGGCTATTTTTATTCAAAATTAATTTTTCGAATAAAATCACATAAAAGTTACCACATAAAATTTTTAGAAAGATCTTTCAAAAAAATTGTTTGCTTGAGAGATGAGTTACATTAAAAAATGTATAGACTCTGAGATAACTTCAGTGAAAATTAGGTTAACAGCCGAATATCTCAACCCATTACAGTAAATAAACAAAATATTCATTCATCGTGAGTCATAGAAATATTAACCATGGAGGTAATCATTCACAAAGCAAGATTTCCTTGGTGAATTTACAGCTCTGTCTGGTGTCGAAGAAAAAAAGAATTACATCTGTAAATGTGGCATACATAATAAGAAAAAAAAGCATCCTCATTTCGTTCATAGCAGACGATATAATTAATTTCACCAAAATAATAACGGATGATTTTTTCACATTGTAAAGCTAGTTATAGCTGGAAACGAACGCACCTTATTTGTCATGTTTAACGTACAATTTCCAACTTGTTCCATTATAGGGTAGTCTGACCAGGAAGTGAACAGCCCCCAGTGAATGAACAATTAGTAAATATTTTAACAGAATAAGATTTGAAAATTCCCCACTAATTAATTATCATGCTGGGTTTAAAGAACCCATAATTCTATAAAACATGATAATAAGTTATTTGTACAAGTTGTAAAATAATATAGGTGAAAACTGGGAAATTTAGTTAGTAGCCAGTGACCAGTAGACTCAGTTTTATTAGTGGCCACTTTTTAAAGTTAGTGGCCACTATTATGTTTCAAACTTTCTTCATATCTACATAAATTATAATCGTTGTATATAAACATATTTTTCTATAAGAGTTTTATACCTATTGTATGTGAGTATGAGTGTATTTCGCATGATTAAACAAACAGTATCTCTTGAAGAAAAATAATCCAACTGGTGAGCATGTGGCAGGAGTCGAAATATTGAAATATCCTTAAAATCCGCTTGTATCCGGTGGGAAAAAGGGAATAAATTACTTGAAATGCATGTGGAATCAAAGCTGATGAATATATTTTGCAGAATAAAACTGTATTTCTTGAAAAAATAATCCAACTAAAGAGTAAGCACGTGAGAGAAACCCGAAATATTGAAAATACAACTAAGTCATTGAAATCTGTTTGCATCTGGTAGGAAAAATAATTAACCAGTTCTCTAATTAGATGTAATCAAAGTAGAGATGCATATTTCCATGAAAAATTGTGTATTTCACATGGCGATCAATAAGATTTTTTAATCGCCATTTGGCGAGTGGCGACTAGGGTGGCGATCGATGGCTGATTTTTTAATCGCCACTTTTTAAACTTTAATCACCATGTGGCGAGTGGCGACCGCTAATTTTCACCTATATAAAATAAATAAACATAGTATGAAATTTAAGTGTTTTTAAATTGCTCCCTGTTCATTCACTGGAAAATTTTGTATTCATTCACTGGAAAAAAGCTGTTCATTTACTTGTTTTTTGTATAGCTTTTATTAAGATACCCTTAACAACCCAAACAAATGAAATATAAACTTCCTTTTATTATTTTTTAACCACCTGTAACCAACACATGTACACTATATTGCTAAAGGTGATTGGTCACTTGTGATTTTAGACGTTTTGTTAACTATCTAGAAAAATGCATGAGGAATTAACCTGAAACTACAGGTGTGTAAACAGTATAGTATAGCTTATATATTTCCGTGAATATTTTTTCCCGAAACCCCATAGGGGACTGTCAACAAATTGAAAAAGAACGAATATCTTTTGGATTACCCTGTAAAAACTAATGTAGCAAAATTGTTCAAACTTGAGATTATTAATAAGTGGTTTATTGTAATATACTGTGTTAATTGTTATGGGGATAGCATGAATATTCAAAGAAAAATTAAGGTTTTTATAAAAACCGACTCAAATTTCGCCAAGTTTTTTGCTTATAATTTGCAGAGTTATTAATATAAAAAAAAGTTATTTTGAGAAAGTATGTCAAACAACATTGTACATAATACTCTGCAATCGGAATTGACAAATAATAAAAATTGGATGAAAAATGAGCAGGTTTACTAAAAAATGTTTCACTGCGCATGCGCGAATGCAATCAAAATATAATATGCATAATGTATTAGCTAAGTACATAGAGCAACTTTTGTGAAAGTCTCAAAATCATAGCTTGAAAATTCTGAAATTATCGTCGATAGAATAAGCTTGAAATCCGTTGTTCCCAAAAGGAAGCAAAAAGATGAGGGGTTGTATCCAAATATAGTAGTACGTGCAATATTGTGTACGCTATCTTGGCACTAATCAACAGATATTTGATACAACCCCTCATATTTTTGCTTCTTTTTGGAAACAACGAATTTCGAGCTTATTCTATCGACGATAATTTTCAGAATTTTCAAGCTATGATTTTGAGACTTTCACAAAAGTTGCTCTCTATACTTAGCTAATACATTATGCATATTATATTTTGATTGCATTCGCGCATGCGCAGTGAAACAATTTTTATTATTTTTTAATTCCGATTGCAGAGTATTATGTATAATGTTGTTTGACATATTTTCTCAAAAGAACTTTTTTTTTATATTAAGAACTCTGCAAATTATAAGCAAAAAACTTGGTGAAATTTGGGTCGGTTTTTATAAAAACCTTAATTTCTCTTCGAGTATACATGCTATCTTCATAAAGTTAACACAGTATATTACAATAAACCACTTATTAATAATCTCGAGTTTGAACACTTTTGCTACATTAGGTTTTACAGGGTAATCCAAAAGATATTCGTTCTTTTTCAATTTGTTGACAGTCCTCTATGGGGTTTCGGAAAAAAATATTCACGGAAATATATAACCTATATTATACTGTTTATACACCTGCAGTTTCAGGTTAATTCCTCATGTATTTTTCTAGATAGTTAACAAAACGTCTAAAATCACAAGTGACCAATCACCTTTGGCAATATAGTGTATTTGCACTGCCAGATACCAAAAGGTACTGTTTATTAAAATATTATCGATCTCTAAAAAAGAGAAAACAAAAAATATGCTTAAGGGTTCATTTACTGTTCAGACAACCTACAAAGATTTATCACAGTTAATCTCAAATTTTCTTTATATACATTTTTAGCTAACAAGTTTCAATTTTACATATAAGTTAAATTGCTCATAATAAAATTTCATTACTATTTCATTTTCAGAATGAAAACTTAAGATAAAATATATGACAATCAATTTTAATGAAAAAATTACTTGAATTTGAATTTTTGTTAATTATGGAATTATTTTAAAAATATTAAATGAAACTTACTGTATAGAAACTGTCTTTTATTCAGATTGAAAACAAAGGACTGGGTTCAGAGTGGTCTTCAATAAACTTTATCATCATTTGTTACCGAAAATGTGATTACACTTGGAAATGTCACAAGTTTTTTAAATCTTGGTAACATTTTTTTTTTTTTTTTTTTTTTTTTTTTTTAACTGGTTAGGAATAATTATTTGTTTTGTTGTATGACTGTAGCTGGCTGCTTTTTTTTTAATTCTTTTTTTCAGAGAAACTAAAAGATGATTTAATTCTGTGTATGCATTTAGATTAAAGTATTCTAATTTTGTTGTTGCAGCCCAAAGGCTTGTCACAGTCCAATTTTCTCTCATTAGACTTATTTTTTCTCTGCAGTCTCGGACTGCACTGGTTTCTATAGCTGGACCATGAATTTATTCCGTTTATGACAGAATTCCATTATAGACAGGTTTTGTTTTCACATGTATCCTCTAAAACTTATCCATTCTATGTTATACCTCTGGAGAACATAAATATGAGGGGGTTAGAATGAGAGTGGAGTAAGTCAAAAATTTGAAAAATCTAGATAACCATATTTTTACTGAATGTATATTAATTTCTGTTCAATGCGACAGTCAAATAAGTCATATTTCCCTTAGGGAGGCGCTAGACGCAGTGGTTCCCAACCTTTTTTCAGCCGCGCCCCACCAAAACATCTCTAAAATGATGATGCCCCCCCTATAACATATAATTCTTATAAAATTTTAAAAGAATTTACTCCTGATAGAGTAAAAAGCATTTAACATTGATCCTGAAACGTGCCGAAGGTAATGGATGAATCAAATATTTTTTATAATCATCTGATACTCCACGTAGTTTACTGGCACACGGTCGCCACATATGCGTGATGCATAGAGTGCTCAGAATCCTTGATTAGAAAAATCAATAATTTTGAATAAAACAATTTTTTCTTATTTAATCACAGAATTTCTGCGATTAAATTATGCAACAAGTTCTGCGATTAAATTACGCAACAATTTCTAATCAGAATAAAACGTGATAAAAGATTCTGTAAATGAAGGTCGTCACGTAATTGTTAAATATATACTTGAATAGTGTCATGTGTAAAATTGATTTTTATGTGACATATTGCAGTGCGACTCATTCAATAAATAATCAAAAAAGTTGTTTAAAATTCTAAAATACTTATAAATCAGAAAAATTATAAAGAATTTTTAAATATATAAAAGGTATCTAAATATCTTTAAAAGTTTTGTGTATAATTATTCTGGTAAAATTGTATTTAAAATGTTTGAATGGATACTTTTTAAAAACTGAATAAAAAACTTATTTTTTTTTAAAATTTTGTTTTTGAAATTTGAATGTGTAACTTTTATTTTCAGTCTACAACATTACTATTCGAAAAACAATTCAGAAGGTATGGGTTCACAGAAATTCCGAATTGTCCCCTTGAAAAGTTAAATTGCCCCCTGAAAAGTCAAATTGCCCCCCTGTGGGGCGTACGCTCCCCGTTTGGAAACACTGCGCTAGAGGGTAAAACAAGTTGGGCCACTTAATGCAAAAGCAATACCACAAGTTTCACAAAACCGTTCATTTCTCAAATTGACTTACTCAACTGTCATTCTAACCCCCTCATATGTTAGAGTTAAACCTGTGTAAATGGAACATAGTCTGAAACTTTTTCCTTAACTTAAAAATTGCTAAATGAATATGTTAATTTTTTAATTTCACTCTTTTCTCTCGAATTTCATATGAAAATTTTGTTGCTGAATGTTTGATTTCTGGAAGTTTTTCTTACTGCCAAGTGAATCTTTATGCATGAACTTTTTCAAGGGATATACGAAAATGTTGGAGAAAAATCTTTAAGGATGCTGCAAAATGTCGTAACCCTGCTTTTACGGACGAACTTCCCTCCGTACAAGTTTTAGAATCTTCATAATCAGCAACCCTACCCAGGTTTTTTTTTTATGGAAGCCACACAGTATGCCATACTGCTGCGAAAACAGAAGAGAGACTTCCTTCTGCTCTTGTAGTGGCAGGATCTTGTAGTAGCAGGATGTCTTTTTGTCTTTTGCAAAGAAATGAAAACAAATCATTTCTTTAAAAATCCATTGCTTTATGGTGTATTTAAGAAATGTTTTTACTTTTTATTATGTGATAAAACTTCATAAATTCTTATTTCTTGATGTTCTAAAGATATTCTAAATAATGTTGCTTAAATTCAAGCTTTAAAACAATGTGAGAGTGTTTAAAAGGTTAATACTGGAAAATATGGCACTGTATGTAGTGATTCACACTCCATAAAACTTTTTTTTTCTGTAAAAGTGGATTAAATTTTATTAAATGTTTTCTTTATTTTATAAAATAGAAATTAATGTTTACTTTTTAATTTCAAGCCGAAAATGCTACTCATCGAAAGAGCCACTTCTTTGTTTATTGTAATGATCCTTGTAAATCCTTATCTCCTGGGAAGTTACGAGTCCGATGTGCTACATGCAAAGAAGGCACTCTTACTGTGTCGAGAGTAAGTAAGTCTTTTACATAAAAAGTATGTTTTTAAGAAGTTTAACGTAAAAAAATGTTAATAAAGTAACAATAAATTAGACAATAAAAGTTAAAATATTAAAAAAAAGAAAAAAACCTGCTATTAATTATCTATTTAAAAGTAGAAAAATGCTGTGTCTTTTTAATGAATGTTTTTTGTAAATGAAAATTCGTGTTCATTTTATGACATCACATCCCCATTCCCCATGTAAAAAGCATATAGTGTAAGGTTCAAAATGAATGGAATTGTTATAAAAAAAATTAAATTTTTGCTCAGTTTCTTTTTATGATGTGGCAACAAGAAAGAAAAAAGAGCATTTAAATTACTGCAAATGTTAAATTACGGCAAATGTTAATACAAACAAATATATATCGCTGAGTTGCGTGTTAATAGATTAAAAAGAATATGCCTGAAAATTATTTATACATCCAGGATTTCAAAATTATTTTCTCAATGTTTAATCAAAAATTAATTAAAATCAATCTAAAAATATTGTATTGTCATCAGGGTGACACAACTGCACATATTTTCTAGAACTCTAGCACATCAGGAAGTGAGTGAAAAATTGATTATAAAATTCCATTTTTAAATGCATGTAAAAATAATTGAAAATTTTTGTGTACAGAGTGTATATAATGAACTCTTATGATCCTCTAAAAAAATTTACTATATTGAAAATTCATTAAATGGAATTCTTTATAAAATTTAGAAGAAATTTTTTTAAAAACATTTCTTACAGTGTAGTTTAATTTTAGTTGATAAATATTATTTAAGATTTAAAATCCTAGAAATTAGGCAGTATTTTATGTCTTAAATATATTCATTAAAGTAATGAAAACCCCCTCACAAATTTTATAAATACAAAAAATAAAAAATAGTTCGTAATTTGCTGTTGATTTTTTTGCAGATAAAGGTAATGGAATGTTTATAAAATATGTTGCTTCAGAGAAGGTCATTTGACATGATTTTTTGTATCTTATCTTCTACTATACATGTTGAATGAAATCAGAAGCATCCATTATTTCTTGCATTGCAAGCTATTACAAACGTTTTTTTTTCTTTTCATCTTGTTATATTGGTATATGTTGTCTCAATTATGAAGAACTTATATACTAATTGCAGTTTTTCATATTAATTTGTTTATTAAATGGACAAAAACTGTTTGTACTTTCACTATTGGAAGCCAGTATAATAAATACAAAACAAATTTTCAAATCATAAAAATGACCAGTCGTATCTACAATCCATATCAACTTCTCAAAATTTTATGTATCTGCATTATTAACCCAGAGTTGCCAACTGCTACGAAAAAATCATAGATGCTACGATTTGGAACTAAAAGCAAAGCTGCCAACTGCTACAACAAAATCGTAGCTGCTACAATTTGGAGCAAAAAAATACGATCCTACAAAAATCGGTCTAAAACTACGATTTTATGCAAAAAACGCAAACACAAAAAAACAGAGAATTTTGTCAAACATTCGCAGGGAAAAAAATCAGAAATTTCATTGAACGATCTTGGAGGAAAAAAATCTGTAATTTCGTCAGATTATCCAAGAAAAAAATCAAGAATTTCATCAAGAGGTCGCGGAATAAAATCGCAAATTTAGTCAATCAGTCACACACACAAAAAAAATTTGATAATTTTGTCAAACAATTGCACAAAAAAAACCTGAATTTTGTCAAACAATCGCGAAATAAAATTCGGAATTTCGTTGAACCATCACGAAAATAAATCACTAATTTCGTCGAACAACTGCAGGAAAAAAAATGTGAATTTCGTCAAAAAATTGCAAATGTCATCAATCGGTTCCGGAAAAAAAAAATCAAAATTTTCACCAATTGGTCTCCACAAAAAAAAAACGAAAATTTTGTCAAACAAGTGTAGAAAAAAATTGAGAAATTTGTAAACTGCTTGTAAAAGACAACATCGAAAAAAAAAATCGAGAATTTCATTGAACAATTGTAGAAAATAATCATGAATTTTGTGAAGCATCGCAGAATAAAACCACAAATTTCATTGATTGGTCACGGAAACAATCACGAATTATGCGAAGCATCACGGAATAAAACCACAAATTTCATTGATTGGTCACGGAAACAATCGCGAATTTTGTCAAATGATCACAGAAAAAATTGCAAATTTTGTCACGAGGTCGAATAAAAAAATCATGAAATTCGGCAATGAGTTGCAAATTTACTCAGTCGGTCATGAAATGTGCAGCTTTTTTTTTTCCTCCATGGGGATGAAAAAAAAAAACCTCTGAATTTTTACCAACAGAAGTTGCAACAAGGCTTACAGTGTTAGATTTCTCTCCATCCAAAATATGATTGTCATAACTTATTTTACTAACATCTAAAACAAAAGAAAATAAATCTCCTAATATTTTTTGCATATTTATTTGGATGTAAGAATGTTAATGTAATATAAAACCCTACAAGTTGACAGATAGTAGTCATGTTCTTCAACTGAAATATGAAAATTCACTATATTTATTACAAAAAATACTATAAAACATTTTAAGAGACCATTTTATCTGTAATGAAATCATAAGATTTAGTTTCTACAAATCAAAAGAATAAGTTGGATTTATACACATTAAATAATTGCGCAAAGTCTCGAGTCGTTGCCTGCAATTTAAAAAACTGTAACGCCTTTTTAACACTTTCCAACATAGTTGAAAAGTGTTTATGATTTCAGTTTGTCTCTCTGTCATCAACCTGTCCATCTGTTCGTGTTCTAACTTGCATAAATATATTAAGTTGTCATGCAATTGATATATGTTATTGAGGTTTACTATGGCATGTTGGTATTGAAAATGAAGTGTGTAGCACTGATATTTTTTTTTGCAAAGACACTCAAAAGAATTCCATTACATTATGGTCTATAGGAAAAAATCATTTACGTTTATTTTAATGATGTTACTCAATTTCAAATATATTGAAATTGATGTATATCACTGAAGTGCACTACAAGAGGCACAGTACTTATAGTTCCATTACAAGGACACTCAAAATAATTCCATAACATTATGGTCTATGGATAAAAATCGTTTGGGGTTTATTTTAATAATGTTTCACCATTTCAAACATATTGAAATTGATATAGTATAGCATTAAGGTGCATTACAAGATGCTTACTATAGAATATTTTGTGTATTGCATTCATCGTTCATTTACAGGGACACACAAAAGAATTCAGTACTGTCTGTTAACAATAATTGCTGGTAGTGTGCTTTCAGTTGCTGAATGCGTTTTTAAATTTAACTCATTTTTTGTCTATTACTTGGTGTGTATAAATTCTATAGATCATATATTAGAGCAGCACAGAAGTCTTTGGGTACGTTTCCGTTTATTGACAGATATTCCATTAGGGGAATTTTAAACTGTGCCATGCTTTTCCAAACTTAACTAAAATTTAGCATTCTATGTATATACATGCAAATCTATAGATCATATACAGAGCTACACAAACAAGTTTGGTATTTTTCTGAATACTGTTGGTAATTCCTCTGAAATTGGGTTTTTAAATATGTTATGTGTTTTCCAAATTGTTTACTTAGGTATCATCTTTCACCTTATTAATCGGTAAAGATTTGTAAAATTATTTTGGAAGGGTTGGAAAGTGTTACGTAATCTGTGCTTGATGCATGATTTTTTTGTTCTTGTTTAAACCTAAGTTTAAAGAAGTCAAAATTCCCAATCAAATTCTTTAATCTGCTATGTGACATAAAAGGGGATAGGATGTTCCTTTTTAACACTTTGTCTGTCCGTGCTCTAACTCACGTAGATATACTCGGATTGCCCTGTAATTTTTATGTTATTGACATTTACTATAGCACAATCTCTGTTGAAATTGAAGTGTGTAGCATTTATAGTTTTTTACAGGGCCATCAAAAGTATTCCATTATATTACAGTCAATGGAAAAAATCGTAAGTGCATTTGAATGACATTACACCATTTCAAACATAATGAAACTGATATGCATTTATGAAGTGCACTAAAACATGCATATTCTGTAGAATACAGGGTGCAAAGCATTTATTATTCATTTATAGGGCTACATAAAAGAATTTCGTTACATAATGGTTTATGGGGGAAAAAACTGTTTGCAGTGTATTTTAATTAGGTTACACTATTTCAAATGTAAATGAAATTGATATATATTAGTGAGGTATACTACAAGATACTTGGTGTAGAATATGCTGTGCATAGCATTTATCATTCATTTACAGGGACACACAAAAGATTTTGCATACAGTATCCAAAATCTATTAGCGTATTCGCGATAATTACTGAAAGTGCATTTTCAGTTATGGTATACATATTTAAGTTTAACTAATCTTCTATGTTCTATATGATGTGTATAAATGCTATTGATCATTCATATACAGGACTGCATTCCATAATCATTACTGAGTGTGAGTGTGAATTGCTTGAAGGTGGTTTTTTATTTCAGTTATGCATTTTCAAGCTGTACTATATTTAGTATACTAAGAGATGTTTGTAGAACATAAATAAAGTCATATACAGAAAGGGATACATGTCAGCCTATGGATATTTTCTGGAAGTGTGATTTCAGTAGTTTCAAGCGTGTTTTAGCTTGAATTAAATTTTAGCTTAATATGTGGCATGTATAAAAATCTGTAGGTAATATACAAAAATAATAAGGTGTGTAAATTCAAGTATGTTTCCATCTATTGGTAGAAATTTCAGAAGACAGATTTTCGACATATTATGTGTTTTCTTACTAAACTGAATTTTAGCATACTATATAGAATATATACAAATCCATAGATAAAATACAGGCCTGCACAAATTACGAATAATCGAGTACTTTTATAGGATATGGACAGTGTTTGCTGAAATCTGGTTTTCAAATGTGTGATGCATTTTCTAAAATGTTTACTGGTGTATCTTATTTACCTTATTAAACAGCAAAGTTTTGTTAAAGTATTCTTGAAGTGTTGGAAAGTGTTTCATAATCAATGCTTGATGAATGATTTTTCTTTCTTGTGTTAGATTATAATAATCTTTATTTGAATATCAAAAAGTAGATAAAATAAGTATTAATTTTGATACATAATTACACAGTTTTAAATGTTAGAATTACCTGTAACAACAGAAGTACAACAAAAATATGAATTTCTAATCATTGGCACACAAATCTAAAAGTTTGAGAACCCTTGCTCTAGGTTAATTACTCTGTTCATTGTGCTACTATAACCACTCACTTCAGAGTTATTTTTTCAATTTGTATATTCATATATGTTTCAAATCCATTTAAGCTTAAAAGTTTCAACATAGGATCCAACATGCTGGGGGTGATGTACTTATTCTTGTTCCTTACCTATTTTATAATTTTTATGCATTTATTTATTTAATTTTGTAATATCATTAAACAAATAATATTTCTGTGGATCTACAAAATTATTATATAGTACTGCTTTCCCTTGATTAGTGTGGTTAATTAATCCTGCTATATAACCACATTAATCGAAACATACATTGAATGGGAATAACTGCAATAAATGCATGACCAACTTCCTCAAAAACTCAATATGCATAAATATACAATGTAATAATGTACTGTAATATTGTTTTTTTTTATGTTTTATTGTTAGAAAATACTTATTTCAGCTTGAATTTAAACTGTAAGAAAAGTTTTTTGATTTTCATGAACTTCCATTAACATAAACATGTGAGCTACAAATCCATTTGAGAAATATTGAATAGTCAATTTTAATTCTGCAATACTGTAATTCTTTAGGTTATTTATGTTAGCTTACTTACCATTAATTTTTCAAAATTTATGTAATTTGATTTAAAATTTATTTTAATACAATTTGATTACTTTAGATTTACATACTTAATTTAATTTATTTAAATGAAAACTTATCAATTGCCACTTGCACAGTTTATTTCGAAGGCATTTTGCAGTAATACAAAATTTGATTTTCTGATCCTTGGTGTACTTACTTCCACTGATGTCTGAGTCTCTCTATCAAATGCTGTTTGAGAAAATTCCAATTTTCGAAAAGTTTTTTTGAATTTTTTTTTTTTTCTGGCATTTTGAAATTTTTTATTAAAAAAAAAAAATATATGCTATCTTGTGGGGGGAAAAAAGGATAATCCATTTCATGTTTTGTGTACTATTACAGAGAGGGAGTGAGGGTATTTAATTGAGGGTAAAAAAAAGTTTGCTGCTCTAACAGAAAATGAAAATCACTGCAAAAACTGTAACTGTAAAAGTGTTATCAACCTAGTCCTTTAGTATTTGTAACTAAAATTTACTGTAGAATTGAAATATGAAGCCAAATGTGGATATTACTATTGAAAATTTTGTTACCTTTCAATATGAAGACATTCCTTTAAGGTTATTTTTTAAACATAAGTTTAAAGAAAGCACAATTCCCAGTCAAATAGCTAATATTTTCATTTTGCTCTGCATCAATAATGGGATTTTTTTTTGTTATATAGCCATAAATGTATATATATATTAATTTATGTGTCAAATCCTTTTAAGCTTAAAAATTTCAATATAGGATCCAACATGCTGGGATGATGTACTTATTCCTGGTCGTGTAACTGGAGTGTGTCAAGCTGAAGAGTGTGATGGAGACATTGCTGAGTTTTTCTTCAAGTGTGCCAAGCATCGTTCATCACCTAATGACTGGGCTGTGCCATTATATTTAATAAAAAATAATTTTAAGGAGGTGCCATGTATTGCCTGTACTGGTGTTAGGTATATTTATTTTTATTTAGTATTCTTGCAGTTTATTTTAAAGAATTTTATTAAAATGACCTTACATTTTGTTAAAATAATGTATTGAAATCATTTTGTGTTTTTAGTCCAACAATCTTAGTATTTTCATGTGCAGATGGTCATGTGATATGCTTAGAATGTTTCCAGCAATATTGTACTACTCGTTTGAATGAAAGGAGGTTTATTCAAGATCAGATTGCTGGCTATTCTATAGATTGTCCAGGTAAATTAGTATTTATGTACCATATTGATTTATGAACGGTTTCTATGCAGAAGTCAATTAAAAATATACTGAATTTTTTTTGCTGCTTTGTATAAGTTCTTTGTTATCCAGTTTAGAAAAAAAATATTAACATTAATTGAGGCCTAGTAAGGAGAATCAATCAAGTTATCATGTCTATCTGTCTTGCAATAATGGTTGTAAAGAATATCTCCTTAACCCATTAAGCGCCATTGCTCCCATTTTGGGAACATTGCTTTATGATTTTTTTCTAAAGTGAGTATTTTATATATTGTTAAAAGGTTCGTGTTGTTTGAATTTTGAATATAATAGATGACTTCTGAAATTTTTTTTAAAAGTTTCATTAGAATTTTCTATTTTTTAAAATGTGTTAAAAAAGGCGAAAAATAGCTTTTTGGCCGTACTCGAAAAAAATATTAAAAAAAAAAACTATAATAATAATTATATTTTTTAGTTAAAATATGTTTATAACAGTGTATTATATTAAACAACATCAATCCGGAATTAATATGTATAATAGATCAATCACAATTACCGAAAGCATAAGTTGTTCCCAAAATGGGAGCAATGGCTCCTAATGGGGGGTAATGTTTTTGAAAACGTGTGCATATGACTCCGTGCATTTATGGTATTTATTTTTCAGTTTATTAGCTATAAAAGGGATAATATCATTCTGAAACTAATATTTAAAGAAGATTTCATATAAATTAGTCCAACTTTTACATTTATAATAAAAAAAACAAAATGAAATTACCAGTTCTATAAGCATTTTCATTATCCATCTCTTTATCCGTATCATCATTACATTATTCTTTTTTCTGATTTTTTTACATGGAAGATGATTGAACAATTTTTTAGATTTGGCGATTTTTCAGCTGTTCCAGAAATCGTTTTTTTTTTTTTTTTTTTTTTTTTTTTTGCCACCTGATTGCAGTATTGTAACATACGAGGAAGATATCTTCCTTATATGTATGTCGCATAAATTATTTTCTATTACATATGTAATAGAAAATAATTTATGCGACGATTTATCCCATGTTATATTTGGTGGAGTAGAATTTTCCGTAAATTCTAAATCAACAGACAATCATGAAATATCTGATTTAGAGTTTAAAAAAGACAAAGTATTAAAAGCAGACTTGATATTTCAGATGAAAGTTCAGACGAATCTTCAAATTGAAATATGGAAAAACTAAGCAAAATGCAAAATAAGTTAAAAAATCAGTTTCAGAAAACGCAAAAAATAATATAATGCTGCATAAAAAATGTTCCATCATTTTCATGTAAAATAGTAGGACAAAAATTATGTAAATGGGAAAAATAAAGAGATGGATGATGAAAATACTTATGGAATCAGTAATTTTATGTTTTATTTTTATTATAAACGTAGATGTTGGACTAATTTATATGAATTATTCGTAAAATATCAGTTTCAGAATGATATTACCCCTTTTATAGCTAAAGAACAGTGAAATAACAACCATTAATGCACGGAGGCATAAGTAAAAATTTTGAAAAAATTTAGCCCCATTAAGAGCCATTGCTCCCATTTTGGAAACATGCTATTTTTCCTAAATCTTCGAATTTTTTCTTCAGAAATACTTTAAAGACTTCCTATTCATAAAGAAAAAACAACTGTTCCATAAAAAAAATAGTTTAATATATATATAGCGGCGCTTAATGGGTTAACTTGAAATTTAGTAAATATGGTTGTAAGGTCAGATTTTTTGGTATTTTTAAATAAAATGAAGTAAAATAATTAACAATTCATTTTGCAGTAACAATTCAGTAAATGTTCTTTTATTTATTAGTGTATTATGAAAATTGAAAATACCTCCTAAATTTTTGTTTTAAAAATAAAAGAAGTATCAATTCTATATGTATAAAACAGTCAAAATAACTTTTAAATCTCAATATCTTTTAATGTTGTTTTTTAACACTTTCCAAAATAATTGAAAAGTGTTTATACATTTGGTATATTTTGTCTGACTGTCTGTGCTCTAACTCTCAAAAATATTCTTGGATTGCCTTGTAATTGATATATGTTATTGAAGTTTAGAAGGGAATGTTTGGTATTGAAAATGAAGTATGTAACATTTATAGTTTGTTTACGGGGTACTCAAAAGAATCTAGTTAAAAAATATTACAAAAGTTTAGAAGGTATTCTCATAATACATTAATAAAAAAAGAACATTTAACGAATTGTTATTGTAAAATTAATTCTTAAATATTTTACTTAATTTGATTTAAAAATACCAAATAATCTGACCTTACAAACATATTTACTAAATTTCAACATTATAGTCTATAGGGAAAAATCCTTTACAGTCTGTTTTAATGATGTTGCACTATTTCAAACATATTGAAATTTATTTACATCACTGAAGTGCACTACAAGATGCTTCCTATAGAATATGATATGTGTAGCACTTATAGTTTGTTTACAGATGTACTCAAAAGAATTCTGTTATATAACAGTGTATGGCGAAAATAATTTGCGATGTATTTTAATCATATTACATTATTACGAACATAAATGAACTTGATATGAATTTCTGAGGTGCACTAAAACATTCTTTCTGTAGAATGTGGAATGTAAAGGCATTTGCAAGAAAATAAATATTTTAGTTATCTAACAAAAAGTTGTATGTTGTAACATAGCAAATAAATTAGTATTTTTTCTTTTCAGCGGGCTGTCCTGATTCTTTAATTAAAGAACCACACCATTTCAAACTTTTGGGTGAAGAGCAAGTAAGAAGCTATTAAATATCTTTGGACTAATTATTATAAATTGTTTAAAAGCTTAGTTAAAATCTTCAAACTGAGCCAAGTTCATTTAACTATATTTTCTGGAAATTATTATTGATTAAATATTCAGTATTTTTTTAAGTTGTATTTATTTAAGGTTTTCTAAAATAAGATTGTCACCAAACTAAATTGCAGATAATAGTTTAAGGATTCGAAATTAGCAGTGATTAGGTGTATTTTGCACCTATGCATTTCAATTTGACAACTGTGATTTTACACTCAGTCATCCTTTTTGAAGAGGCTTCCTTTGCTTGTACGATGTAATTTTTTTTTTTTTTTTTTTTTTATAAAACATTTAGTCCATTTACTAATAATGCAACTGGTACACACATTGATCTATTTCTATTCAATCTTTCTTATTACTCTATTTGAGCAAAACATTTAATTTAGTAATAGTTCATTTAAGTACAACTGCGTGTGAGAGGAGGTTTAATTGTACAAATTTAATTAAAAAGTAAATAAGACTTTGCTACATTCGTTAGTCATTGATTTTTTATTTGTTAAGCTATTTGGATTGATTACAGTACAATGCCCGCAGTTTATTTGAAGTGAAGAGATGCAGAATGCAATACAACAGGGCACATTTGAAAACAAAAAAAATCTGTACTACTTTGTTATTGTGGAAGTTATTATATATTGTTGTATTATCCCCATGGAGGAAATTGCCAAATGCCAGAGATATATTGCCATGTAAAATCTCGTCAAATGGTTTGCAGTTTTCAAGAAACAGCACATGCTTATGTTATCTTTGTATTGCTTTTTTCATTGATGTTCCAGAATATATTCATATGTATTTTTACTTTAATTGCCTGTATTTATTTTTATAAATATGAAAACAGTCTTTGATTTACCTACTACTGAGATTGATACAATCACATTTTTTCAAAAGCAAGGGCTTTTAACCAGCAAGCAACTGTGTGAAAATGGTCATGATATGAAACTGTGTGATATTAAAGGTGAAGCTATATGGACATGCAATGTAAAAAATTGTAAAAAAAAAAGCCTTGTTGAAATGTGGTTTAGTGATTTGAGAATGTCACTTGTAATTGCTTTAAGGTGTAGGTACTGTTGGGCAGAGGAAGTAATATCGATAAAATAGTGTAAGAAACAACTAAATATGGATAAAAATGCGACAATTGATTGGAACAGCTGTATGAGAGAAGTGTGTTCCCTACATCTATTACAAAGATTTAATGGACAAATTGGTGGTGCCAATAAAAATTTTTATACCAACAAAAGTTTGTTTGTATGTCCAAAAAAAATTTTAAAATGTCACAAGGTATTCCCATAACGGTGTATTTTTGGAAGCATATGCTAAAAAAATGGCAAATGCTTTCTTCAAATCTCAAATAGAGATGCTAGTACACTCATGGGAAAAATTTGTGAATATATAGAAGTTGGATCAACAATCCACACTGAAACAGTTTAGAGAGTGTTACAGGCATTTTACTGGCAACCGTAAGTGCAATTTTGTTGATTCAACAACTGGTGTTTACACACAAAATGCTGAAACAATATTGGGTTCTGCTAAGCATCACAATAAAAAAATGAGGCACAGCTTGCCATCATCTCGAATCTTATCTTGCTGAATTTGTGTGCAGAATATATGTAGTGAAAAAGTGGTTCTTATGAATGATTGAAAGCAATTTCATAAATAGGGCTTATAATGCCAGGCGTAATATCAAAAAGTTGTTATTCTTGTGAAGCATTGTTATGAAACATTGGTATGAATTCATTATGAAACATTATATTTTCTTATGATGGTGTACGTAATAATATTTGTTATGATTTAAAAATTTGACTCTTAATCTATTCAGTATTTTACATTTAACTTTAATTTATTCATCAATTTAATTAAACTCATTAAATTCATTTAAATTAATTAAGCTAAATTTCATTTTTTGCATTTTAAATCAAACATTCTTTTTAAATTGTTTACTTTTGGTGAATATAAATTAATTTCAGAATCTTTCCATTACATATGTTTTAGGATATTTATTCATTCAATTTATTTTACATTTTATTCACTTTGCAATATTAATTAAACTTCATTTCAAATTATCTAAAATAAAAATATTTCTGACTTACTTTTTCTAACTTTTAAATAATGTCCATTTTTCTTAAATAACACACAGTCTAAATTTAATAAATTATTCTAAAATATAGTGTATTTCCTTTTTAATAATATTGATTAAAAAATTGGTTAATTGTTAATTTTATTCTGTTCAGAAAGTTCAAATTCATTTATTTTATTTCAGGCAAATTCTTTCAGAATAACGAACTTTTCCATATATCATTTCAAAATTTCTAAGTCCAATAATCATTTTTCAAAATTTCTTAATTTAAATATTTTACTTTCAAAAACATATCTGGTGGAAAGAAATTTTAATTTTATTTAGAATTGCTAAAATTTCATTTGTTTTCATCCATTAGTTTGGCAGTTATAGATTTTTAATTACTTTCATTTTTTCTGTTTTGAATTTCGTCGAGATTTGCGATCAGACGCCATTGATGAGTATTTAGATGTTTCGGGTAAACAGGCAGGCGTTATTTCCTAGTTCCCGCGCATTTGTATCTGGGTCAGTGACTCACGAGTGGCAAGGTCATTATCAGTCCGATTCAAGGTGACAGATGGAAGCTCATGGAACATTTGCAATGACGTGTCGTAGACAGTTAATATTTAACTTTGACCGCGTGGGTGAGCTTCTTCAAAAAATCCATCAGGTGGTGTCACGACCGCGACAGTTAAGTTTGTAATCGTTTGGGTAATGCTCTTTTCTGATTGGCGGAGATTTCAAATCTCAGAGAGAGATAGTACTTTGAGAGTTGAAGGAGAATCACTTCGCCAGATACTCTTGATAGAGAAACAACGTTCTTTTTAGGCTGTCGGGCCTCTGGCCTGGCAGCAGTTGATTTTTTTCCAGCACTGGCAGCAGTTGAGTTTGTTCCAGCACTGGCAGCAGTTGAGTTTTTTCCAGCACAGGATGAAGTTCTTCAGTTAGTGGGTGGAATTTTGTTGTGATGTTCTCAAGAGATAAATGTACAAAAAAATTTTAGATGCAACGGAGCAGTGTTACCATCCTTTTTCGACATCTTGAGCATTTTTATTATCTATCGCTGATTTATTGAAATGATATAGCCATTATATTTTGCCATCTGGAGCCGAGATAAGATCTTTCGTTACTGAGTATCTACTAATTTTTGTTGGAAAACTCCATCCATCATTCATCAGTGTTTTCTGAGAGCCAGTCCGTGAATTTTCGTACATCCCTGAATGAGTTCTCATTAGATAGATGCAAGCGTGATAGAAGAAAAATGTTCATATCGTTTATTTTCCTAATCCAATAATGAACTCCATCATTTCTTGAATTGTTCCGTTAAACAATAGCATCTTACTTCAAGAATAAAAAATTATGTTCATCAACAACTGACTGTACCTTGTAAAAGAATCTGCCATTTTTCTTAAAGACAGTTTTTCAATCTTCACGAACATCCTTAATGACGAACATTAAATTTTGAAACAATAAACTTATTTAAACGAATAACATTTTAAATTAATCTAAAAGGACTGAACATCATACTTTTTGAATGTATTCTCACTATTTAAATTATTATTAAAAATTATCTGGTAAGAATTATTGTGAAAGAAGAAATTTGTGATTTGATATAATCAAATGAAGTTCTTTTCGTATTAATATTGTGTGAGTGCTCTTTCTGCTTCAAATAAATCAATGTGTGTCATCTATTTGGTGAGTTATTTATTTTCTTAATTTACATTTCACCTATTTCAGATGGATCAACTACTGAGAGATATATTTTGAAACTTAATTTTTACAATTAAGCTTTTAACTTAAATTCTAATATTCCAACATTAAATTTTAACCTTTTAATTTAGCTTATTTTTACAACGCAATGTTACTGCCACTTGAGATTACGCCATATAGAGAGATTTTGGGATAGTTAACTTGTACTATTTTCAAAATTGAATTTTCAGGTTTGGATTCAATCGGAAGATTTTTCGAGAGAATCGTCATTTCATTAATTTTTCCCGGTATAAGTTTTCCGATCCCTAAATCTCGCTATATGTTATGATTTAAAAATTTGACTCTTAATTTATTCAGTATTTTACATTTAACTTTAATTTATTCATCAATTTAATTAAACTCATTAAATTCATTTAAATTAATTAAGCTAAATTTCATTTTTTGCATTTTAAATCAAACATTCTTTTTAAATTGTTTACTTTTGGTGAATATAAATTAATTTCAGAATCTTTCCATTACATATGTTTTAGGATATTTATTCATTCAATTTAATTTACATTTTATTCACTTTGCAATATTAATTAAACTTCATTTCAAATTATCTAAAATAAAAATATTTCTGACTTACTTTTTCTAACTTTTAAATAATGTCCATTTTTCTTAAATAACACACAGTCTAAATTTAATAAATTATTCTAAAATATAGTGTATTTCCTTTTTAATAATATTGATTAAAAAATTGGTTAATTGTTAATTTTATTCTGTTCAGAAAGTTCAAATTCATTTATTTTATTTCAGGCAAATTCTTTCAGAATAACGAACTTTTCCATATATCATTTCAAAATTTCTAAGTCCAATAATCATTTTTCAAAATTTCTTAATTTAAATATTTTACTTTCAAAAACATATCTGGTGGAAAGAAATTTTAATTTTATTTAGAATTGCTAAAATTTCATTTGTTTTCATCCATTAGTTTGGCAGTTATAGATTTTTAATTACTTTCGTTTTTTCTGTTTTGAATTTCGTCGAGATTTGCGATCAGACGCCATTGATGAGTATTTAGATATTTCGGGTAAACAGGCAGGCGTTATTTCCTAGTTCCCGCGCATTTGTATCTGGGTCAGTGATTCACGAGTGGCAAGGTCATTATCAGTCCGATTCAAGGTGACAGATGGAAGCTCATGGAACATTTGCAATGACGTGTCGTAGACAGTTAATATTTAACTTTGACCGCGTGGGTGAGCTTCTTCAAAAAATCCATCAGGTGGTGTCACGACCACGACAGTTAAGTTTGTAATCGTTGGGGAAATGCTGCTATCTGATTGGAGGGATTTTTGAAATAGTAAGTTTTCCAGTATTATCGGAAGCGCCGTGTGAACTCACTTCTCCACAAAACACGAGCATGTAAAGCACCCTTTTTTCTGAGGCTGCTGGACCTCTGGTCCGGTAGCGGGTAGCGGTAGACAGTGAAGGCATTCCTTTGAGCATCAACGTCTTTGAAATATTCGGTCAATATGGAGATTGGACTGAGACTAGATATATCATATCTTGATTCTTATAATTTCAACTACAATTTTATAGTCTCATAGTAACAGCTTACTCTAGATGAAAGGATGTTTGCAACTAGAGGATTCTCTATCAGTATGATCATCGTCACGCCAGACAGATCCAGAAGTGGAATTCCGGGTTGACATCGATCTTGGCAAGCAACATCTAATCCAGTCATCCGTATAATATGATTACGTTTGAATCGACCTAGAGACATTTCAATTAATGTCCTGCAAATAAAGTCCCATCATATGCTGTATCCTCCATCATTAACATCTAAATCACTATACTAATGAATTTATCTTCAAAAAAACTTTCACTCTCTACAAATGAAATTATCGATGGAAAAACTTTCATTCTCTAGACGTCACCTTAATAACTACGTATATATATCTCATCAGAACTGAACTGCAGCAAAAATGATCGTATTGAAAACCATAATAATATTCTTATTGATTATAATATAAATCATACCAAAATTAAAATTAATAATGGAAATGAACTGAAATCTTACATAGTTATTGATATAATAAGAATTGGATATATATTATTAAATTGAATATAAAAATATATTTGGTATATGATAGTGATAAAGTGTCATCATTCTCCAGTTATTATAATTTGATCTGTGCATTGATGTGATTATAATAAAATCTGTGTTTCTTCTGATCTGGTGAGTTTTTCTCTTTCCTTTTTCTCTTTCATTTGACCAAGTTCAAGTGATGATACTAATTTAACTTCACTTATTTAATTTTGCTAAATAATAACATGTATTTCAACTTAAGATTCAACGTAATATTTTTATGACACCTCTTTTGTACTACCACTTTCGTTCACGCCTATGATGGTATTTGGGGAAAGTGTTGAATATATGTTTAGTCTAAATTTTTAGGTTTTTGGAATCACTCTGGTGCCAGTCGCTGGTGATTCACTCTTTTTATTAAGTTTTCTTTTTATATTCATCACGATCCCCGAATATCATTATAATATTCAGTATTACAAATGCCACAATTCTTAATAGCATAAAATATTATATTATTTAATTGCATAGTATTTATTTTTATATATCTACTATGTGTGCACACTACGCTTACTCTTCACAAGCTTGGCTATGACCTTAGTGAAATTGACTGCAGTCTTCATGTGGTAATCGCAGTCCGCTATAATAAGGGAGTACCAAAATATACATACATATATATATGTATATGTATGTATGAATTTTAAGATGCTTTCATTTATAACTATCTGTTCATATTCTTACAGTATAAGCAAAATAAATAATTTCAGAATATTCTAGCAACTGAAAAAAATTATCAGATGTCATTGACGCCTGATTATTTCCTCCTAGATTTGACAAAGTTTTTTTCCATATTCAGACATCAGAGTGCTTTTTTCATAGCAATTCAAAGCAGTGTAATAACAAATGAGCATATTTAGACTTTGGGTTTTTTTGGGCATGATTAATATTTTGATATTGTTGCTAGATCTATTGCTGTGCAAAAAATACTGTAAAATAAAAAAAGCCATAAATATATGTAAGTTAAAGACATATTTCTTTTACTATGATTTATTTTATTTTTTTAAATATATTTAAGTATGTAATTCTTAAAAAAAAATGAAAAATTTCATTATTTTCATACAGAATTGGTGGATGTTTTTCCTATAAAAAGTATTTTCTTTATAGTTGCCATTGCCACATCATCAAAATCTAAAGTAATAATATTTCCAAAACAGATAATTTTTAATTGAAACAGTTACACGTTAATAATGAAAATGAAATAAAAGTTTACAAGGATTTAATTATTATGTACAAAAAAAGATGAATATATCATATTTTAAACAAAAAATTATTATTATTTAATGGTACAAAGAGCATAAATATCAGTTATATACAAAATAGTTTTCTATCAACATTGATGTCATCATTAACAGAAATTAAATTATTAAGAAAATACTTCACTGGGAAACAAATGATGTCATATTTGAAATAAAATGTTCCTTTTCAAAGCTTTTTAAGTAATACAAGTAGCATGAATCTCAGTTACCAGAGAAGAGTTTTTACTATCAAAAATGACATTATGATAAGAAGAAAATGTTTATTTTAATCATATTTTGATAATTTATTAAAATGTTTTTTTTTTTCCTTATTAATCTTTTCTTTCCTGTTGCTGTGCTTTTGTCTGAAATTGAAAACTCTATAATAGTTCATTATTTTTCAATCTTTAATTTTTTGGATTTTACAAATGAAAATAACACCATGAGTGTATTTTCACCTATAAAACATGAATTTTCAGTTTTCTTCCAAATTAATTCTTTTAAATCAATATATTTATTTGGGCTTAAGAAATGCATTATTTTAAATACTGCCCGAGAGATAGATGCTGCTAGAATCCCAACCATCCTTTCCTCCATTTCATGCAGGTTATAATTAAAGCTGATTTGATTTATGTTTAAACAACATATTTATATTTTTTTTAAATTGAAAATCAATATTTTTTATAGTATGCTAGATACCAGCGATTTGGTGCTGAAGAATGTCTCCTGCAAGCTGGTGGTGTACTATGTCCTCAGCCAGGTTGTGGTGCTGGACTTTTACCTGACCCTGAATGTCATAGGGTTGTGTGTGAGCAGGGATCCGGAGGAGTTGGATGTGGGGTAAAGATTTTTATTTTTATCTTGAAATGATTAGTTAATAATGTGTGTATTTTTAGTTGAAAATTCTAAATAAAATAACAATACTTAAGGTAAATGTAAATAGGATATATTCTAGTACAAGGAAAAATTGTGTGTGTGTGTGTGTGTGTATATACATATATATATATATATATATATATACATATGCAAATTTTATCTTTAAAACGACTCTAACGATTTTGACGAAATTTTGTATCCTACCATTTTGGGCACCAGAAAAACATTGGGCTAGGTCACATGTTCGAGAAAATTCCATTAGTGGGTTATTTTGGGTCACCATGGGTCAGGGTGAAGCTAATTGTATCTAAAATATGGTTCAAATGATTTTGACTAAATTTCATTTCTACCATTTTCAGGCATGAGAAGACTATTGGGCTGGGTTACATGTTCGAGAACTTTTGATTGGTGGGTCATTTTTAGGTCAACTCGGGTCAAGTTAATTTTATTTAAAAAATGGCTCTAATGATTTTGATTAAATTTTGTATTCTACGAGTTTTGGGCATGAGAAAATCATTGGGCTAGGTCACATGTCCAAGAAAATTAGATTAGTGGGTCATTTTTGGGTCACTGGGTCAAACTAATTTTATCTAAAAAACGGCTCAGACTATTTAGGCTAAATTTTGCTTTCTATGGTTTTCGAGCATGAGAAGACTATTCGGCTAGGTCACATGTACGAGAAAATTAGATTAGTGGGTCATTTTGGTCATGGGTCATTATGGGTCAAGCTATTTTTATCTTAGAAACTGCTCAGAGGATCTGAACTAAATTTAGTATCCTACAGTTTTAAGGAATGAGAAAACTATTGGGCTAGGTCACATGTTTGAAAAATTTTGATTAGTGGGTCATTTTGGTCGTGGGTCATTATGGGTCAAGCTATTTTTATCTTAAAAGCAGCTCATTTGAACTAAATTTGTATCCTATGGTTTTTGGGCACGAAAAAATCAATGGGCTAGGTTACATGCTCGAGAAAATCCGATTAGTGGGTCATTTTTGGGTCACTGTGGGTTAAGCTAATTTTATCTAAAAAACGGCTCAGACCATTTTGACTAAATTTTATATCCTATGGGTTTCAAGCATGAGAAGACAATTGGGCTTGGTCACATGTTCAAGAAAATTTGATTAGTGGGTCATTTTGGTCATGGTTTCATTTTGAACTCAAATTTTGATATTTGTACTCAAAGCTAATTTTGACCAAGCATAGGTCGGTCTTCCCTGCTCGTTTCTTTATAATTTGTGCTTTTTATTAATGATAATAATCTTCTGTATACAGTAAAACCTCCAGACAGACAACTCCAAATAATGCAATAATTTCATAGCTTGAGATTTAGAGGTTTTACTATATATATAAAATCCTAAGTCATCAGATATAATAATTTCTGTAACATCCTTTAAATTTATGTTTAAATTGTAGAATGCAGACAGGCTAGAAGTCTGCATGGGCTGGAATTTCCAGGGCCATGCCTGAACAAAAGCTTTCTTTGCCTGGTGTAAAAACTAAAAGTTCGGTCTGTTCCTGGCCCATGAAAAATTATATTACTTTTTATTTGAATTGTTATATAAAGATGTCAATCTAAGCACCAATTTAATTGTGTAATCAAGCATTTTTAATTGCAGTCAAAACTGCTAAGAGGGAAGCACAAAAGACTGGAGAAATATTCCGTTATCACAGATTTTTCTACATTAGCTTTATGTTTGTTATCTGATTGTACACAGAAGTATGAAATTCAGTTTAGTGGTATGTCAGTCTAAAAATTCAGAAATCCCTGTTGTAGACATTACAAACTAATTCAGAAATTATTGGATTTTTTAATTTAAACAATAACAAATGATGAATTGATTAATAGATATGAATTCTCTAATGTATTCGATCTTTTATCCATTAAAAATCAGCAAATTATAATTTGCAAATTGTCATCCAGATTAGATCAAATAATATTATTTATTTGCTGAATATTTTAACGAAATTAATTTCTACAAGGAAAGGCTGTAATAAATTATTAGTGTTAAGTGATGCTAGTAAAAAGTAAAAAGTACTGAATATTTAATCATGGAAAATAGACTGAATTAAACTGAATATTTTATTGTGGATAAACCATTCATACCTGTTGAAAAAGTTCACATTGAGTAAAATAAAATATTGAAATGAGTAAACATTGAGAAGAAGTAAAACACTGAAAGACCAAATATTCATTGTGCATGATATACATATTAACAAAAATAGTCAATCATAATAGTGTTGAAGGCTTTATTATTATTATTATTTGTTAGCATCATAATCGTTAGTAAAAATGAAAGACAAAATTTCAAACACTTTGAAATAAAACAACTTATGTGTCAAGATTTTCTTGCAATTATTAATTTTGATAATGGTAGAAATACGCATAGTACAAGATGATTTGATTAAAATTTACACTCAAATATTGTTCCTACTACATTTTTAGTTTAACAATTTTGTCTTTTTTAAATGTAGAACACGGAAAATGTTTTTAGTGTCCCAATGTTTACAGACAAAGTGAATTAAAGATTTTTATTTGTGAACATAACTTTGAGCATTATTTGCTTATGATTGTGTATAATTTTTAAATTGCATGCTTATAATTGTACTTCAGTAGTTATGCTCTAGAATGTCCACTCTCATATTAATTGCAACACTTTCACATATGTGGAGACTTTTAAACCTGTTGCGTAATTATCCATAATAAGGTCCCCTTCCAACTGTCATATTTCAGCAAGAATAATTTGGCACTTTAAAATGGTTTTTGTGACAACCTTTTAATAATGATCACATTCAATTTTAATCTTATTGTTGCTAGCAAGCATCATCCATATTTGACACCAATCTTGGCTGCAGATCAGATTATGTAAAGATAGCTAACCTTTTTTCCCTCATCCAAACTTTCTCTTCAATTTTTCATGATTATGCTATGAAATACAGTTGCTAGCCAACTGTTAAAGGAAAAAGAAAATCTTAAGATCCAAATTTAAAAATGTGATAAAGTAAAATGTTTTATATTTTTCAAACAAATGTATAATATTTTACTAAAAATTATATAGCTAATGTCAAATGTGTGACAAAGAAATTAACAAAATATCAAATCGATCAGATTAATTCAAGACATCTAAATCAAGAATTTAGCATCCATGATTTTATGCTTTAATCAATTATTCAAATTTGCCACTTTCATTTCAGTGAATGATAAAATAAAATTGTCTGAATTCACACAGAAAAGCATTACCGTATATCTCGGCGTATAACACAGACTTTTAACTCTAAAAAATCACTTTATTTTTCCATGTGCGTGTTATACACCGGATATAAAATGGTTGATGTAAAATCATAAGAAGAGAACATTTAAAATTTTTAGAGGTATATTTAAATACATCTATATTTCAATATAAATACACTTACAATATATCAATATAAATAAAGAAACTTATAATATATATTTTCTAATAAACTTAGTCTTCTTTATCAGATAACATAAAAAGTTTGTTGCACACGTCCTCATTTATATTTTCAGGAATGTCATCTTCTTCCCCACTGTCGCTTTCATCTAGCCATAAATAGTCATCCTCGGTACCGTCAAGTTCATTTGATATTCCATACTTTTTAAACGATTTAACAATTATTTCCGGTTTTATTTCATTCCATGATTTTATAATCCATTCACACATTTGCGTTAATGATGCATGCTGCATATTTCCTCCTTTCGTAAATGTTTTTTCTCCCTCTAGCCATTGCCTTCTTAACTGTTCTTTAAAAGGTTTGTGTATGGAAACATCTAATGGTTGAACTAACGAAGTAAGTCCACCTGGAATTACTGCCAAATCTGTATTAGATTCGTTTATTTTTTTTTTAATTCCGTCTGTTCTATGGGTTCTAAACATAACCCAAACTAAGAGACTTTCTGGTTTTCTAAGCTCCTGGACGATTTTCCCAAACATTTTTTATCCATAATTTTAACCCATTTTCGTCCATCCAGCCCTTCTCATGGACATGAACAAAAACTCTTTTTAGAAAATTACCAATTGGCCTCGTTTTTCATTTGAAAATTACCATAGGTTTTAATTTGGTGCCGTTAGCTAAGCATGAAAGAACAACTGTGAAGTGGGATTTTTTGTGTCCCGTTGTTTTAAATGGTACAGTTTTGACTCCTTTTGTTGCTACACTTTTGTTTCCTATTATATCGAACATTACTGGCATTTTGTCCATATTTCCAATTTGAGACAAATCATAGTTTTTTTCCTTTCGTTTATCAATAACAAACTTCTGGAAACTTAACAGTTTTTGTTCTAAGTCTTTTGGAAGCTTTTGTCTTTTGGCGAAAAACAAAATTTTTACAATTCATAAATCGATCAGACCAACCCACCATTGCCTTAAAGTTTTCACTTTCACTGGGATTCTTTTTTGCCCATTGTAACGCAAATAAATGAACACTGTTTCTCGTTATTATTAGTCCATTTTGGCGATTTTCTAATATCTATTGGGCTACATTTTCCTCTAAAGCAGGCCACTTTCTAATACCAGTGCGCAGTGCACATTTTTGTTTTGGCCTTATTTTGAATTGCAGCTTCATTCTTCTACCACTCATGAACAGAACACTCATTAACTCTGAACATTCTAGCTGCAGCGCAATTACCATTTTCTTTTGAAAATGTTATTATTTTTCATTTAAATCCAGAAGTGTATTTATTTCGCTCTGCTGGAGGCATACTTTATGAAGAAGAACTGATTTTATTAGGCTTTAGGATTAACACACCTAAATTCGACCAAATAAAGAATAACATGTAAAACGGGAATTTTCCCTCGGTCAGATTAGTGTATTTGCACAGATGGGGAGGAAGGAAGTTTCAGTGCATAATAGACAGGACCTGTCTCAAACCAGATTTTGGGGAGACAGGTTATTTAGATGCCAAAGGATAGGAATTAAGCAGACCAGAAACAATCGCGTTCGCATGTCGTAAAGAAAAGACACATTATCTGAAGTGGGCAAAGCGAAAGCTGTTATTTCTGGTTTGTTTTCGTGGGGTATACTTGATGCGTATTATACGCCAGTATATGCTTGAAATAAAAATATATACTCTCAAATTAGTGATGCGTGTTATATGCCAAGATATACAGTATTTATCACAGGAAAGAAAATATTATATGGAGATTCAAGCAAATAATTGAAAAACTATACAGTTAATTTTGGGTACCTAACCAACATATCTACCAAATATCAAGTTAATTGTATGTTTTTGACATTTATCACGAGACATACATACATATGCCAAAAACTTTTCATCTCTACAGTAGGCTTTTACTTAACGCTTCAACAAAAATATATGTATATGAAAATATATGTTTTTTGGTTATACTTATTGTTTTTCTATTTAAATTTTAGTTTGTTTTCTGTAAAATCTGCATGCAGGGCTTTCACATAGGACCTTGTGATCCACAAGAAGATTCAAATTCACAAGATAAGGTATTTTTATTTATTAAAATTTCTAACATTGTTTTTAATTTATACTGAAAAGTCATAGATTCTGAACAATATTGTCATTAAATGGCCTGTGTATGTTTTCAAATCAATTAATTCAGTTTTGACATATATGTAAAATGTCCTTTTTAAGGGAATTTGCTATATTGTTTATACTAAATTATTTTATAGTTATTTTTTATAATTTACCAGATTTAAATTGTCCTTTTGAAGTAACTTTAAATCATATGCACTTTCAAAACTACGTAAAACAAAAACTAAATTAATCTACTGGTACAATTTATTTTAACTTATTTTTCATGTTTTGGCTTTATTTCATCTCTTTGAATTTTGATGAGAAGTTTATACACCTTTACAAGTTTAACATTACATATTTTTCTGGTTCTCATGTTATAGTTGCAGTTTTTATTTTACTAGAACATGAAACATTGATTCAGAATATATTAACATGAATATTTTTATCATAAAAGTGGGCATAATTTTATTTTCTTCAATTTGTTATGCCATGGTTGAAAAAATGAATTATGCTTATCAGTTTAATAAAATTTTTCACTCGCTCATTTTTAAAATGAAACTTTAAGGAAATTCTCTTTTCATGTCTCAAAATATTCACAACAGAAAATTTCGAAATAAAAACGAAATTGAAGTGGAATGAAATATTCACCTTGTATTTAAAATCAATAAAATATACATTAAAACATGCTTAAAAGATGTTAAAAACGTTAAAATACAATCATTTACATCCCGAGACTTTCGATCACTAACGCGATCATCTTCAGTGGGGAACTGTTGACTGAGCTGAGTATACGAATGTCGCTTTCACTGTGCTAATATGTAACGGAGTTTTAACGAGGCCAGTCTATTATTCTGTAGGGGTGTATCAAGAGAAGTCCATTAGTTTCGACGCTGGGGTTCTTAATAATTTCAAAATATTAAAATATTTTGGTTTAAATATTTTTTGGTTTAATAATTTGAAATTATCAAGAACCCCAGCACCGGAACTAATAGACTTTTCCTGATACACCCCTACAGAATAATAGACTGGCCTCGTTAAAACTCCGTTACATATTAGCACAGAGAAAGCGACATTAGTACACTCAGCTCAGTCAATATTACCCCACTGAAGATGATCACGTTAGTGATCGAAAGTCTCGGGATGTAAATGATTGTATTTTAACGTTTTTAACATCTTTTGTCACCTTTTAAGCATGTTTTAATGTATATTTTATTGATCAAAATATTCAGTTTATATTATAAAGCACAAAATATGTTCTTTACTGATGATAACATCAAAAGTATTAGTAAAAGCGTTGCAACACAAATTCTTACTTTCATTTTGATCTCGTATATCTTTACATTTAAATATCACATACTTTCATTTTTTACATTATCAATAAAGAAAAAAAATTACTTTTAAATGAAGTTTCTTTGAAAACACTTATATAATTTAACGATTTTTGAGTATTTTTTAAAATAATTTTGAGGCACATAATTATTTTAATCTGTCATTATATTATGCAACAATAAGCATTTGTTTGCTACAGTACAATAATGTAAAGTAACATTAGCAGTCACAAAAATTAATAAATATGCAAAACATAGCAGATAGTAGCAATGTTACGACAGTTGTCAATTTATAAGTGTAAGTTTGGTGAGGTTCTCTCTTATTTAATTCAAACTGAATACTTAATAAATTGAATAATTAATGTATTGCCTCTTCTGTTGGTAATAATTTAAATTTTTTCCTTAAGTATTACATTTTGCTTATTTATTTATTTATTTATTTTTTTAAGGTCACTGACTACAGTCAGGATAACTTTTTAAAAATCAACAAGCAACTTTTATACTTTTATTATGGCAACCATGATAGGTTGTTTATAGTTTAAAAATTGTTTGACATAGGTTTATTCTTCATACATTCATTTCTTTAATCCCAAGCATTATGAGTAAACACAAAGTATCTGACACAGTTGCACAAGGAAAAATTATTAAATTTTTTGACAAACAAAAATATCAAGTCTATTGAAATGGCACAGTTTAAATGTATAATTAATTAGGGAATGACATCCTATCTATCTCCCAAGCATGCAAATGGCACAAGTTGTTTAAAAAGAACTGTGAATAAGGCGAAACAAGGCGATCCAATTTGGAATGGTGTATTAAAAGTAAAATTGCTCCACTGAAGAAAATTCTGACAAATCTCTCATAAATAAATTTTTTAGATTTACGGGGTTGTGTATGTTTTTTTTTTTTTTTTTTTTAAATCAATGATATACAATTAATACAGTATTGAACTGCGATTTTTAGAAAATTTGTAGAAGCACATGAATTTTAAAAACGTTTCATTCTGTCAACAAAGTTCTTTCCAAGACAATGTAAAACCTCATACAACTAGCATAACAAAACAAAAATTAGAGAATGTTCATTGAACAACAGTTGAGTATCCTCCTTACAGCTTGAATTTGTCATCTTTTGACTAGCATTTGTTCAGATCCCTTTAATTTAAAAGGTAAAAAATTTCCATCATATGAAGAATTTTTGAGCAATTAATTTCATACACATCCTAATTCTTTGTACAATACAAGAATAAAGAATTTCCCAATATGTTGGAAAAAGTGTGTAGATGTAAAAGAAAGTCATGTAGAAAAATTACATTGATAGAATTTTGATATTTAAAAAATAATCTTTTAAAGAAATCTTGTTTATATTTGATCCACTCTCGTATTTTTATTTATTTATTTCAGTTTTTAATACAATAGTAAATAATAATGTGATATTTTCAACAGATTAATTATTAATGTAATATTTTTTGAAAAAAAAAAAAAAAAGAGGAATTTCAAGTAAAAGTTAGGAAATTGGATCAAAATGGCCAATGCACACTTAAAAGTTCATATTAACTTTCTTGATTTCCTTTATTAACAAAGTACAGAGATTGCATCCTTCAAAATGAACAAAGATCAAAGATAATTATTTTAAGAAATTGATTATGTACTTTAATGTGTTATTTTCTCAAAATATTCGGCTCCCCCCCCCCCTTAAAAAATAAAATAAAATACATTATTAAAAATATATTCCACCTACATTGAATCTTTTAGTTAATTTTTTTTGACAATAACATTTAAAACCACCTAAAAACATCATTAAAATTATCTTGATTATAACTTGAGATGTCATGATAATGTTAGAAATATTCTTTGACAAGCAAAATGTTGAGATAAATGTAGTTAATGTGCAAAGTTATCGTATAAACCTAGTAGACAGTGTTTTTTAAAAAAACAGTGTCTCTACTTTTAATTGACTTAAAAATAAAAGAAAAAAATTCAAACAAAAAAGTTTAAATAAGAAAACTCTTGCACACACACAAAAATAAATAAATAAAAATAAAAATAATAATAAAATCTTTTATTATTTATGCTTGTTAACAACTTCCTCGTATCATCACAAACTGTTTTGTGGTCATTAGCCCAGTTTTGCTGAGAAGAGTATAATTAAAAATAGACTTTTAAAATGTAGGCAGTCACCTTAAATTTGTGAATTAAACAAATTTTTTATTTAAAGAAATTATAAAATATAAAGGTATGTTTGTTTTATGCATCACTATTATATTTATTGGACATTGTTTTCATTTATTTAGACGAATTATGCTATTAGTGATGAACGAGCGTCTACTTCTAAATGGGATGAAGACAGTAAGAAAACTATCAAAATCATTTCAAAGCCTTGTCCAAAATGTAGGACACCAACAGAACGAGATGGTAACATGTCTTTCAATTTTATTATTTTTCAGCTTTATAGACTATTTTATTGTTCATACATGATAAGCTTTTAATTTATCAAATAATAAATATTGTATTTCTTTATTTATTTGCTATTCATTTGAATATTTTCTGTTTTTTCATTTTGTTGATTTAGCATTTTTATTATTATCATTGTCCTTTTTTGAGAGGGGGGGGGATAGATGTATGTTCTTTTCTTTTCTTTTTTATAAATTTTAATCAATTCAGAGCCATAATTAGTAGGCAAAGTCAGAGGAGGTTTTTGAAATTTTTCAGTGGGGCTAATTCACACAGCTTGTCTTTATCCCTCTACTTTAAAAATATAAATATAAATAAAAGTTTTTATAAATATAAATAGAAGTAGTGGGCAAGCCCCCCCCCACCCCCTCCTGTCATAAAACTTTTGATTATACAAAGTTTTCAAAATTTTAAATGTAATGTAGATGATATTAGTATTGAAAGAATATGAATTCTAGAGGGGCTCAAGAAGTTGCTAGGAAGGGCTGAGCCCATCCTGCTCCTGTCTGGTTATGGCCTTGTATCAATTGTTTATATATTTTTCTTTTTCCCTCCCCTTTCATTCATGATAGTGAAAATCTTCCATTGAACAAAACAAAACAAGACAAAAAATATTATCAATGTGTACATGTTATGTAAGTTTTAAAGCATATAGCTGTAATTTGTAGAAAATATCCCAAAGTTTATTAGTTGGCTTATTTGTAAAAATTCTTTATCTGTTGACAAGTAGTCATGATGCTAGAGTTGCATTAAACAAATTTATTGATATTCATGCATCATGTTTAACATTGACAGCACAAATGAAGTGAATATCCAATTTGATACTGTAACAAGAGCCACTCTACCCTTGCTGTGGATGGTGTGAGCCTGTGGTTAAACCAATAGTGCATTGAATTATTATGTCTGTCTGATTT
This sequence comes from Maratus michaelseni, assembly GCA_963931845.1. NCBI lineage: Eukaryota > Metazoa > Arthropoda > Arachnida > Araneae > Salticidae > Maratus > Maratus michaelseni. The sequence continues at coordinate 58,770,457 of OZ007600.1, read as the reverse complement.
TATATTCATTTTTTGCTCCTGAAAATAAAGTTTCTGAGCCATATTCTTTCTTAACTAGTTGGCTAAGGGGGAGAAAATGTCCTGTAGCATTATATTTCAAGGAAGTTTTCCCTGATTATGTAAATCCTTTTAAACTCATTTCTGTAAAATGCTCTTCTCATTTTTAAAGTTTTTACATAACAATACTATTGTTCAGTAAAGGAAAAAGACTGTATTAATGTACAAACTGTATATTTAATTTCACAGTATCTATAGATTTTGTCATAAACATTGATTTTATTTGTATATTTAAAAATGATTTTTTTTTAAATATTCAAATTAACTTTTTACTAAAACAAATAATATCAGATGTGATTTTATTGATTGAGATATTGATACTCTAATACAGTGTTTCTGAACCTGTGTGTCATTAGATATATGTGTGCCATGAGGATGCTTCAGATGTGTCACAACAAATCCTGTGAAATATTAATCTGATTTTGCAATTTTTAGTGTATTACATTGAAATTTTATTTTCTTTCATGTCTCTTATTACACTGAAAACGAATCTCTCCAATCAATTCATCTTTAGCCCATAGAAAATAAAGCAAAAAGAAAAAATCTTGAGTGATTGTATTAGACTTTTCACACTTATCAGAATTCTATGCATTCAAATAAATAGCAATATAATAATAAATATAAACTTTATTGATCAGATTGGTGATTAATAATAGTTATTTACATATTGGTTCAAATATTTAAAAATTCTTTAGTACTTATATATTTAAAAATGTTAATTATTATTTTTATAAATTTAAATTGTGTCAAATCCAAATCAAGTATTTGATTTAAAAAACATATAAACACAAGTTTAAATATTAGTTTAGGAATGGATAACTCTTAGGTAACTTTTCTTAAGTGAATAAATGATTGTGTTACATAAACATTTTGTCATTGCACAAATTTTCTTCTCTACTAAACACACCACACACTTATACATTCTGTTAATTTCAGATTAAAAAAAAAAAAATGGTGTGTATTGCTGATGGAAAAGGATTGAGAAACACTACCCTATTTCATTAAAGATTATTAATTCCTTAAATAATGGTCAGCTTAAAGTCTCATTGAGGTTAACAACAGCAATTTGATTCTTATTTTTCATTAAATTTATGAGCTATGAAACTTCACTATGGAGAGGCATTTTTAATCTGCATTTTTATACTATTGTCACCTCAGTGTTAGGCACACATTCATCTAGATCCACATCAATTTTTACTAGGTGACAGAATAATTATCAGTGTTAATACTTATTATACATACAGTGATACAGTACGAGTACACTCTCAAAAGTCTGTATAGCTTGAGACAAAAGGCTTTGTGGATTTCTGAAATTTTCAAATTTTAGGTCATTGCTTTGTTTACATTTCAAAACCTCATCAAAATAGTCATATCTTTATGAAATAATTACATGTTTAAATAATAATAATATAAACAATTCATCAAAAAACCTTTTATTTAATTAATAACTTTGATAAATTATAATTATTTGTAAAAATTAAAAGTTAAACATTTGATCAGTAGTAGTTTAAAAACAATTCAATTTTAAAATCTTTTCTTGCAACCTGCAAACAGTTAGCAGTTCTTTTCCAGTCATAACATTCTGTGTCATTAGAAAATCTGCATATTTATCTCCTCTCGTTCTTCATTAAAAATAAGTTCTTCTCCTGGTACCGATTCAGTATCTGATGAGTACCACGTTATAAAATTACTTTATATGTAAGATGTTACGTGATTAATATTTCCATTCTCCAATCAAACATGGCCATCTTAATTCTGTCTCCTTTTTTGCTAAATCTTAACTGAAATTTTTATTGTTTACATTGCAAATTATATGCAATATTATCCATTTGCATTACTTGGAATTACAAATTTTTGAGAGTTTACTGTATTTTCCAAAGAAATCGATAAAATTCTTAAGTTCTTTGTTTTATATTTAGGTGGATGCATGCACATTGTTTGTACAAGATCCCAATGTGGATTTCATTGGTGTTGGGTTTGTCAACAAGAATGGACTAGAGATTGCATGGGCAACCATTGGTTTGGATAGATACGTGTGATTATTCTCCTGTGCTCAAGTTTTCAAAAGGATTTTGTTATTTGTGAAAGATTTCTAGCTGTTTTCAACTATTGTAGATTATAAGACTTGCATTTTTGAGTTTATACAATTTATTTAGTTCTTTCTTTTCTCTTTTTTGTGTTTTCATAAATTGTACATATGCATAAATCTTGACATAAATTATTAAAATTATTTACATTTTATTGCTATATTTTGATGATGGTATTTTAAGAATTATATTTTAAATCACAGTAATGGCCATTGTGCTTAATCTGAAGTTTTAAATTAAAAAAATGCAGGTTTTTGAAAATTTTTTATGGTCTTCGACAGTAAAATATTGAAGAATTGGCCTCTGTGAACTAACTCTTATTGTAATATAAAAATTTTCAAAAATAATCAATATTGCAACAGATTAAAAGCAATTTATTATAAGAACTAAAATAACTTCTTAAAACACCATAAAAACTTTAAAATGCGCTAGGCCTTTCGAAAGATCTGCAAGAGAGTCTTGCTGCTGCTTTCATAGTAGACGCACGTCTTTTTGCGCCTGACGAAGAAAGACTCAGATCTTTCGAAAGGCCTAGTGCATTTTAAAGTTTTTATGGTGTTTTAAGAAGTTATTTTAGTTCTTAGTGTTTCACACCAGTTTCAACTTATTTTATTTGATTGTGCAATTTATTATGTTAATAAAATATGAATTTTAAACAAGGATGAATCAAATTATAAACAAGACTTTTGTGATATCAACAGAAAAAAATTATACTTGTCATCATAGCAATCATGATAAGTTGTTAACGATTTAAAAGTTAGTTGCCATCGTTTTATTTATCATCTATATTAATCTATATTGTTTTATTTATTTATTTAGTCACTAGCATTTTTAGAGAACACAAAGTACCTAATTCAATTGCACAAAGTATAATCATTAAACTTTCAACAAATGAAAATATCAAACCTATTGAAATTTGGCACAGATTGAACATAAAATTCTGAAACAACACCTAACCGAGGTCTGAAGTATGCAAAATGCACATGTTGTTTGAAGATGGTGAAACAATGTAATCCAGTTTGGAGTGATGCACAAAAAGTGATATTACTTCATTGAAGCAAAAGCTGATTTTGCAAGTGTTTGAAGTAAAAGTTTTCACTAAAAACTTTTAGAATTTAACGGGTATTGTGCATGTTAATTTTCATTGTAAACTTGTACATAATGCACTTTCATTATTTTAATGCAATCATTCTGATTGGTAAAGTAACCACACAAGTTGTAATTTTTCCAGCTGAGTGAAAAAGTGTCCTGGCTGAGATTTGAACTCAGGACCTTGGCTTAAACTGTTAACACTCTACCAACCAAGCTATCCTGGACAAATCCAGAAGGCACAGTTCACTCAGACAACCCTTTGATGAATCTTTTGACAATCTTTGACCAACCAGATGTAATTGTCAGAAGGTTGTTTGAGTGAATTTGTCCAGGATAGCTTGGTTGGTAAAAGCTCTGGCAACTTAAGCCAAGGTCCTGAGTTCAAATCCTAGCTTGGACAATTTTGAAAAAATTTCAACTCATACACATAATGATGTATAATACAGTGAATTTTCAGGGAAGATTAAAGCAGCAAATCTGACCTAAAATGACCTATACATATCTCAATGATCTTATTTTTCTGGATAGTGCAAGACCTCAAAAAGCTAGTGTAACAAAACAAAAATTAGAGAAACTTCACTGTACAATTCTTTATCATCTTCAATCTAACATTTGTTTGGATCCCCGTAAAGAAGCGTTAGGAAGAGAAAGATTTCCATCAAATCTAGAAGTCAAAGCACTTTTACATCTCCTAATTATTTTTATTACATAAGAATAAAAACACTACCAGTATAGTGGAAAAAGTATGTAAAAGTTGAGGAAAGCTATTCATAAAAATAACATTGGTATAATTTAAGTAAATAATATTAAAAAAATAATCTACTAAAAAAGCTTAATTTATATTTGATTCATCCACTTATTTTTTTTATATCAGTATAGCTTTTGTTGTATGATATATGCAAATATTTAACCACCCTTTGCTCCCACTGTTGCTAATTTGCCAACATTTGAATCTTTCCTTTGCCCAACGATGCTTCTTTGCAATGCTTCTTACATTTAGCTTTTTGGTATTTTTATTACTCTATATAATAAAATATATATACCAAATTTAAAGTATATCTATGAAAATTTGATTTTATGTGAATATTTTCTATGCATTAGGCTTGATATTTAAAAATACTTGAGCGTAGAATATTCCTATTCAAACATACTGAGAAGCACTGGACCCACTTCATTTTTGCCAAGCTAGTAAGTAGCAAAGGAGCTAAAAAATTTGATTATATACTTAAATTGTAAGATTTACATAACTTGCACAATAAGTACATGTATTTTATTCATGTTTAAAACATTTGAAAGGCAAAATAATGCACAAATTATCTTTTAACTGATTTATCAAGAGATATGCAGATGTTATGACGATTATATTTAATAGCTAATAACACTGGTTGACAACAAAATCCTACCTGTAAAAAAAAAAAGTTTCTTATTTATTTTACATTACTAGAATAAAATATAAGAATCACATTACTCTAGCATGTTCTTTTTTTTATGTGGGGGGAGGGGTGTCATTCTTTTAAAATTAAGACATTTTATGTCTTACTGAAAATTGGGAATTATGTAAATTAAAAAAAATATATGTATGTAAGTACTCTAACAATAAATGTACATAAAACATTAGCTAAGATAAGCAACAAAATGAATTAAAATACTGCTACACATTTATAAAGGCGATACCAAAAGAACAAGATGATATTTTCATGATAGATTATTGATTAATTAATCTAAGAAAGTGAAAAGGCCTTTTTTATGTTTTCAATGTTTTTTACTATTGTAAATGGATATTAGAATTCATAAGTTGATATGTTGTGATATATTTTTTTATTATAAATTTTTTTCTGATAAAAATAGTACATATTGATGCAATTTGAATGCAAATTTATATGATTTTAGAAAGGAGGCTTTATATATATATATATATATAATGAAATCACCTGTGTGAGAAAAGGAAGGAAGAGATATTATAAATATATCAATGGACAGAATATTACATAATTAAATCTAATAAGATAAAAAACAAACATGAAATACTATAATTAACTTATGGATTCGTCAGAGGAGCATCATAAGTATAATTCCTAGTAAAGATATGTTTATATATGTGTATATATATATATATAAAATTAGTGTAATTAAAACAAAAGAAGGCAAATATTACTTAATGGTAAATATTTCTGCAGCTGTTCTGGTATTCAAGCGATTGCTTAAAAATTAATCCTGATTTTCTAAAAAAATGTTTATTTGATACTTAGCTTGAGATGACAGAAAACTCGGAGAGAAGGCAGAATATTTATAAACTTTTTAAATCTTACATGGCTCTTTGATTTTAAGATTTTATAAAAGTGTTGCAGCTTAAAATCAAATGTTATGTACTCATTTTCATTTGTACTTAAGAGAGTATAAACTCTGCTATTTGAAGATTGTACATTGTTTCATGCTTGTAACATATATATTTTTTAAACTGGGATTCAAATTTATATATATATTTTTTAAACCAGGATTCAAATTTATATATATATTTTAAACTTGGTTTGATTTTTAACATTTCCACACAGCACCAGTAAAAAAAAAAAAAAAAAAAAAAAAACGTAAATTTGCACAAAAAAGAATCTTTTAGATCCATTTTGATTAGAACAAATGCTCAAATGGAAAATGATGTGTAAGTCTGTAACATCCCTAATCTTTACGAATTTAATATCAAGAGTTGTGTCAGGATATTTAATTCCATTTACCTTTGAATTGAATATTACATAATTTAATAAATTTAAAGCCTACACCTTAGCTTTTTGTCAGATCAGGGTCAGAGGAAAATCAGGCCCATTTAAGAGCTTTCACAAAGTTTGATGTCAGAAAAACTGACCTTTTTACAAAATAATCTAAAAAATGGATCCTGCAAAAATATGTAATGAATAGTTTCTAAATGAATAAAGACAGATTTTTAAATATTTTACCAATGATCTTACATTAAAGTAATTTGATAAATGAAATTGGTTCCCATTTTGAAAATATTTTACTGATTTTGTATATTTAAATTATTTTATTATGGGAATTTAATTATTATTATTATTATTATTTTGGAGGAGGGGGGGGGGGATAAAACTGACTATTCCCCTAGTAATTTTATTTTTAGAGTTCCAAGTGAGTTTGAAGATGATTTAGTCCTTATTTTGAGTCTAATATTTTTGGTGGAAAAAAAAGGCTTTAGTCTTAAAAGTAATCTTTTTATATCTATTTTATTTTAATCTATTTTATTTTAATCTATTTTATTTTAATCTTTTTATGGCTATTTTCTAATTTTATATTAATGGAATTACGAATTAACTGGTAAATAAAATTTGTTCCTATTTTGATACTTGCAAGGATTTGTACTTCATCCCCCTCATTATATCACAAGTTGAAGTGAACTGAAAAAAAAATCAGCTAATTTCTTTTTCGGTTAATTATGTCTGAAAGAAGTTTTTTTTTTTTTTATTAAATTAATTTTTTTATGAAATTGCTCTTTTTTTCACAAAAATAAAAATAATTCACAAAAAGTGAATAAAACCTGGGAAGACCTTTAAAGATACACATATGTGATATCAAATAAACTCTTTTTTTCAACTCCATTAAAAAAAAAAAATGTAACATGACTACAGTCAGAAGCAATTAACTAGTGGCACTTTTCATGTGATGGAACAAAATGTGCATACATCAATAAAGATAGAGACAAATGCAGACTTGCTTCTACCTTTTTTGGTATATACATACCTTCTCCAGCAGTTGAAAAGGAGTAGCTAATTAATTGTGTACTTTTGTCTGTGACATCATGTTTTAATGGAGTTCAAAAAGACTTTGTGCAGCTTGTGATATTGCATTTTACATAACTATTGAATGTTGAGTATTACAGTTTCTAAATAGGTGTAATAACTTTTTCAGAAATAGTGTCATACTCAAAAATTGGAAGGTTTAACAGCTATGTTTGTAGTCTCCAATTTATCTAAATTTCTGAATAATTGTATGAAACTTTTAACTTTCCGACTACCATGATAGGTTCATTGGACCCTAAACAGATTTTCCTCAGTTGTATGTCATGTGCATAACTGAAAATAATAAAAATAAGTGTCTAATATTTACAGTATAATTTTTTCTTTCTATTTGTATAGATTATATTTTATTATTTATTAGTATACTTATTATCAATCAATAATTGTTTTTTATATATATATATATTCACATAAGGTCCAATGCACCTTACTGATAACTCCTGTATAGTATTTTTTTTCCCTCCGGTAATCAGAAGATTAACATAGCTTTGTATAGCTTGAATAAATTATCTTTAAGAATTTTGATATGAGTTAACTTTTTGTTTAATATGTACTCTAATGTAAAAAAAAAAAAAACTCTCTAAATTAGGATTATTTTAAAAACTTTTTTTTTTTCTTTTTTTTAACTATGAATAGTTAAGAAGTTTAAATTAAGTATATTCTTGAAAGAAACGTTAAAAAGAAAATATGTAATTTGTATGTAAAATAGACTGAACCTTATATTTTATAAATAATGGAGGAAAGATATTCTGAAAGTTAACAGCATTAAGTCTGTAATTATTATTAGTATTATGACCAAATCTGACATTTCTGTTTCATGCATTAATATATACCCACATGGGAAGAATATTTTCACATTTATATTCCTGACAGTATATAGAAATTGCTTAAAAAGGGGAAATTGTTTTCAAACATCTAATATGCCTGCTAGAAGGTTGCTTAAGCCAAAAAAGTGTGCCATTGTGTACAGCCAACTTATGCTAGTTTACTATATTTGTTTCTGTGATCCTTTGTAATACTCATTCATTGAATATGTTTGACATATTAGGGTCATTCCATGTCAAATCAACCAGTGATTCAACCTGATCATTTCAGATTTTGATGAAACTTATAGGAATCATTCTCACTGATGATATAAATGAGAATATACCTTTATTATTTTTTTTATCTCAGTAAATTTTCATACAATTAATTTTTAAAATTTCGAAAAATCCCTTTTTTAGCTTGTATAAATGTTTTTAATTTTGAATTTCTCAAGTTCTATCAGAAGTTGACCCCTCGTTTTAAAGAGAATTTCATAAGGTTTAATTTGATATGCAAGTTGACTATGCTTGATTAAAAAAAAAAATTAATTTAACTAAAAATTTTTTAAGCTAGTGTTTTTTAAAAATTTTGAAAAAATTATATGTTTTTTGTAATAGTATAAACTTTAAATTCTGAAAGTTTTAGAATGGGATCTCAATAGGATCAGCAGTTATGTTAAAAAAACAATTTTAAACACTAGTTGGGGCTGGTATTTAAAGTTGACACCTCGCCAACTGTATGATTGTGCTAAAGATAGTATTGTCTTATTAATTTTAAACATTATTTTATTTATAACTGCTGATCCCATTTAAATCCCACTCTAAAACTTTCAGAATTTAAAGTTTATAATATTACAAAAAACATAATTTTTTCAAAATTAAAAAAAAAAAAAAACATTATTTTAATTTGTTTTTAAATAAAATAAAATAATTTTTTTTTAAAAACCAAGCATAGTCAATTTGCATGTCAAATGTTATCCTTATGAAATTATCTTTAAAATGAGGGGTCACACAACTCTCTATGCCTGATAGAACTTGAGAAATTCAAAATTAAAAACATTTATACAAGCCAAAAAATGATGATTTTTGAAATTTAAAAAATTAGTTGTATGGAAATTTAAAAAATTAGTTGTATGAAAATTTACTGAGATAAAAAAAAATTATGAAACTATATTCTCATTTGTATCATCAGGGAGAATGATTCCTGGCGGTTTCATTAAAATCATGTTCAAGTTGAATATTGCAAATTTTTGGTTGATTTGACACGGAATGACCCGTTACATAGAAATATTGGTTTATATCAGAGGTCGGCAACCTATGACCCGCAGGTCACTGAGTGACTCATTTCATAATTTCAAGTTATCCACTTGAGTTCTGAAAAAAAAAAAAAAAAAGTATAATATATAAAAAGAAATTATAAAGCAAAAATATGAAACGAACATGCGAAGAATACATAAAGAAAATAAACTGAAAATAAATAACACCAATAGCATTTTTGCTTGATTACAAAGTTGCAGTAACAAACATGCATAACGAATGCAGCGATTGGACCAACAAAGGCACGACAGAAAGCAGTGTCTAATTTCTGCCTTTCACTGTGCAAGAAAATGTTTTAGATTTGCAGTATTTTCATTGTATTATAGTTGACAGTTTTCATTTAGAAATGATTGATTTTAAAATTTCAGTGTTATGGACGGATAAATTCAAGACATTGCGGAAATATTTGGAAAAATCAGGAGATTATGATCTTTTCACGATATCAACATGTTGGGCATCACTTTCTATGAAGTTTGTCATTTTGTCAGCATTGAGTTCAACTTATAAATGTGAGAAAATTTTCATGCATGAAAAATATTTTAAGGACAGGAGCAGCTTAACTACCGAAAATTAAAATGGTTGTAGTTGTCTTGGGAGGACTAACTATAAGCCTGAATTGACGTCACAAGTTCAGCATCAGGGAGCCATTGATAGTGAAGAGAAAAGTAAAGTTCATTCAGTTATGTTTCTTTTTATAATAATTATAATTTTTATGTTTGAAGTTCAAAAAAGCATATTGTAATTATTTTCTTAATAAAATTATCTTATTCATCAAAAAAGACTGTTTTAAAATAAAAATACCACTGATCCGAAACATCTTCTTAAAACACACAGTTTGGTTAATCGTGACTCACAGCCAAAATAGTTTGTCGACCTCTGGTTTATATTATGTTCTAGTTGTAACAGTTACTACATTTATATATTTTATCTTCAAAAATCAGAATGTTGCTATTTCTTTATACTCTGGTCAAAACATTGTTACAAAAAATATAGATTGCTTATTACATCATCATCTTAAATTTGCAATTGCTTACTGAAGTTTTGTATCAGGATTTTTTTTTGTTTTTTAATTGTCAGTTAAAAACATTAAAAAAAATACAGATTATGCACCAGATAGCAAAATAGTGCATAAATATTTTTTTCCTAAAACACATCTTTTCAAATTAAAATGTGTTTTAGGAAAGTACACAGTTATGTTTCTAAATATAACATACAATACTGCAATTACTAAGTTTAATCTAAAAATAACTTTAAAGAATTGTATTTCTAGCAAATTGGAATTGAGCTGGAATTTCTTGAAAATTTAATACAATATTTAATTTAATTAGAATTTTCAATCTCATTTTAAATAAATCTACATTTGTTTTACTTTTTTGTTTTGTGGGAATTTTTGTTATTTATTAGAGATTTCAATAAGATGAAAGTGAATTCCAGAGAATTGATATTGGTTTTATTTCAAGAAAATACTTGAATGTAATTACTGTAATAAGCATGTTGATATGAACTGTGATACTTTTAATTTGAATGTTAAATATTCTGTAATTCATTTTATTTTAGAAGAAATAAATATTTTGCTCTGTTTTTCCTTTTCATTAATTATGAACTATGTGTGAACAACATGAAGCGTTTCAAACATATTTTTGTTATACATTGTAAAGCTGCCCAAATCAAATTTTGGAACTAATTTGTGTTATAAAATTTGTTAGTTCTTTAATGAAAAAAATAGCTAAAAAGAAATATATTATTTCTGTTGTGTGGCTGATTTTAATTTATTTTTATTATATTAGAAAACAATATTGTAGCTAAGTGGTTCCCAACCTTTTACGAGTGTATTGCTCCATAGAAAATGTTATATTTTTCATTCATTTACAATATTTGTTAGAGTTTTTAATTAATGATATAATTGTAATTATGTAGCCTGATATGATAAGATTTTCCAAAGTATAGATTGTTTGATAAGGCAAAAATAAGTCCATGCTATTTGGTTAGTGATAAAGTGAGTTGTGCACATTAATTCATTTATTCCAAATGCAAAACACAATATTTGGTAATTATAAAATCCCTCGTATTAAATGTTACTCATAATACCTCTGAAGATAATAAAAATCTTAAGAACGCACACATAATTAAATTAAACAATTTACTACTGTTAATTATTCAAAAATTATATCATTTCTAAAATTAACTTAATATCAAAAAGTTAACATAAAATACCCAATCTTAAGTTTGTGAGTGTCATTTTCTGTAGACAAAATCACACTACCGAAGTCCAAACCTTTAAAGAACTTGTACCGATTTGTTGGAATTAGAAAAAGAGTAAATAAAAATAAATGAATTAAACTAGAAATTGACATATCAATTTATAAAAATCGGTATATATATCAATAAAGATAAGATACTTGCTCCAAATCCTACTCCAGCAAATCAATATGCTCATAGTCGTATAGTGGTTTAACATTACAAAAAAGAAATTTAATTTTAATTCAAAGTATAAAAAATATTAAAAGTTAGGCTTTAATTTTAAATTGAGAAATACTAAAAAGCTTTTTAAGTTAAAATTATTATATTTATCTTAGATTCAGAATTAGTATTTAATGTTTGGTAATATTCTGCTGATATTAATTAGTTAAATAATACTATATCTGTAATTTCCTGTAAGAATAGAATAAAAGTTTCACTGTATGATATCCTGTAAAAATAAAACAAAAATTTCACTCACCCAGACAATAGTAACGAAGACAGGAAAACAAATTAAACTTGTTACGGCTGAATGATTTTAATTCAAAACACACAACTAATAATTTTTCAAGCTAGAATTCCATTTTAAAAAGAAATAGTTATAAAAAAATTTTTTTTTTAAAGTTATTATTTATAATTTAATAAAATATTGCTGTAATTCAGTTCAGCCTAAGTGCACAAAAAAGATGAACAACATGAATCTTGAATGTTTAGAAATAATCCTAAGATAAAAAGTGTTCGTTGCTGAAAATTTTAGTCCTGAAAAAGTAAGCTATGTTTCTAAAATAAGTTAGTTCGATGTATTAAAGAGAAATTGAATTTTGAGAAATCATTGAGAAGTAGAGTGGTCAACATAATATAAAAGTGAATCAGTTATTGAAAAAAGTCTTGATAATTAAATGATTTAAAGCAGTAGAGAAGACGTTGTGACTTGAGATCTTGAAAGTCAGTTATATAACTGAAATAACTTGTAGAAATCTAAGAAAGTTAATTATATATTGGAAATAACCTGATCATTATAATGACGGCAAAGCAAAGAAACGTCCGTGAGTTGAAAGTCTTATGCACTGAAGCCAAAAACAGTTGAAAAATTTGTACATTGATGATAAATGGTCTGACATCTTGAAATTCCCAAAATTTCAAAAACAGATCGTCGTTCAGTAACAACCGTCTTCTGCTAGGGCAAACATGAAAAAGGTGCTCTCAGAAAAATTAAAAGTTCTTGGAAACAGTTTTTTTAACATATCTTAAGGCTGCTCGTCAGTAAACTTCCCGATTCTCCTCGCTAATGTTATTCCTATGGGTGTAGGATGCTTTTGTATTTTTAAAATATCTCCTCGGAAAATTAATATTTTTAACTTCTGTTTTCTTTGTATTGTTCTTAAAGAATGTCCCTTTTTTTCTTAGTTGTCAATTTTTTTCTAAAATATATACTTAATTTTATATGAAATGTTAAAATCGTATTCAGTTTCGCTAAGATTTTAACACACAAAAATATAAATTAAGCACATAGTTTAGAAATATTTTGATAACTAAGAAAAAAGGAGACATTTTTTAAGAACAGTACACAGGAAACAGAAGTTCAAAATATTAATTTCCCGAGGAGATATTTTAAAAATACGAATGCATCCTACGCCCATTGGATTAACATTAGCGAGGGGAATGGGGAAGTTTACTGACGAGCAGTCTTAACTGTCACCTTGGTCATAATTTTTGTAGGAACTTATAAAACGTGAACTAGAAATTTTTCATCTCTAAAGATCTTCACAATTGTGCTACTCGTTGATACTTAAAAAATAGAAAATTAAATTAATTAAATAGCCAGAAGTGATGCACTTCCGGCTTAATCTTATTGGTTGCTTGAGCGTGGTGGGCTTTCGGTGTGTTGTTGTTTGTCATTTGAGTTTTTGGATTCTGTTTCATGTCTTTGGGGGGATATAATTTTTATTTTAACTGACACTGAGAATGTGAATCCAAGTTACTCATGAAACGTACGTCTGTTTATTGTGTGTTAAACGTTGGATTTTGGTGTATATTTGTCCACACAAGATTTTTTTCAGAAAAGAAATGGTTTGTTCAACATAAAAATGCATTATAGAAGACTTTGTTGTAATGAAGTAAACTCAGATATAAACAGACTACACATTAATTTTACAAACTTGCACACACACAAATTTAAAAAATTTTTTTTTTATGGGTGTGCTACATTTTTAAATGAAATATAGTGAAATGTATCAAAAAGATTATCATTTATGCAGTCATTACTGTTAAATGACTTACTTTCTGTTTCAACACTAAGCAAGGGACACTACAAGGGCCCTACAAGCTACGTTTGCCAATCCCCATCCAGTTCTCGCAGGCTAACATGCTAATTTGCTTTCTTTTAAAGAGATTACCTGATTACAGAAGATTGAGTGATATTATCATAACCAGTGGCAATCTTTTGTTAATCAGGTGGACATTCCATTTTCTTATGACTGGGGAATTTTCGGTCCCCAAGGCCGCATCCCCCTCTGCCATGACAGCTGACTATTGTTTTTGTGATTAAGTAAGATACATTGGAAAAACAGCTTTTATGAAATGGTTAAGTAAAACATGTCGCTGTCTTCCAGTTTTTTTATAAAGCTGCTATAAGGAAATCATTTTAAATATGACGCAATTTTCACAATTAAATGTTTTTCTCATGTAATAACTACAGTTCTCTTTCTTTTAATATTCACATGTAAATATAGTGTTCAATTGAAAAGGCTTTTTAAAATCTAGCAACAGAAGGTAGAAAACAGCTATTTCAAACTATGAATTAAATCTCTATTCAGATTTAAAAAAAACAAAAAAAACCTGAAAAATAGAGAAATATAAAAAATGATTGGACACTGCACACCACAATCTGATCAACTGTGTGCCTGCAAAATATGGTTAAATTGCATAGTTTTTGATCCTATAAAACTTATTTAATTGAACTACCTTGACTGATTTGAACATTAAGTAGCACTTAAATAATTCTTTGATTTAAAAACTGTCTGCTTCAGTGTGTTTATCGTGATACATTTCTCTATAAAACTACCAGTTTTCATGTTTTTACATGCTATACGTTTTGCAGTATAAGCCAAGAAATTGAAAAGGTCACAATAAATTCAATTACGGCAGCTGCAGTAACATTAGTTACTTTTTTTTAGAATAAAGAGAAAACAAACAAATGATTATATTTTTTTTCCTTTCTGAGATCGCTGAATTAAATAAAAGAAAAAATGCATGTGAATGTCGAGAAAAATAACCTTACAGAAAAAAAAAAATCTTTTAAAAAGAGATATATGCCATCATCAATAAATGTCAAGTTACCATTATTAATTTTATTTAGTCCAGCTAAATCAGAAATATAAAAATTGCCTCTATGAGTAATCATCCTACAAGTTTTAATAACTAATCTGATCATTTAGATTTACATGTTTTCTTAGATGTGAAATCTTTCATTTTGTTATGTGATGGCTCTGCTACAGTGAGTAAATGTTACAATTCATTTTCTTTCATTATAACCAAGTTTGACTGCATATCTAAAACTGACTGTCTTGAACATATTTACCCTAAAAAATCTGAAAAATATCCAATTTGGGTACTAACAAACTCAGAAAATCAATAAACTTGTAAATGGGTTTGTGGGTCAACAAAAATATCTTATTTGGTTTGGCTGGGGTTGATTTAAAATGCTAATTTTTGGGTTGGAATTTGGTATAAACTGACTGATGTGTAAGACTCTAATTCCTATTAATCTTGGATTTCTCGTATAATAAAACTTATTCTGAATATTTTTACCCATTTTAAAAATATTCATCACTTGAGAAGGTACTGAAAGCTTCAAGGTCACAGAAAATCTTCCACTCAAAATTCATTTTAAAAATATGGCTGACTGTGTCTGTTAAATCCACAGTGAGTATTACAGGATTAATCTAGACAAATCTTGTTTATTGTAGAAACTGTCATTCTCTTTGTGCTTTATCACAGTTGCATTTTTCAATGATTTTACCTTTAATACATTTCAGTACAGTCATACATTTATAGTGAGTTTGGTTTCAGCGAGTAAAAAGAGAGACAATAGTTGACCTTTACCAAGTCTTACTTTTTTTCAACAGATATTCTGTATTTTGATTAATATTAAATAGTAAATATATATTCATTAACAGAAATATCTATTTTACTTGTCCTTCTCTTTGTAGCTTTCATGGCTCTGTAATTTTTAAGCTGAATGTGAAGCCAAAAAATGTCACTAGTAGAACACTCCCTTAAGGGAGGTTTATCTCCAAATTTGGCAGTTATGTTGACCTAATATAAAACCTCATTACAAAAAATTTTGGTTGTAATGACAGAAATTTGGATTTAGCAAGCAGAAATTTTGGAAACTCGCAAAATATTTTTCCAGTTTTTCTTAAGCAAAATATTTTATATTATGTGTGTTCTACCAATCTTTTAAACACAACAAAATGAAACATTTTAAAGAATCTTCTTTGTGCAACCATTTCTCTAAAGGTGGTTCTCAAAAAAAATATTTTTTCCAACTCACAACACGAAACATTCTGACACATTTTCTAAGTCATTTTTAAACATAAAAGCATGATACTCGCAGGCATGATTAGTGAAGTGATTTGTAATCAAACAGTTTTGTTTAATTTTCCGTTGAATGAATTACGTCTTGAGTTATAAGTGATTATTGTCTCAGACGAGTTTTTTTTCCTTTTATGCGCTGTCATGTCCGATAATTCTATTTAAAATGCCAACTTTGTCAGCCTTTTCTGAAAAATCTTCTGCCTTTACCGAAAAATGGAAAAAACAGTTCGATTACATAGTTTCTTAATATGTGCACCTACCAATTTGATATGTATAAGAACAAAAATGGACCAAAAAAATGTGTCAGAAAGTAGCCAGTTTGGATTTGAGAACAGCCTTTAATGACTTTCCTTTTCAGAAACAAACAAATTATAATGATTTCTGAGTTTATTTTTTTTAAAAATTAGAAGAGAAATATGTGATGTGAACTAAGACAAAAACAAAGTAAGAAAGAAAAAAATAACTCAAAAAAAAAAAAAAATCAATCTATTTAAATTAATAAATGAATGGTAAGCATGCAGGGTCTGACTTAGACTATCTGGGGCCCCCTTCTATCTGACCATAGAAATTGTTTGGGAATTATGTTGAAGTGAATAGTATTAAACTTCATACCTATTGTATGTATACATAAATTTCGATCCAAGTACTATTTACATCTGTATACAGGGTACCACAAGAAAGATGGTTACAAATTTAACAGATGACAGAACACTATTTTTATTGTATATGAATACAACGACTTATATGAGCTTCTGAAGTGTAAGTAATGGTCTTTCAGTCACTCTTGGTTATTTGTAATAATATAAAATTTTCTACCACATTATTAAATTTTATCTTTGTATTGCATCAGCATGCATTTAGGTGATTCCATAATATGGAAAAACAAGTGAAGACATGCACTTATACTAATCCCAACACATTTCAACACTTGTTATGTTGTTCCTTCATTCCTCATGCTCTTTAAAGTACTTTTGTATAAAATTTTATAACAATAGTTTTATGATGATGTAGATTGTTCCTTTTTGGGGAGGAGGGGACATGGGGCACAGGAAGCAGATTGTGGAAGTGGAGGGCTATGCTCCCTTCCTTAATCTTTGAAAATGTAAGAATTTTTGTCACTTTTGGCCAACTTGAACCATTTTGCACCCTTTTAACAAAAATCCCGATTAAGCCCAGAGGGGGCCCGGGGCAGCTGCCCCGCATAAGTCGGGCCCTGTAAAGCATGTTTTATTTCAAGGTCTTTCCATGCAGTAACAGGGCATTTTATAAAAATTGTACATTATTTCTGCTCTTTTAAACAATTTATCATTCTGAAATTGATAAATAATTTTTTTTCAACTGTAAAGATCTGATTCATAAAGTATAATAAACAAGTGTTACTCCAAAAATATACTTAGTATTATTTATTTTAAGTGATTTTTGGAATGTGTAAATAGAAAGACATTTAACGAACATACTTTTAGATGTTACAATCTGTTGAATTAAGTTAGTTTGTTTATGCCAGTGAAATTTGACTTACTTAACCTTCCTACCCTGAATGGGTCAAATCGACCCACTTCTATAATTTATTTAATTCGATTCGAACCAGATTTTTTTTTATAAAGTAAGTTAAATAAATGCTACAAAGAACTACGTTAAATAAATATGTTAACTCATTATCAAAAACAAATTCTGGTGTGAAATGTTTTTATCAACGTTCAGTAAAATTTCAACAGGGTACGAAGGTTAAACACAGTTTTTAAATACTGAACTAGATATTCTTATCAATTTTATAAACAAAAAAAAGTGCCTTTCAATATAAGCTAAGCAATTTTTAAATTTCTTATCTTAGTAGCAAAAAGACAAAAAGTTACACATAATTCAATTCAGAAATTTCTAATTACTTTATGAAGTATATTTAAAAAGTCATTATATTATACTTAAATAAGCATATTAACAAACATTAGGAAATATAAAAAAGGGTTTAATTTGCAACTTATAGTATCTTAAACAGAAACATGAGATTTGGATAAATGTACAATGGAGGGGGTCGGGGCAAAAAGTGCCAAGCCACATTTTTGGTGAAATAAATCTAACACTGTAATCTGTTGCTTAATATTGTAAATTATAATATCCAACATATA
Organism: Maratus michaelseni; assembly: GCA_963931845.1. Lineage (NCBI taxonomy): Eukaryota > Metazoa > Arthropoda > Arachnida > Araneae > Salticidae > Maratus > Maratus michaelseni. The sequence goes on along the minus strand of OZ007600.1, from coordinate 58,752,341 downwards.
ATTTGTTTCTCATGTCACTTGTTGGCAGCATATATATGTAACAGGTTTCGTTTTTGCCCCCAATGAAGATAGCTAATTTACAAAAAACGTAATAGTAATATCATTAAAGTAATACCATATTGTTACTCAGAATATCTCAAATGTTACTAAGACATTGGCGAAAAAACTTTAGGCTATATATCTTGATTTGAGTATTTGATCAAATTTTCAAATTGAAATATCTCAAAAGTTCAAAAATGGGGCTTGGTACTCTCTTGCCCCTCAATTCCAATTAGTCAAAGTTGTTGATATGCAGGACTTTTATCTTTGATTTGAAATTTTACTGACCTAACATTTGCCTCATTTTATTCAGAATTTATCCATTTCCACAAAATATGAAAATTAAATCAATCTGGAAAATGTTGATGTATAACACTTACGGAAGCTAGTCGGATGTGCCAATCCCAAAACTTTCTTCTCTCTCATACATGTTACTACTTCAGATTTCACTATCAGAGTGTCAAAATTAAATGACAATTTATGCCCATCATGAGGATTCTAAAAGTACAGGTTCATTGAATTGTGGGCATTTAAAAAGGAGATATAAGCATCACATTTTTCAAACAAAACATTGAATTTCATTTCAGCATCCACTTTGCTCTAAAAAAAACTGGTACAGGGGTTCGAACCCCTGTCGCACTCGTCGACCTAACCGTTCAGAGTCCATCTCTTAGAAAGACGCTCATGGAGAGCACTCCCTCCTACAGCCTATATCCCTCGAGTAGATAATCGGCCGTTATAAATCAACCAACCAACCTAACCCAAAGGATATAAAAGAAACACCTGTTGGACAGTATACACCCAAGCCTAATAAGGATCAATTTATGTGAAAGTGTAACAGAATATGAAGTTTGATTAAACTCCGTGCATTAGCTTTTGAGATATAGCTATCGTAAAAATTGTGAAAAATACAGCATAGCAGCTCCACTTGCTATATGTCACGATCTAACAGATATGAAGTAGGATGAGATTCCGTACATTAATTCTTGAGATATGACTATTGCTAAAATCATGTAAATCCTGGAAATTGCAGCATAGCAGCGCCACCTATTGGGTGATGTACACCAAAACCTAATCAGCAACAACTAATGTCAATGTCTAGCAGAATCTGAAGTTTGATGAAAATCTGCGCATTAGTTATTGAGCTACAGTATTGCAGAAATCGTGAAAAATGCAGTATAGCAGCACCCACCTGTTGTGCAATTTATACCAAAAACTAATCAGCGTCAATTTATATCAAGGTCTAACTAAATCTAAAGTTTAATTAAATTCTGTGCATTAGTTCCCCACAAAACTTTTGTCACAGACAGATGTTTTCTATAAACAGTCAAATCATGTTCAAGACTTTCTAAAACAAATTTGTCAAAAATCGGAAGTTGAAATTTCTCATGAATTCAATACTTTCTTCTTGTAAAGATAGAAGAAAGTAAAAATATTATTCAATATTTGGCAGTCACATCTCCTTAAACATGGAATTACTCTTCAATTACCATCCTTTCATAGAATTATTTCCTTTTTATAAATTCAAAAGTGAAAAATTATTAATTTAATTTCGTCCTTTTAATTCAGAAATGTAAAACTGCATGTATATTAGAATAATTTATTCTGTATTTTTTAATGATTCATCTGATCTTTTACTTATTTCCTTTTGTTTTGTTATATTAAATCTTAAACTTGGTTATTGTGAGAACTCTGTTTTAACAAACAAATGCTGTGACATCCTCCTTAATAAGCAAGTTTGACTGTATTACGAATTTTCTAAGAAGCACTTTCAAATTAATACTCAATTACTTAACTGTTTTGGACAGGGAAGAAAATAAAATGTCTTATTTAATTTTACAAAATAACCTTGATAAATATTAAAAGTAAAATCTCTTTTTGATTTCCACCAATATTGTGTATACGTGTTCAGCTCCACCTGATGAAGGGAGATATTAATTAATTACTCCTGAAACTGCAGCCATGTTGCCTGTTTTTCTTTATTTCAAAGAAAAACTTTTATTTGGTAAAGTTTTCCATCTTCCAGTATACCTACATTATCTTGATAAAGGTTGAAATTTTAGCTAAAAAATTTAAATAGTTTACATTGAACATTTATAATACATCATGTATTTTTTCACATGTTTTGCGACCCCAAAACAAAAAAGAATGATTGTTGGTTTACACCCTCCCCTTTTTTTAATATAATTTCTTATTACATACTTATTGATAAAAATAAACACTGTCCATAATAACAAATTATACTATTTCAGTAAAAATTAACATTTCACCTCAAAATAAATTAAAATGAATAACTATGTAATCAGTTTTGTAGAAAATTCAAATCATATGATTTAAATATTAATTAGTAAATGTTAATGTCTTACATTCTAAAATGCTGTTTACAGTCTAATCTTGATATTGCGAATTTTATTTTATCAGGAATTTTTATCCTTTTTGTCAAAAAAAGAGGCAACTGTTTTAATAAGAAATAATACCATAAACAGGTTTTTTTTGTAAAATACACTTTTGGCTGTAATAAGCAGTAGTACTGCACCACCATGGTTGGGTAATTTTCAGAAAATCTTACCAGCCAACGATTTATTTTACCAGCCAGCAAGATGCATAATACAGTTAAAAGTTGTTATGACAAAATGTGTACGACTTCAAAAATAGTTAATTACTATTACTTACTACTGTTACAAGAACAGACAGAAATCAAAACTAAAAGTAAACCACTGCTGTCTGAAAACTACCAGTTTTAATATTAAGGGAAAATGGGACAACTCTCTATTTTAATACTGAAAATTTCACTTGAAATAATTGATTAACACTTCTCGCACTTGCTCATAACAGAATTAACCAGAGACAATAAAAATGTACTTATGTGGGGTAGCCAGCATTGTTCTTTAATTAGGATTAATTGACACTCAAAATAAATGATCACAAAGAAGTCACATTCACAAACTATTTGTATTAACCACGAAAAAACGGCTGGATTACATTGCCAAAGGGACTTACAAAACATACTTCGGCCCTTCTTTTTGCCTTCATATTTACATTTCTTCTACAATTTCACAGAGCAAAATTCTTACTTAAAAAGCTGCTGAAAAACACAAAAATACCTGTACATCCATATTCATTTTTTATGGACTTGCTACGTCATCTAATTTCTAATGGGCCGTAATCAAAATAACACATATTAAATAATCACACAAATATCAAAATATCATGAAATAGGTCTGACAGAATATGAATCATTATTAAATCTACACTGAAAACAAAAAATAAGGAACCTTAATAATATAAATTACACAAATATAAAAAGTTATTCAAAATATATAAAGAATAAGAAATATTAATCAAAAGATCGAAAGAACGATTATGGCAGAATACTTTGTAAAGTTGTTATGGTGCTACCATCTTCTGGATGCTATTACAAATAACAAAGAAAGAAGAGTCATTTCGCAACACTCCCACCTTTTTGATTTGGTGAGAGTCAAATCATAAACTAAATTTTGTATCTCTGGTACAGGAGCACACTTCTAAAGGATAAAGCTTGCACACAGGTCGAACTAATGTGCCATTTTTTGTCTTTAACAACTCTTATACGTTCGTCTTGACCCGTGCACAGTTCCTGTACCCGAGCGATTGGCCAACTGATACGTTTGGTGTTCTCTGAACCGATAAGCACAATGTCACCTTCCTTGATATCACAGTCCTTTTGACCATGTTTCTGTGCCAGTTGGCCAAGATATTCTTGGTGAAACCTCATTCTAAATTGTTCGCGAAGTTCTTGACATCGATGTTGGTGAACAAGCAGTTTGTTGTTATCGACAAAGTCCAAATCCACTACACCTGATGTTCTTAGATCGCGTAAAAACATCGACGGAGTCAATGGTACAAGATCTTCCGTATCGTTAGAAACGTAGGTGAGTGGTCTACAATTAATAACGTCTTCGGCGTCACAAATAATTGTGAACAGTTCCTCATAATTTACTGATGCTTGACCTAGCACTCTGACAAGCAGATTTTTGGTGGTGCGGATTAGTCGATCCCACCATCCGCCCCACCACGCAGCTGTTGGCTGAATAAATTTCCACTGTATGGAATTCAATGTTTCATGTGAAACTACCTTCTCCCAATCAATTTTCTTCAGTGCTGTGGACGTTCCTACAAAATTAGTGCCATTGTCCATGTATACTACAGAAGGACGGCCTCTCCATGCAATGAATCGTCGAAGAGCTTGTATGAAGTACTCAGTGCTTATAGAAGTGACAAGTTCTAAGTGTACACATCGGTACACGGCACAAGTAAAGAGAACTACCCACGCTTTTACTTTATTTTTGAGAATCAGAGGGACACATAAATCGATTCCTGTTATTTCAAAAGTAAAGGCATCATGAACTCTGTCCAATGACAATTGGATGGGTGCAGTAGTTGGCGGCTTTACTGTAAATCTTTGACATGGTATGCACTTCTTTATTACTGATCTAATAGTGCGTCTAGCAGCTATGATCCAAAACTCTTCACGTAATATGACCATAAGATTCTGAATATCAGCATGGGAATTTTTTAAGTGATAATCTCTTATTAAACAGTGAACAATGTAATGTTTGGAAGGTAGCAAAATAGGATATCTAAAAGCATAATGATCATCACGTTCTATAATTTTAGTCTTTACTCTTAGTAGGCCCCTGTGATCTCTCTCAGTCAGGAGACCATGAACTGAGCCTCCAGTCTCTGAGAAACCCTCCATCTGAACAAGTGAAAGAAGTGTGTTCTTAGATTCCTGAATTTCATAAGCAGATAGAAAGGGTTCTTTATTAACGTTACATTTTAAACAATTACTGCTAAACCTTTTTACCCAACTTAAAACCCTTATCATCTTTGAAAATTTAGAGAATCTCTCATACCATTTAATTTCCTTAGGATCCTTTATAATATTGAAAGTTACATTTACGTTTACTCCTTTCTTGCGTTCAGAAAAAACTAAAATCTCATCTGACTCTATTTCTAGCTTTGGCCAGTTGTCTCTATGTTCTTTTAGCCAACTAGGTCCATACCACCATTTGTTTTCCATAAACCGAAGAGGGGAGCACCCGCGAGAAGGCAAATCTGCCGGATTTAATTGGCTCGGAACTTAAGATCACTGATTTACTTCTGTGACAGCACAAATTTCCTTCACCCGATTGTCCACAAAAGTCCCCCAACTATCACTTCTTTTAATCCATGATATCGCGGTGGTGGAATCGGTACAAAAATATTTTGGGCAGTCCTGTAGCGAAAGAGCTTCGGTAACATATTTAGAAAGACGCATCCCTAAAACACACGCCATAAGTTCGAGTCTTGGAATTGTAACCTTTTTTAATGGTGCGACTCTCGATTTTGCCATAACTAAGCTTACGAATATTTCCCCGTTGTGTTCACATCAAAAAAAAATAACGGTCGCATAGGCGTGTTGACTTGCGTCACAAAAAACATGGAGTGACCAGTAGCTTCTATCTCCAAACCCTATGCGCCGAGGCAATTTCAAATCCGTAAGGATTCCTAAATTATTATACCACTTTAAAAATTTAACTTTAATTTCTTCAGGTAATGGGGTATCCCAATCAACTTTTATAGTCCAAATTTCCTGAAGCAATAACTTTGCAGTCAACAAAACAGGTGTCAGAAAACCTAATGGGTCAAAAATAGTCTGTGTTAGGTACAAAACCTCTCTTTTTGACAATTTTTCTGAAATCGATGAACTCTTAATACTAATATGCAGGTTATCTTCGTTCCTGTCCTACATAATTCCTAAAACTGATACCGGATCCTCTAACACGGATTCTGTACCCAAAATATGTGACATTGCACCGATATCTGTCCCTACTGAATTACAGGTCCACATACGTAACTCCACCTTCGCTTCGGCAAGAACCTCAGTAGAATATTTTATAAACTCTTCAAGTTCTTGCCGATTATCAATGGATGTTATGCAATTATCTATGTATAAATATAAAGATTTATCTATTTTCTGAGCCAAAAACATTCTTTCTGGTGGCACCTGTGACAAATGATATCTTACAACTGCTCCTAATAAAAATGGGCTGGAGGTAACCCCAAAGACTACCCTAGTATGACGGAACACTTTTATAACATTATACCTCTCCCACTATAAAAATCTCTATCTTCTTTTCTTAATTCTATTTGTAAAAATGCATGTCTAATATCAGAAGTTACCCCGATGCATTTTTCTCTAAATCTTAACAAAATCGAAGGAATTTCTTCAATTAAATTTGGTCCTTTAAATAAACAGTCATTGAGAGAGGGAGCTCTGCCCACTTTGCACGACGCATCGAAAACAGGTCTTATCTTAGTAGTGGCACTATCTGGTTTAAACACTGGGTGATGGGGAAGATAATGCCCTTTCCTCTCCAGTTCTGCACCTGGCGTTACTTCAATGACACACTCTGCCATCCACTCGTCAAAAACCCTATTATAGTCATCAAATTTATTTAAAGATTTAAGTTTTCGGGAAACACTGAAAAGCCTCTTTTCGGCTACATTACGATTTGATGGTAATTCTACATTGGTTCCCAACCATGGTAAACCCACACAGTAACGACCCTCTTCGTTTCGAGTAAGAGAATCTAAGAATTGTTCCCGGGCCATTTCTTCTTCCGCAGCCTTAGTCAAATTTTGTTGCGTATCTAATATTCCGATTGCTTCTAAATCCCAAAGATCTGAAATTTTGAAATCTCTGATAGCCAAATTTGTACACAAAGTTGTAGCTCCTTGCTCTTTAGGGGACGAAAAATCATCCAATGCACCGCAAGCAGCCCAACCCAACTTTATACAAACTGCGGTCAATCCTCCTTTTAATTGTTTAACTAGACCCGTGAGAATTTTCCCATATATATCTCTTCACCTTCAACTTCAGCTTTTAAGAATTTCATCAAATTAGTAAGGCGAGAAAGATATGTTCCTTCGGGTTGATTAAAAAACGAACTTCTCTGCCAGGCTTTCAGAACGTCTTTGGTAAGACTCGATTCCACCATTGGATACAACCAAGATGTGTTTTCACTCGATTTTAGACCCAATGATTCTAAAGCCCTTAGCTGAGCTTGAATTTTATCATAAAGTTTATCAAGGGGTAATTTATTTCTATTATCTGCTTTTACATTAGAAATAATTAATTTAATCAATTCCCTTACATAAACCTCAATCAGTAACTCAGGCTTCCCAAAATGCTCTGTCAGTGCCATAACTGCATTTTTATAATTATCCAAAGTAACCGGGTAACTGTCAATAAATTCCTTAGCGCGTGACCCCTGTTTCATACTTTGAACTAAATAAGAAAATTTATCACTGTCATGTAAATTTGGGTCCTCGTGAATTTTTTTAAACTGGGACCAGAACGGCAGCCAATCTTTAATTCGATTTTCGGAAGCTTATAAGACTTCATCTTATTACCCGTAATGCTGAACCCATCGTCTGCCTTCGCGTCTATCTGAATTCCATCCGGGATTTTAAATTTTTCATTAAACTAACGAGTCAGAGTAATGAAGTCGTTTGAATATGCTTCCCTATTTTCAATTTCATTGGAAACAATTTGTTCCGTAGCTGACCCATCTTCGGTTATCAAATCTAAAATTCTATTATCTAAGTCATTTAATTCTGCTTGTATGTTTTGTAATTTTGTATATTTATCCTTAACTAAACTCATGTCACTATCTTCCTTCACAAGTTCTGTTTTCAGAACATTTGCAGTACGTGTGAAAGAAGAACGCATGCCGGTTCTTTTAAGTTTGAAAGCATCCATTACAATAATACCAAAAATAATAATATCCAGAAAATCTTGTATAAAAAATATCATAAACTTAAAATAATTTTAATCACAAGTTTCAGTAAATATACTACCTTAAAAATACATAGAGAGCCATAGAACAACCCAGTCCCTGTTAACGGGTGCCACTAAATGTTACAAGAACAGCCAGAAATCAAAACTAAAAGTAAACCACTGCTGTCTGAAAACATTTGCTTTAAACTAAATAAAACTACCAGTTTTAATATTAAGGGAAAACGGGACAACTCTCTATTTTAATACTGAAAATTACACTTTAAATAATTCATTAACACTTCTCGCACTTGCTCATAACAGAATTAACCAGAGACAATAAAAATGTACTTACGTGGGATAGCCAGCATTGTTCTTTAATTAGGATTAATTGACACTCAAAATAAATTATCACAAAGAAATCACATTCACAAACTATTTGTATTAACCATGAAAAAACGGCTGGATTACATTGCCAAAGGGACTTACACAGCATACTTCGCCCCTTCTTTTTGCCTTCATATTTACATTTCTTCTACAATTTCACAGAACATTCTCAGAACAATTTCACAGAAAATTCTTACTTAAAAAGCTACAGAAAAACACAAAAATACCTGTACATCTATATTCATTTTTTATGGACTTGTTATGCTATCTAATTTCTAATGGGCCGTAATCAAAATAACACATATTAAATAATCACACAAATATCAAAATGTCATGAAATAGTCCGACAGAATGTGAATCATTATTAAAACTACACTGAAAACAAAAAATAAGGAACCTTAATAATATAAATTACACAAATATAAAAAGTTATTGCCATCTTCTGGATGCTATTACAAATAACAAAGAAAGAAGAATCATTTCACAACAACTACAATGAATTTTCATATTTTTTTTGTATAAAATTAAGAAATGTATACAACGAAGGAAAAGTTTAGTATAGGATAGAACTTAATACCATGTTTACATCGCAAAAATTTGGAAAGTTACAAATTATAGCTAACTAGTCAAAAAAATTAAGTTTTTGGCGTATCTTCTATAGCAGTTTTCAAAGATTGCCTAAAAATTCACCCTCCCTGTTAGAAAATCCACTCGCCAGTGGCGAGTAAAATGATGTATTTCCCCACCCCTGACTATAGTACAACATGAACCTATGTAAATAATGAACCTCAATTGCAATTTTTCTTTTTAGAATGTTGTCTACAGATTTTATTTTTCTCAAACATGGAGTGTCCTGGGCCAGTATTCCGCGTGCTTATGCTTTATTTTGGCCATGTTTATAACCTGTTAATTATGTTTCCTTCTAAATTCTTCTTTGATTTAAGAATAAAGGTTTTCAATTTTTGTAAAATTTCTTTAAAATGACAGAAGTTTATAAATAATACTGATTATAAATTTATAAACTTATTCTCAGATTATGAGAGAGCTAGTTTATAGTATTTTCTTTGGAAAAATTATTTATTTTTAGATTAGATAGGAATCACATTTCATTTAATGAAAGCTAAGCTGTTTTTTACATTAAAATACCAAAATGAAAATTTCCAGCAATCACAGTTGATTTATTTTTTCCTGTTTCAAGTAAATTACTTTTTTAATGCAAATGCATAGTAGTGGGTTTGACGGAGTGATTCCTTTGTTTCTACAAACTCAATAAAATTTTAAAGCTAATTTTTATGCATGAAATATATTTAAATATAAAATTAAATTTTCTGCCTATTTTCAAAAGCAAATTCTCAAAACCTCCTTGCTTATTTGCTTGTAGCAGGGTTGGCAAGTTTCTGCCGTGGTGGTTAAAAAAAGTGGTTGTAACTGGTTAAACTGGCATGACAGAAACTAGTTTCTGCCATGCCAGCATTTTTGCATGTTTGGCCGTAAACTTATCAAACCACCCTAGTAGAATAAACTACTTCTATAATGAGTGTTTTTTAGCTTTGAATTTGGCAGAAACTAGTTTCTGCCAAATTGCTGAATTTAAACATGGTTGGAAATACATTAACGATGATGAAAACTCAGGACGCCCAAAAACCGCTACGACTGACGAAATCGTCTCAAAAATTCACAATGCCGTATTGAATGATCGCCAATTGAAGATACGGGAACTTGCTGACATTGCAAACATCTTGATAGACCATTCCACTACATTTTACACAATGTTTTGGGTATGAAAAAGTTTTCTGCTCAATGCATGTCGCGTTTGTTGAATGTCCACCAGAAATGCCAAAGAATGAACAGAACATTTCTCAAGAATATTCTGAATTGCATTGTGTCTTGCATTTTCTTTGACAGGTCGAGAACTTTTTGAACCACCCTCATACAGGGTTGCAGTAAAGAATTCGCACACAAGAGTGTATCTTCAATGTATTGAGTTGCAAGAGGACTACATTGAAAAATAATATGAAATTATGTCAAAAATCTTGTGCTTTGACTGTCAGGCCGAAAACATATCAAACCACCCTAGTAGAATAAACTACTTCTATAATGAGTGTTTTTTAGCTCATCTAAAGTGTTTGGTAGCAAAGGCATGTACACTGAATTTTTAATAAATATGACCATGTTATTGGAGGAAGCCATATTAAATAAATGTGAACATTTTCATTTAAAACTTAATATAATTACAATTATTTTGGTCTATGATGTCTTACACTAACACACAGTTTTTTTTTTTTAAATCGGTTATAAAAAGGAAAAAAGGCACCAAACTTTGTGATTTTTTTCCTTTAATAGTAACCTGGCTATAATGCTTAGTGTTGGGTTATTGGTTTGGCGCGGTCTTGGAAAGCATGCTAATAAAAAAATTGCCAAACATCAGTGTGTGAGTATAACACATCTCTGTTCCTTATTTTGCATTTTATAGTAAATTTACCTTGTTTATTTTAAAGTCGATGAGGTACAGTGAAATCAGATGACAGCTTCAGAGATACTTGATATTTTAGAAATGCATAGCAGCCAACCTTCTTTTCCCCCTCCTTGTTTCGATATACACACTTTGGATAAAACATTTTAGTTAATAAATGAAATTGAATAATTACCATATAGAAACAAAACATTTTATTAAATAAATTTGCTGGTTGAAAATTTGTTTATTTGACTTGGGTGAAAAAAAAAAGGGAGGGGGGTAGCAGTTTTGGAAGTGTAATATGAATCCAAAATCTGAATTAGCAATAGCATACAGAAAAATTGTTATAAATTATTTTGATTAATATCATCAATAACTTACATAATTTTGTATTTTTGTCTCTTTAATAAGGGATTATAACATTATGAAATAAGCAATAATCCTAGTTTAGTTTGAAGCAGTTATTTCAATTATATTTGTTTCAGACTTTTAATCTTAATCAGAGGTTATGTATTAATTAATGATGTTCTGTACAAATAGGAAAACAATCAGGTAGCCAGCAAAAATTTCTAGTTGCTGGTAAAAAAAAAAGCCCTTCCCCTCCCCCCACATTATTTAATTATAAATGTTAAAATGCATAGTTTTTTATAAATTGATTGAGGAAATATAATTACTAGTAATGATAATGCTTGAATTAAACACAATTAGTCGTCAATTAAAATATTTTGGATGTCAGCGGCGACTTGTTGACTGCATCCCTGTGGCAGAATGTACGCGATGTTGCGACGGGCGTCGCAAACTAAAAACATACAGCGATGCCACGGACGCGCTGTAGCGTGTAAATTACACGAAAAAACGGCAAACTTCGTTGAAGGATCGTTAAAAAACGGCGAATTTCGTCAAAGAATCGCCGAAAAAATGCGAAATTCATTTAAAGATTGCAAAAAATGACTAATTTCGTTGACAGATCTAAAAAAAACGCAAATTTAGTTCAAAGGCTGTCAGAAAAACATGAGTTTCGTTAAAGGATCGCGGAAAAATGCGAATTTTACCGAAGGGCTACGGAGAAAATGCCAACTTCGTCAAAGGATCGTGGAAAAAACTGTTATTTCGTCGAAGGATCACAAAAAAACAGCAAATTTCATCGGATATTGTAAAAACGGAAAATTTCGTTGAAGGATCGCCAAAAAACTGCAAATTTCGTCGAAGGATCTCGAAAAAACGGTAAATTTTGTCGAAGGATCTGGAAAAAATGGTAAATTTCGTCGAATGATCTCGAAAAAAAAAATGGCAAATTTCGTCGAAGTATTTCGAAAAGAAAAACGGCAAATTTCGTCGAAGAATCACGGGAAAAAACGCGAATTTTGTCCAAAGGCCAAAGGAAAAACGCGAAATTCATCAACGGATCTGGGGAAATGGTTAATTTCATTGAAATTATTCAAATTTCGTCAAAAGGCCGATGGAAAAACTTGATTTTCATCAAAAGACTAAAAAAAAAAACAAAAAAAAACATGAGTTTCGTTGAAGGATTGTGGAAAAAATGTGAATTTCATCAAAGGGACACAGAAAAAACGCAAATTTCGTCAAATAGGCACAGAAAAAAATGCCAATTTCGTCAAAGAATCGTGGAAAAAACTGTTAATTTCGTCGAAGTATCATGGAAAAAGTGTAAATTTTGTCAAAAGGCCACAGAAAAAAAAAAAAAAAAAAAAAAAAAAAAACATTAATTTCATCAAATTATTGCGGGGGAAATAAAGAAATGCTAATTTCGTCAAAGGTTCACGAAAAAACCTAAATTTTGTGAAATAGTCCCGGAAAAGATGCAGCATTCCTTTAGAAAACAGCAGACACACAAAGTTCTATGCTATTAATATAAGCATAGTTTTTAATCTGAAACAATATACTGAACAAACTTTTGAAAAATCGGGTTAACTTGAACCCAATTTGCAAGAATCTACACTCAGCCTGAAATCAACTCGAATCAAAAGCAGAGTTAATTCGACCTGCAACAAGAATAATTATTGCCGAGAGGGGATTTTCTCCTCTCCCCCCTCTGCTGTAACCTTTCAGAATGTTTGCTGTGAATTTCAGAATTTTTTTTTACTCAGAAAGGCTGATAAATGTTGATGCCTTAATTAATTAGCACTACAACTACAACAGCAGCAAGAATAGATTTATATGATATATTGCGTATTGCAGACTATTTTTTAAAACATTATTAGCGTTGCAGACACTTGAAGATAGTTCTGCCACTGGGGACTGCATTTGTCTAGCCCTGCTTGTAAGACAAATATAAAGTATATTTAAAGAAAAGTGGGCTATGATGCTTTACACTCACACACCATTTTTTTTTTTTAATCTGTTGAAAAAAGTCTCCAAACTTTGGGAACTTTTTTCTTTTATGGTAACCCAGCTATTATGCTTTTATTAGGTTACAAGCTGACATGCCTGCGACCGTGATAATAACCTTAAAAATACCTAAAATCAATGTTGAATGATTTTATATTTTTAAATGAAAATCTATACAAACGAACTGAGGGACAGTCGTTAGAGTTATTGCCGATTTAATTTCTGACGTTTTGATACATTAAACTTTCAATTCTGACCAAAGTTCCTGAGAAAACCTAAATAACATAAAGCGCTCCCCCACCTTTCCTCTTTTAAACTTAAAATAATATACAGTATTGGCCAATTTATTGGTCCCATTCGAAATTTTTTTCCAAAACTTTGTTTCGAAGATGATTATATTAAAATTAAATAAAAATCATGCACTCGTGACATCATAATTCACTTTTATATTTTAACAGAATAGCAAGGCTACTATAATTTGTGACTCGTGCTATAGCCAGTATATGTCAGGACACATTGCAGTTATCATTATCTTTTTACGTGTGAAGATTTCGCTATGGTACTCCATTGTGAAATTTGGTAATTTTTGAAATTCAATATTTGAAAAACGGCATAATCATTAGATTTGAAATTTATATCAAGAGAAACACAATTTTTTACCTTTCGAACGCAGTTTGTCTAACAATTTTGTGATAAAGAATTTTCGAGCTATTAATTTTTTCAGTAACTTCAAATGTTTCATTTTTCGAGATTAATTTGTGGCAACGATTATCGAAAAACCCAGTCATCAGCAACGCATAGCTTTTTATTAAAGAGGATTGGTGTTGAAATTTGTTATTGTAACCCTTGTTTGCATGGAATGGAGGAGTTAAGAAAAAGGATTGTGCATGTGTGTATTATGTCATTGATGATGAAAATTTAAAAAAGCACGTGATTGGTTGTCACGTATTGGTTGTCACATATTATATTAGTATATGGAGAAAGAAAAATTTGCATAATTGTTGAGTTAATGATTGGTTTTTAATTGTCATGTGATTTATTACGGTTTGGTGAGTGAGACTGTTTTAGACAAACTTTGAATCTATCATTCTTATTGTGATTGTTAGTGAAGTTGTTATTGACGAGTGTTAAAATGTCGTCTGGGCGAATGGATACCAATTTTCGAGAGTATCAGGTAAGTTTTTTTATCTAATAGTTTGTGTGAAATTAGAATTTTAATTATTTGATGATTACTCTGATATAGTAAGACATTTTCAAAGACTGAAATGATGTGATGATTTTATCTAAAAGTTCGTGTTCATTAGAAATTCAATTATCGAATGATTATTCTGATTGTAGCAGTCCACTTTAAAAGAATGAAATGAGGTAGGTAACATATTTTTTATTAAATGTATGTTGCAAAAAATGTATATTTGCTTTATGTTAATTATTATGTAAAAATATGCTTTCTTGTGTTTTCTAATACGTTGTTATTTATAAATATTGTATGTTGTGTTTGTCATGAAAATAGAATTTAAATAATCAAATGTTTATTCTGATATAGTAGGGCACTTTAAAAGATTGAAATGGCGGAATAGTTTTATCTAAAAGTTTATGTGAAATTAGAATTTGTATTATCGAATGATTACTCTGATATAGTAGTACACTTTAAAAGATTGAAATGACATAGGTAACATTTTAATTAAATTTATGCTATAAACAAATGGGTACTTACGTATTATTCGTGCCAGGAGATTGATCGCCAAAAATGGTTACCAAGTACCAATCTTGTTTATCGTTGCCAATCATGTTTTCAAACACAGTAATTTAACATTATCAAATAACATTGTTAAAAATGGTAATTAATATAAAATAAATAAAATGTAATATATGTTTATTAAATTTATAACATTGTTAAAAATAGCAAATTACATTATTTTAGTAAAATTAAAAATGGTAAATAACATAGTAAATAAGAAAGAATAAGAAATATAAGAAATGGTAAATAATATAGCATATTCTAGAAAGTTAATTTTGTTAATCTTACTAACGTAGATTATTGCCAGGCATGTACCATGTAGCAAAAAATATATAAGGGTTACTATAATTAGTAATATTGGCTCCATGCCTGGCGCAGTTAGCTTAAAAATGGCCCGGATAATACGTAAGTACCAAAAAATGTATTTTTGCTTTATTTTGATTGTTGTGTAAAAATACGCTTTCCTGTGTTTTCTAATATGTTGTTACATATGAATTTTGTGTTTGCTATGCAGGGATCTGTTTAGGAAAAAATTGGGTCCTTTAAAGGACCCTTCACAAAACTATTTTCCCTAAAACAGGACCCTTCACAAAACTATTTTTCCTAAAACAGAACCCTTCACAAAACTATTTTTCCTAAAACAGAACCCTTCACAAAATTCTATATCTTAAAAATAGGTTTTACACAAAATTTTTTCATCTTTAAACTGAACATTTCATAAATTAATCATAAAGAAAATATATGTATTTTATATATATATATCTTCTTAAACAAGAACCTGAATATAACGATCATTTCAAATTCACAAAATTATGACTAGACTTTTCACAAATATAAAAAACTTTTCACAATTTCACAAAAACAGGACCCTGGGAAAAAAGTCTGGACAGACCCCTGCTATGATTCCAAGATGGCGATGGAAAATAGTAGCTTGGCGCAGGCTTGAAGAGCACGCCAATCAAAGTCACCAAACATCAGTGCATGAATGTAACACATCTGTTCCAAAAAGTCAATGTTATAGTAGGTTTGTATGATTCACTGGGGCGATTGTGGTTTCATGAAACAATCAAACAACCTGAAATTTTAGCAAGAAAATGTTTCTGTATGGAGAGAGGGAGGAGGGAACATATAATTTATTACAGGGATGTCAAATTATGAAAAATATGAATTATAATTATGTTTAGCAATCATATGAAATTGATATTTTAGTCTTATTTTATGTACAACACCTAACTTTGAGGAGGCTCAAAGTTATACTGAAAATGGGGTAAAAAGGTAGTGCCTTCTTATTTTACATTTTATTAACTATTAATAAATAAATAATCACAAAATATTAACACATTTACGACATTTAGATAATAATATGTCTGATAAATGAGTATATTGTTACTTACTATAAAAATATAATTGAATTACAACAACTTCAAAACAGTACTTCACAATAATAGTTGGATGACACAATTAATTGTGTATAATGTTGCTAATTTATTTTCCAAAATAAAGAGTAGAAATCCCAGTTTAGAACCTTACCAGCAGAGCACAATTCTGGAGTTTATCCAGCCTTTTGAAATCAAAAATATTGAAAATTAGGTTGTGGTGCAAAGTTACACCCCATGCTTCAAAGTTACCCTGAATTACTGTATTTAACTATCAGAAAAATCAGAATTTCTGTACTGAAAATGAGAAAATGAAAAAAAAAAAATACCTGAATTCAGGTATATAACCTGATCACAATCATCTCTGGATTCATTAAGAACAATACAGGCATGTATGAAGGCTTTTTAAAATAACAGTCAAAAGATAAATTGTAATAGTTAATTGATAGTAATGTAATAATTTTATTTAAGATTGAAACTATAATTAATTTGAATATTACAGTTGGCAACAGCTGCAACTCCACAGCAATAATTCAGTTACAGAGAATTAATCTAAAACAATCACTGATCATGAGGTAACTCATTTCCATCATTGTTTACTATCACAACCCTTGAAGAATTTGGTATATCTTGACTAACTTGACTGTTACACAACTTACTCTGAACTGGAGGCTTTTCATCAATTACTTGGAGATATTTATTTATACAATCACTATACAATACATCATGCATTTTAACAAATTCATCATTAAAATATCTTACAATACCAGAAACACCACCAAATCCCCATTCTCGTAACGATGTTTCAAGTGGATTCCATAGACTTTCAGTATTACAAAATAGTATGGAATTTTTATGATAACGCATACGATCTACAAAGCTTTGTAAAAATATATCTACCACATGTGACAAATGAACCAGTGCACTGTCATCATTCTTCATATTTTCAACATCAAATCCAATTTGCAAAAGAATTCTTCTGATGGCAAACGTTCTTATTTCCTCCACTTTTTTGTTGGAAATATGAGGTTTAAAAACAAGTCTTTGCTTAGCCTTCCTTCTCTTTCGCAGTTTTTCTAAAAGGTATGGTGTAGGATAATCGGCAGGGTATTCTGGCATACGAGGTAATGGACCAGGAGATTTTCTTTGTCTTACTTTTCTACTGTGATCAACTAAACCACGATAAAATGTTCTTAATGCAATAGTATGTCTTCCTATTGGATCATAACCTCGGGCTTTCTGTTCTCCCTTTAAGGAAGAATTATCAAAACAAACACGCTTTCTCGGAAGCATTTTGTTATACAAAGGCAAAATGTTTCAAATCACTACATACTTATTCAGAAATAGAAAATACAATCAGCAAAATTACATAAAACAAAACTTAATTGATTGGTTAGCTATAGGATAAATTTGCGTTTTATTTGATTTGTTGGTTGATTGGTTTTCCGCCTAAACTGGAGACTTGCATTACTCATTACTCTGGGGCTGTTCAGAACAGAAGTTCAGGCGGCGCGCGGGCGATGGAGATTAAAATATCGAGTGAGACTATACTGTGAATGAAATTGAAAGGCCTGCGTTCGTTATCATTGATTTGGACATCCAAATCAATGATAAAGAACACGGTCCTTCATTTGACTAATTAGCGTATTTTAATGATATTTTGTTAAACTAAGAACAGAACTTGGTGGCCGAATGGTTAGAGCACTGCTCTTGATTCTGGAGGTTGCGGGTTCGATCCCCCGAAATTTCGGTTTGATTTTTCTGTTTTTTACTTACCCGTCGCAAAGGGTGGAAAAAACCGGGTTTATTACCGGGAATAAACCGGGTTTTTTGGGAGGGAAATTAAAAAAATTCCCGGGAGTTTTCAGAAAATTTTAAGCTTGAAAATTTTTAATTTATTATTTAAAAATTTTTTTATGGATTTCAATTTTTGTCAATGTAAACAAAATGCTTTTACCAATGTAAACAAATCCAATACATAAATATAGAAAAATACACAATTTACATGGAAACTAACGAAATATATGCTTTAGTTGCAGAAATATTAAGTAAGAGAAAGTAGTAATTTGCTATTTTAATCGTCGGTAACTAGAAAGTGAGAGAGGCAGATGACAGATTCATCTTTTCTGACATGAATGTGAACTTCACCCATGTTCTCCGAATCAGCGAATGTAAACAAAAAAGAATATGAACAAAAGTAAAAGAAACCAATGCAAAAATACAATGCAACTCGCTAGAAAATTAATACAGAGAAAGTATGCCTGAACAGAATATATGTCAGCTAACAGAACTTAAACAATTTTTATTGTTAAGGAAACATTCGAACCATCACCAAATGAAAGCCTCCATTGTTGTAAAGCTAATGAGTTTTAATAAATGATAATAACCTAGAGCGTAAAATCATAAGTTTCATGAATTCATAATAAAAAGTACATCCTAAATTTTTCAGGAAAATAAAAAATTCAAATTGAAAAATGACTGGTTTTGTTTACATTCAAAACTCCTTCAAAATTTCCAATATTCCCCAAAATTCCGGGTTTATTCCCCAAAATTCCGGGTTTATTCCCCAAAATTCCCAGGTTTATTCCCGTCTCTCAAAATCTGCGGGTTTTTTGCAACTCTAAGGGTAAGTCTTGTAATCGTTTTGAAAATCGAAAATTTTTTTTTGACGGATTTACACGTTTCAGACACTGGAGATTCCAAAAAACATAGAGAATGTGCATGTGACGTCACGAAGTCATAAAGAACGAACGGTAGGCAAACCATACGAATGCCTACTGTATAGTTAGCTGTGTTATATGCTTATTATTCGTATTTTTTAAATTAATTATTCATTAATTTTGCCTTTCTTAATTGCAGCGGATAGCCCAAGGTAGGTCCTGATGCACCTGAGGCTCGGATGTTTTATTTTTTGAGACCCCGGCCCCCTGGGGCCCCTTTAAGATTTTTGCCCTAAATTGTTAATAATTTACCCAATATTTTTCCGATCCTCATCGTTTTTGGGGCCTTTTTTCCGTTTAGCTTTCACCCACATTTCTACGTTCTAGTTATGACCCTGGCCCCCTAGGGCCTGGTACGGGGCCCGTTGAAGTTTTTGTTTCCTAAACTGATAATTACTTGTCCGCTTTTAATCCGATTTTCTTAGTTTTTGGGTCCTTTTCTTCATTTAGTTATTTCCCCATTGCTACTTTCTAATTAGGACCCTTCATCTTAGGGCCCGGCTCAAACCTATCGGCTGGCCCCTTTTTGGGCCCCCTACTATAGTTCCCCTAAAAATCGTCCGATTCACTAACTTTTTTTTTCTAACAACTTAGAACTTCCAGCTACTACATGAACAATAAAATCAAAAACAAAAAAATTCGATGAAGATCCGGGCCCCCTGGGCCCCTCGAAGTTTTTGCTCCCTAAATTGTTAATACCTTGTCCCCTTTTAATCCGATTTTCGTTTTTGGGGCCATTTCTCCATTTAACTTTCGCCCCATTTCTTTCCCCCATTCCAGTTAGGAGCGTTCATCTTAGGGCCCTGCTCAAAACCATCAGCTGGCCCCTCCTTGGGCCCCCTACTATATTTATCCTAAAAATCGTCCGATTCACTAACTTTTTTTTCCTAACAACTTAGAACTTCTAGCTACTACATAAACGACAAAAAAAAAAAAAAGATGAAGATCCGGGCCCCTCGAAGTTATTGTTCCCTAAATTGTTAATACCTTGTCTCCTTTTAATTCGATCTTCGTTTTTGGGGGCGTTTTCTCCATTTAGTTATTTCCCTATTTCTACATTCCAGGTAGGACCGTTCATCTTAGGGCCCTGCTCTAAACTATCAGCGGCCCCTTTTGGGCCCCCTACTATAGCTCCCTTAAAAATCGTCCAATTCGCTAGCTTTTTTTCTAATAACTTCTTAGGATTTCCAGCTACTACATGAATGACCAAAAATTTCTCGGACAAGATCCGGGCCCCTGGACCCCTTACGTTACCCATAACTTCTTAATTATGATATGTATCGAATCCGTTTAAAGTTATTATTATTTCTAGGAAAAGGGCCGAAAATTTATATATGACAGATTTTTGATATCATTAAAAATGGCCTCAAGTGGTTGGGGGTGGGGGGGGGGAGAATAGGAGTTTAAGAAGAAAAAAAATCATAACTTTGTCAATTCACAAGTTATCAAATCCGCTAATTTATTACAAATCCTCTTAATATTATCTACAACTTTTATATTGACAGGTTTTTTTTTTTATAAAACCAACCCTTACAGAAAAAAAAAATTGTGTGCTCCGCAAGTGAGCGGTCCCAACTGCCGCATCATGGCAAAAAGGTCATTTCTTCTGCAATTGCATCTTCGAAATTTACCTGTGCCTGTAGGCCAAGCTGTCAAGGATATTTTTTTAAATATTAATCTTCTTTTTCGGCATCAACTTACGTTTACTCACCACAGTCGTAAATTAGAAATCGCGTTACTGTTAAAAATAAGGGGTTAAGTTTAGAAAGTGGGGGGGGGGATGCATCTGTAAATTAAATATCGCGTTAATGTTAAAGGAAATTCGTTAAATTTACAGGGGTGCATATTCCACCGCCAGGGGACTCATTTTTTTATTGGGTTCTAAGGGCTCGATTTCAACAGGGTTTGGTTCATTCGACTCGATATTAAAAACTTGAGTTTTTTTTTTTTTTTTTTTTTTTTTTTTTTTTTTTTTTAAATTTATTATCACGGGCGCTAGTCAGTTCGTTATTAATAAATGTTTGGTTCGATTTTGAGTAACTGGATATCATATTTTGTTACAAAATGTTATTTTTCACAAAAATATAACAAATTTCAGAAAAATAAATTTTATTTTTCACAAAATGTCCCCCCTCCCCCTCCAAGAAAAAAAAACTGCATCGACACCTGATTAAATGCTTTTTAAATGGTAAGGTTTTTTCAAAAACATGGCATCTATTTTTTTTGCCGTCCGTCTGTGTGTCTGTAAACGCTCTATCTCCCGAACAAATTGAGATAGAGACTTGCAATTTGGTATGTACTTAGTATGTAATAATGGGAAGAAGCCTATTTCATTTCAATAACCTCGATTAACCGGAACATTTTTTTTCGGACTCTCGAAATATTCGTTCTGATGAAAGGAATATAAAAATTTTCGAAATTGTTTATTTTAAGTAGTAAATATAAAAAACAATAAAAAAACATAAATTTTGCATAAAACATGAAGTCGATCGGATAATGAGTTGCCGAGATATTTGTAATCCTATTTTCCACACTCTTCGATTTTTCATGACCCTGTATTTCAACCAAATTTCACTTCAAAGATATATTTTAATTGGAAATATGACGCTTAATCAGATGCAATAAACCGCTAGTTAATAGGTGTATTATTTTTGGAGTTATAAGGAAAAACCTCTTTCAAGCAATTCAGTAATCGAGCCTTTTTATGACGTCATCAAGCCACGATTTTATTTGAATTGCAATGCATTTTATAAGTAGTTTACACATTTTTATTTTAATATTTTACATTATACATATACATGATGGGTAAGTATTACGGTGGCCCCCAACGACTAGTTTCATTAAAAAATGTTTAATCGGTTGCTTTGTATTTTTCATGATTAATGGAGTATATTTTATAAAAGCAAAATTTGATATTATTAACAATTACTTATTTAATTAAATACGACAAATTCAGCTATTTTACGATTAAAATTTTACATTACAGTGTCTTTTAATATTTAAACATTATTATTATTATTTTTTTCTTTTTAGCAAATGTAAAATAAGAAATGAAAATATAGTCAATTTGCACGAATTTCTCCATGTTTTTATAATGAGTACTTCAACAGTGAATTTTTAGTACGAATAGAATGCAAAGCATATTTTACAATGTAAAAAATATTATAAAAATAAAATGTAAAATATATACATTATTTAAACTAGAAATATCAGTACCTATTTTTGTAAAGAGGTAAAATACATGTGGTTTACCGTCTAGTTTCGTTATGAATATAAATAAAATATAGTTAGAATGTTTATAAATTTTCTACTGAATGTACAAGTATTTTAGCATTTGTTTCTCGTGTTTTATGATGTTTATTGCAATATAATAAATAATGCAATTTACATCAAAAAATGAATTTCAAGAAAAATAAATTTTTAGAAATTAATAATTATGTTTTAACAAGGTTGTTATCGAAAAATATATTTTAATAAAATGTTTAAAAGCTTTTTTATCAAATTTTAACAAAGATTTTATTTTACTATTATAAATAAAGAAATAAATCTTTTAACATATGTTAAAAGATTTATCAACGTTCTATTTATCCCCAAAAATATAAAACAACTGATAAATAATTTTTAAATTAATAAAAATAGGGGAAGAAAATCGGAAATAAACGGCGAGCATTCACTTTGTATCCATACTTTTCAGGTTCATCTGTGTAGGACAACCCAAACGTCAGTAAAGTACATAACAATTTTTGGTACTTTTCGGTTAGCCGGGCGCCAGTGAAAAAAAAAAAAATATATATATATCTACATATATGTTTGTGTATATATGTATGTATATATATATATATATGTCTGTGTATATATTTATATTTGTTTCACTGGTGCCCGGTTAACCAAAAAGTACCCAATTTTTTTTTTTTTTTAGAGTTTACATTAATTTTATTGAAACCACCAATACTGTGTTTCAGGAATTCGGTGATCCGAACGTCCTCTCCCTTGTTAGTTAAAAGTGTACTGGTTATAGAAAATTAAACTTTATAATATTAAATGCATTGTTTTGTACAATATATATATTTATGTAACTGCTATCAACTAAACTAATATATCAGTTTTAGTAGGTGCTGTAGTTTTATTGACATATAAGTTGACAGCAGTTATGTAACTATATGATGTATATATATATATATATATATATATATATATATATATACACATCATACTTTCGTATTCTATTATTTTTATGTTGGATCAAAGGCTTAAAAAATCATTTTAGAATGTTAAAAATTTTAAATTTTTCAGATATCCGATCATGTTGCTACAGCTGTATCAATCAACTTACCAAACCAAGTAAGACACAAAAAAGCCCAATCACGTGATCAAATCGCCCACAGAATTTTTGTGAGTCACCCGCGCGCAGCCCGCGCTAAAATTTGCAGGTTATGAACGCTGATCGGGCTATCTGATCACGTGATGCTTTTCATGAATGTTTCGGGGGTTTATTATGATGAAATAAAAATAGATATTCCTATTATAAGATCCATTTTTTTGGAGGATAAAGATGTGTAGTCGCTAGTTTCACCTAATCCGAGCCACAGAAGCGTAAAATAATTGAAATAATTAAATTATTTCAATATATTAAATTATTTAAATTTCCGATAAGACCTACTCCATAACCCTTCTCTCCACCGCGCGCGCGCCACGCGATCTTCTTTCCTGAACACAACCTCTGCTCTGCATGTCTTTGATCCAAACATGCTTCAGAATTTGCAAAATTTGATTAGTCCAGAGAATTTTCCATTCCTACTCTGATATATAACGGTATTCTAGATACTGATGATAATGGGCTAGAAATAAACGAATTTGCAATTAATACAGTGCCATCTTAACCATTTGTATCCTACCATTATCAGCATAATTTCCCTATCCACCGCGGATAGACGATTGCGATTATCATGCTTTCTGATTAGTTGTTAAACCGAACGCTTCTTAAGTCATTTCTGGTTGAACTTGGTTTCTTATACAATATCTATTAATTTCTATATAATCTAATTAATTTATAACTGTAATATAATAAATATTATAGTAATATAATCTAATTAATTTCTATATAATCTAATGTCTATGTAATATAATATTTCTATATAATCTAATAATATATATTAATTTCTTATATCATATCTTCTTATATCCTCATAATCCTCCAAAATACCGGAAATGACTTAAAAAGCGTTTGATTTTACAAATAATCAGAAAGCGTAAAAATACCAATCGTCGATCGGCACACAGTGTAAGATTTTGCGAATCTAGCGGGTCGTTCATCCTTTCGTCCAAATTGTCATAATTTTAAACACGTGTGTGAGTTCATTTAGTGAGTGTTCTGATAAGAATGGATAAACCTTTTTTTTTTCGATTTCGATCCACTTGAACAAAATTTTCTTTGGACGTCCAACTTTTTTCGCGCAGTCATTATTACTTCTGTCTGGTATATAGAGATTGTTATATTCGAGTCTAGCCATCTCTTATTTTTCTTTAAAAAACGTTCTTTAAGCGATGGCAATTTCTCCATCTTTGATTAATGTCAATCATAAACGAATGGATCAGCCGCTTAATCTGGTCTAACATAACATATGAGCAATGTTGAAGCTTATATTTGTGTAATACATTGTCTATCAAGATATATTTAGAATTCACTGGCAATGATTTATATCCAGTAACATAATTTATAAATATCTCATAGAATTCTCTTTTCGAAATTAACACTTCGATACCTGTAAAAAATTACTTATATTCAAACGTTGCAAATAGTTGCAGTTGAAACTGATTTATTTTATATGTATATGCATATATAATTACAAAAAAAATTACCTTACAGTGTACAAAATTTTTGGCAGCTTTTTTAAATTTATCATATGCTATTAAATTTTCAAATAATTTACATATTAACTTACAAGTTTATTTTTAAGAAGTAACACTTTTAAATAACTATCGTAATTGTAAAATACAAAGTAAATACTTTGTTGTAACGATTCCATACAATCATAAAACAATATTTACAAAATAAGTATATTTTAAGCCATAAATATCATTTGCAATTACATTTACAACAATCGCCGCTCTAAAAAGGTTTACAGAAAAGACAGAAAACCAAGCAGAAAACCCAAGAGAAAACCCTGTGCAGAAAACTTGGTTTTGAGCCGACTTTTGATGGTGTTGTGGTGGAGTTAAACTGCTTTCACTTTATCTCAGATGCTTTCAGTCGTGACGTCAATGATGACGTTTTGCTTGGAAACTGACTCCAAACAAATAGTTACTATGTTGTATTTTCTATTATGTTTGTATATTATACCTAAATCTTATGATTATATCTCACGGCAAAGCGTTTTAATACATTATATGCAGTGGTAATATTTTCTACGATTTATATTTAATAAGAAATGACACATAGCAACCGTTTGTTTGGAGTCAGTATCCAAGCAAAACGTCATGACTGACGTCACACTGATTTTTTCCCGCTAGATTTGCGAAATCTTACACTGTGCGGCGGTGGAGACGCGAATTTGGAAAGTTCCCTCGATTCACGCATTTGGCGAAAAAGTCTTGGCGCGAGTAACCGGTAATGGGGTTGCACTCATGCAGGATGCGTGAAACGGGGGAATTTTTTATTTCTCCGCTAGCGTATAGAGAATGTGCATGTTTGCCAACAAACTGGTTCCTCACTAGACCACGCCTCTTCGGTAGGCAAAACATTTCCGCTCGATGCGCTATTTCCTACGGTTTCCTATGAGAAAGCGAAATTTTTGCATTCAATTTATGGATCATATTTATTCAAAAACAAATTTTCTTTTATCAGATTATGCACAGAACTTAGATTCTGTTGCTAATCAAGATTATTTAACAAAGCTTAGATTTGTCAAACCGAATAATAGTGTTATTATTTTAGATGATCCGTATATTATTGTGGATGCAGATTGGAAAGCAGATATGGCTTTTTGGCCATCGGTTGCTTCATCAGATATTGAAACTTATTTAAAAAAGTTTCCAGGGAAGAATTCAAGTGCTCAAGAAGCGTTTCAACTTGTTGTAGCTGGTAGGAGAAAGATTTTAGTTTTTTTTTTTTTTTTAATTATGTCGTAAAGTTAACGTTTTATTTACTTTTTTTCTACTTGTAGTTCAAGTTGTTCTTGTTCGTATGGTAACTTTTTATTGCTTGAGCTAATCGGAAAAAGTTTACAAATCTCATTATATTCAGATTAAATGATCGATTAAAATGATACCTATGAGTGTTCTCAAATCAAAACTGCTTATTTTCTGAAACACTTTTATATAATTTTAACATGTTGTATTATGACAAGGAAATCTATGAAACTGAAGCATAAGTTTTGTCAGAATTCGGTTTTATTAGCTGAAATAATTTTTATACTAAATAAACATTCCTTAGGTTTAAAAAAAATATTTTTGCTATTCTAATAATGTGTATAAAAAAAGGACAAAACAAAAAATTGACTTATATGAAACATTTAATGAAGTACTAAGGGTGATATTTTTTTAAGAAACATTTTACTCTTTCTTTCTTTCTTTTTTTTTTTTTTTTTTTTTTTGTAAAAGCGAATTATATAATTTAATCAAAAAAAAAAAAAAAAAAAAAAAAATAGATGCCATGTTTTTGAAAAAACCTTACCATTTAAAAAGCATTTAATCAGGTGTCGATGCAGCTTTTTTTTTTCTTGGAGGGGGAGGGGGGGCATTTTGTGAAAAATAAAATTTATTTTTCTGAAATTTGTTATATTTTTGTGAAAAATAACATTTTGTAACAAAATATGATATCCAGTTACTCAAAATCGAACCAAACATTTATTAATAACGAACTGACTAGCGCCCGTGATAATAAATTAAAAAAAAAAAAATCTCAAGTTTTCAATATCGAGTCGAATGAACCAAACCCTATTGAAATCGAGCCCTTAGAACCAAATAAAAAAATGAGTCCCCAGGCGGTGGAATATGCACCCCTGTAAATTTAACGAATTTCCTTTAACATTAACGCGATATTTAATTTACAGATGCATCCCCCCCCCCACACACACTTTCTAAACTTAACCCCTTATCTTTAACAGTAACGCGATTTCTAATTTACGACTGTGGTGAGTAAACGTAAGTTGATGCCGAAAAAGAAGATTAATATTTAAAAAAATATCCTTGACAGCTTGGCCTACAGGCACAGGTAAATTTCGAAGATGCAATTGCAGAAGAAATGACCTTTTTGACCAAATGACCATGATGCGGCAGTTGGGACCGCTCACTTCGAAATCTACCTGTGTCTGTAGGCGGAGCACACAAAATTTTTTTTTTCTGTAAGGGTTGGTTTTATAAAAAAACCTGTCAATATGAAAGTTGTAGATAATATTAAGAGGATTTGTAATAAATTAGCGGATTTGATAACTTGTGAATTGACAAAGTTATGATTTTTTTTCTTCTTAAACTCCTGTTCTCTCTCTCCCCCCCCCCCATCCCCCAACCACTTGAGGCCATTTTTAATGATATAAAAAATCTGTCGTATATAAATTTTCGGCCCTTTTCCTAGAAATAATAATAACTTTAAACGGATTCGATACGTATCATAATTAAGAAGTTATGGGTAACGTAAGGGGTCCAGGGGCCCGGATCTTGTCCGAGAAATTTTTGGTCATTCATGTAGTAGCTGGAAATCCTAAGAAGTTATTAGAAAAAAAGCTAGCGAATTGGACGATTTTTAAGGGAGCTATAGTAGGGGGCCCAAAAGGGGCCGCTGATAGTTTTGAGCAGGGCCCTAAGATGAACGTCCTACCTGGAATGTAGAAATGGGGAAATAACTAAATGGAGAAAACGCCCCCAAAAACGAAGATCGAATTAAAAGGAGACAAGGTATTAACAATTTAGGGAACAATAACTTCGAGGGGCCCGGATCTTCTCCTTTTTTTTTTGTCGTTTATGCAGTAGCTAGAAGTTCTAAGTTGTTAGAAAAAAAAGTTAGTGAATCTGACGATTTTTAGGAGAAATATAGTAGGGGGCCCAAAGTGGGGCCAGCTGATAGTTTTGAGCAGGGCCCTAAGATGAACACTCCTAACTGGAATGGGGGAAAGAAATGGGGGGAAAGTTAAATGGAGAAATGGCCCCAAAAACGAAAATCGGAGTAAAAGGGGACAAGGTATTAACAATTTAGGGAGCAAAAACTTCAAGGGGCCCAGGGGGCCCGGATCTTCATCGATTTTTTTTGTTTTTGTTTTTATTGTTCATGTAGTAGCTGGAAGTTCTAAGTTGTTAGAAAAAAAAAGTTAGTGAATCGGACGATTTTTAGGGGAACTATAATAGGGGGCCCAAAAAGGGGCCAGCCGATAGTTTTGAGCAGGGCCCTAAGATGAAGGGTCCTAATTAGAAAGTAGCAATGGGAAAATAAATAAATGAAGAAAAGGCCCCAAAAACTAAGAAAATCGGATTAAAAGCGGACAAGTAATTATCAGTTTAGGAAACAAAAACTTCAACGGGCCCCGTACCAGGCCCTAGGGGGCCAGGGTCATAACTAGAACGTAAAAATGGGGGTGAAAGCTAAACGGAAAAAAGGCCCCAAAAACGATGAGGATCGGATAAAAATTGGGTAAATTATTAACAATTTAGGGCAAAAATCTTAAAGGGGCTCCAGGGGGCCGGGTTCTCAAAAAATAAAAAATCCGAGCCTCAGGTGCATCAGGACCTACCTTGGGCTATCCGCTGCAATTAAGAAAGGCAAAATTAATGAATAATTAATTTAAAAAATATGAATAATAAGCATATAACACAGCTAACTATACAGTAGGCATGCGTATGTTTTGCCTACCGTTTGTTCTTTACGGCTTCGTGACGTCACATGCACATTCTCTATAGCGTTACTGCATTGTAAACGCGTAAACAAACATTCTTTTTTCGATAATTTATAAGTAATTCACGTTCAAATATTTTATGAATTAATAGTTTAAATAAAATGGCTTCGCTTCTTAAATGTTTGCGAGCGTAAAATGATGCTAAAAATATATATAATCTAACAAAAAGGGCCGACTTTTACTTGGGATGAGCTTTGAATGAACAAAGTCTTACAGATGGTTTTTTATTTTGAAGCTATTGTGATTTGTAATTATTGCAAGGGAGTTTTAGGACAGTGATTTGAATAATTTAACCCTCCAATGCATGGTATAGTTGATCAGCTACATCTAAGATTTTAGCTCATATATCACGTGGAGCATTTTGTTTTTAAAATTTTTGTAAATGACCTTTTGCATTTATTTTGATGCATTCTTATTTCACCCCCCCCCACTCCTAGCAGGGCTTAATTTCTAAGAAAAAAGACCTAATATTCTGCAGGTCTAACACCCGTAGCGTCCACCCCCACTCCCCCCTCCCATCACTCTAATTTTCATATTTATATTTTATACATTATTTTCAAAATTTAAAGCTTTTTTTTTGTTTAGAAAAACCAAAATTTTAAGTGCTTAAGCTATCAACTATTCCACTTTTTAGTTTTTACAACTTCCAAATAGAAACCTTTGCCTAATCTTAATGTTAATTAATCACAGAATTCTGCGATTAAATAAGCTCAGGATCATGATTCTGAAATAGTGTTAACACAAAAAATGAATAGTTTGCAGCTATACAGAGTAGTGACAGAACTATCTTCAAGTGTCTGCAACACTAGTAATGTCTTCGAAAATAGTCTGCAATATGCAATATATCATATAAATATATTCTTGCTGCTGTTGTAGTGCTAATTAATTATGGCATTATATATATATATATATATATATATATATATATATATATACAAACTGTTTGCATCATTTACATAAATAAATTAAAAAAAAAAGTGAGACACACAAAGAGGTTTTTTATTAGGCATTAGGCAGAAAATTAGATAAAAAATGGAACTTTGGAAAATGCTTTATTTAAAAGAAGGCAATATTGTTTTATCATTTTCCAAAATTCTTGACACAACTGTGGATTTAATGCATGATACAAATGAAGTTGATGTTGATAATATTTTTGATGTGGTTGTAAAAACTTGTGCCATATCTATTAATGTGCTTTTTAAAAATTTTCTAACAGATTTATATCCTGCAGAAGGATTATTGAGTTCAATAAAAGCTTGCATATCTGCTGTGCCTATTTCTTGTGCATTTCCATCATCTGCTCTGGTTCTTTTCTGCATTATATTGCTTATCACAGAACCCCAGCCTTCGCATGTTGCTTCAGATACTGGAATTGATAAGCAGAAACTGAAAAACTTTATAATATGAGGAACTTTTGGTTCTTTTCAGAAAAACATCGCTTTCACCTCATTTTTTTCTTTAAGTATTATTATATCAGGGATGATTTTGAGAAAAAAAAAAAAAAAAACTGGAATTCACAGCAAAATTTCTGAAAGGCTACAGCACAGGGTGAGGGGATAAATCCCTTCGGCAATAATTATTTTTGTTGCAAGTTGGGTTAACTGTGTTTCAGGTCGATTTCAGACTGAGTGTAGATTTCTGCAATTTGGATTCGGGTTAACCCGTTTTTGCAAAAGTTAGTTCAGCATATCATTTCAGATTAAAACTATACCTATTATAATATGTTTGTGTGTACTGAGTTGGAAAGTGGAAAGTGTTGGAAAGCGTTGGAAAGTGTTACATAATCTATGCTTGACGCATGATTTTTCGTTCTTGTTTCTTATTCATTTGATCTTGTGTATTGTAAATGGAACTTTTTATCTATTTGTCAATTTTAATGCACTTGGCTCAGTTTTTCTTTTAAATATTTTAGTTGCAAGACATTTTTACCCGACTTTCATATACATTATAGGATCTATTATCTGGAATGATTCAGACCTGGTGTATTCTGGATAAGGGTTTTTTCCGTAATTCGCAACTCTTTATTATAGGTATAAAAAATGTACAAAATAACTAATTTCACTATTTGTTAATATTTATTTATCGAATGCATGCAATTATATATATATATTTTTTTATTTGTGTGGTCTCTAGAAAGAAAGCACCGCCAAGTGGAAATTCTCAAAAAAGTGCACACTGTTCTCAAAATGGGCATTCTTGCACCCTGTTCCAAAAACACATTTTGAATTTGATTGTTTAAAGTCCCCTTTTATCAATAGAATTTCGCAATATTTTTTAGCTTTTGCCCTCGATACACGCACAAATTTGTGATTTTTTTCTGTGACCGATCAAAGAATTTCATGATAATTTTCCTGCAACTTATTGCAGTTGTTAAAAGATTTTTTTTCAACATTTGACTGATGAATTCGCAACTTTTTCCCCACAATTGATTGACAAATTTTGCAATATTTTCCTTCTTTCTATCAGTGGACAAATTTTATGGTTTTTACTGTGACCGATCGACGAATTTCAGATTTTTTGCCCGTGACTGGCTGCCAAATTTCGAGTTTTACCGACTGACAGCGATATTTTCCCCCATGACTTACTGGGTTCCCCACTACTCGCGGGTGTTTATTCATGCGTTTGACGGACGAATTTTGCAATTTTTTTTTTAACGTTTCTGAAACGTTTTCGACAAATTGAGCTTTGATTATTATATTGCATTTCGGTTTTCAGAGCGTTCTGGATACGAGAACGTCAGATAACAGATCCCACACCATATATATATATTGTATCAAATGGCAAACCAAATCTTAATTTTGCATCCCCTTCGTCTCCCTCTAGTTTCGACAGTGACTTCAGATCTAATTATTGAAACCTGTTCCAATTTTATATTACAGCATAGGATCCGTTATCCAGAATGCTTGGGACCAGGGGCATTCTGAATAAGGGGTTTCAATTTTTTATAAATATAAAAAATGTACGAAATAATTTCATAAAATAGTGATAAATATGAATAATATATGTAAATGCATTACTTGTAAATTTGTTCATTTAATACATTATTCGCACAAAATTAAAAAAAAAAAACATTCTAAATTACAAAAAATAAATAAAATTTCATTTTGGGAGTTGGGAGCAGAATTTTTGATTTGGAGATAGAGACGGCATCAACTGCCATATTTGCAGTTTGTTCTTCCCTGAATCATGTGTACATTTTATGTTTTGAAATAAATATTATATTCTCTAAAATAACTCCCCATCCATTAACAAAATATCAGCTGTGAGAACAGCCAAACTACAAAAAGACTAAAATATTCTCTCCCCCCCACCCACCCCCTCCATGTCTAGAAATTCATCCCTTTTTCTGGGGATGGAGAATGGAACTTTAACAGGAGAGTTAGATGATAATTTATTTATTGTTGCTGTTGCTACAAAGTGACAATACCACATAAAATCTTTAAAAAATAGTTTTAAAGATTTTTAAGTTTGTGAGCTGAGGGGGGGGGGAAGCAAATTTTTAGGGGTGTGTGTGGGGGGGGGGTGAGAAGAAATTTAGATAATTATTTAATTATAGTTTCAAGAAAGTTCTAAATAGATTGAAAAAAAACTTTTAAAGATTTTAAAGTATGTACTGGGGGGGGGGGAAGGAAATAAAGAGGACTTTTTGGAAGGGAGGAGGGTATAATGTAGATCGTTATTTAAATATTGCTGTGAAAAAAATCACAAATAGAGCAGAAAAAATTAAGAAGAAAACTATGCATTTTTGGTACCAGAGTGGGGGCAAAGGGGGGAAACAATAATTTTGAGAGCAGATTTAGATTATTGATTATTTATTGTTACAATAAAATAAGAAATAAAGAAAAATATTAGAAAAATGATTTTTTTTTTGGGGGGGGGGGAGGATTTTAGGGTTGAATTTATTTTAATTTTATTTCATTTATTTATTTTTTAATCTGCCGAAATACGGAAGACTCTCGCTTTTTTTTTTTTTAATTTTACAGATTTTAAATTTTACGCGATGCATTTGGAGGGGGAGGATCTTCATGAGATAAGTTTGGGGGGGGGGGCAGGGATTTTAGGAGGATGGGTTAATTTAGGTGGTAGGTTGGAGTTATTTATTTTTAATATAGAGTATTTAATAAGTCTGAAAAGAAGTTTAAAATTAAAAAGTATAAAGGTTAAACTATACATTTTTGGTACCAGAGGGGAGCGGGGCAAAGGGGGGAAACAGTAATTTTGAGAGCAGATTTAGATTGATTTTAGATAGATAGCATTTATTGTTATAATAAAATAAGAAAAATATTTAAAAAATGATTTTTAATTTTTCTTTTTCTTTTTTTTTTTTTTTTTTTTTTTGGGGGGGGGGGGGGGGGAGTGTTGGGGATTCATTTTTATTTTATTTTATTATTATTATTTTTTAATTTGCCGAAATACGGAAGATTCTCGCCCCTTTTTTACTTCTAAATTAATGATAAAAACAGGTTTTTAAATAATTTTTAGAAAAAATCCTGATTATAAGCCCCCCTCCCAAATTTAACCTTTTTTGATTTCGAAAAAAAGGGGGGGGGTCTTACAATCGGGATTTTACGGTATTTATTGAATTTATAAATTAATGAATGAAGGCAATATCATTTTGTTATTTTTTATTTTACTGACACTGTAAATTTTACGTTTTTTTAAATTTTTTTTAAGATTTTTTTTTTTTCGTTTAGTGTTTTGCATTCCGGATACCGGGACGCCGGATAACGGATCCTATACTGTATAAGGAGGCTTTGTCAAATTTTCTCCCCAAATTTTAGTACGGAATAAATATAAGGCGTAACAAATTAAAAGTAATACAAGTTACATGAAAAAAAGGACTGGGTTTAAACGAAAATGTCTAATGTTAAACATAAGTTTTAAAAAAATGTGACTTGAAGAGCTGACATTTAAGGCATCTGATCTACAGATTTACACATTAGAAATTTAATTCAATATTTATACTGCTTCTTTATGTACATTTTTTTTTTTTTTTTTGACTAAGCTTTGGGATTTGCCCGCAGTCAGCCATCGTGTTTTTTAAATCAAAACATTTTAACTTTTATTATTAAATATAAATAAAATTAGTCAATAAAATTAAAAACATGTTTATAATAATACAAAAAACTTGTATGTATTTATAATAAAAATTACATATGTTTTATAAAAAAAATAAATGTGTGTGTAAAATTAAAACATTTTTTAACTTTTATTATTAAATAAAAATAAATTAGTCAATAAAATTTAATAACGTGTTTATAATAAGTAAATATGAATGAAAATTATTTTGGAAATGAGAAGCAAAACAAATATGTTTTGATTTAAAATACAAGATGGCGAACTTTGGGTGAATTCCAAAGCTGTTCCCTTTTTTTTTTCACAAATGTATTATCAAATACTGATGATGGAAAATAATATTTTTGCAAAAACTGTTGCAACTTTAATTTTTTTTAAAATTATTATTTGAACACCGCGTGAGCTTCTTTTTTTTTACTTTTGAATAAAATGTTAATGTTAGACAGAATGTAGATAGATGTAAACATTGATTATTATATTTAGTTCTAGTTTATTATTATTTTTCATCAGGATGGCTCTGCCCCCCCCCCCCCCCACCCCAAACAGAGCTGTATTAGCTTTAGTTTTAAGCATGGTTTTAACAATCTGGATGAAAATATGTTTTGATCATCAATGGTCAAAAGCATTTGTTAAATGGTAAAATTAGTGCAACATTCTGAAGGGTTTGTCAAAATAACAATTAACAATATTTAATAAAACACTTGGAAGTTTTTGCTAGTACTTTAGAGTTGCACTTTAATCTTCATTACTTTTTAATTCAGCACTTTTTTTTAATTAAGCAATTATGTTTTAAAAATATCTTTTCAATTATAAGAAAAGAGAAAACTAAAATTATTCTGTAAAAAATAAATATTGCAATTTCTTATAATGATCATATTAATATTTTTATGGAACAGTTTTATAAATCATTGACATAAGACATTTACTCTTTAAATATGAATATTTGTCCTCCCTGTATACAATCCTATTTAGAAGCATACTAAAAGTCCTCAATGAAAAAAAAAACAAAAAAACAAAAAAAAAAAAAAAAAAAAACACCAGAAATCTAAATGCAATGTCTGTAATTTTTTTTTTTTTGTAAAAGATAGGCAAAAGATTTCATCAAAATTTAACTGTTTAAAAATATCTTAGTATGCAATTCACAGTAAACAGCTATTCCTATTTATAAACAAAGCAACAATAAACACAGTTATTGTTTATTTAAACCAAATTCTATAACAGTAATGATGAAAACAGGTATTTTTTCTTAATTCTTGGTCACCTACATTGATTTTTTAAGTATTATTCAATGGCTGTTTAATATTTTTAAACAATTTATAATACACAATCACTAATAATTTAATTTCATGAAATATTATATATATATATATATTATATATATATATATATATATATATATATATATATATATTCAGTCTAATTTTAATTCTTATTTCTAAATATGAATAATTGTGTATTATTCTGTAATAAAAAATTATAAATAATTATATACAAAATTTGTAGGAATTTTGATTAAGATATATAAGTAAATAAAATAATAAAATCAACCAAATATACATTAAAAAGTAATCTGCACAAGTATTTAGGGCTAACTCATGGTTAGCCCTAAATAGAAAGGATGTTACTTTATTCTTTTATAAATTGAAAGCTTATAAAGAGATAGAATTTTATTGAAAAATGAAGTACTCTAAAAAAAAAATAACTGCAGGGATATTTAGAAAGCTGGACAAAAACTGGTATTACTTAATCAATAATGTAATGAAACAAAAATTATACCTTGAATTAACGCTGAAGTAGAATGTTGATTCAATAACTCCCATTCCAAGCTTTGCAGAAAATTCCAACTGTTACATTTTCACAACCATATCCATACAGAATTAAGTGTAATTGAGCAAGTATTGTCAATGATATGATGAGCATAACAAATCATACAGCACAGACAATACCCATTCAATTAATGTACTGGGAGCTGAGAGTTGCTGGTGTTGTTAATAGTAGTGAGCAGGAGCAGGAGCTGTCACTGAAAAAAATAATCCATATTTTAAAAGAATGCAGAAAAATATATGAAATACAGAGTTTATTAAAAATATAACCCAAGCTTATTTTAAGAGTGACACGGGAATACTATAAAATTAATCATGCAAATTATTTTCTAGATAAATCACTTAAAAAAAGATTTACATTTACACAGTTCATGGTAGTATAATTATTATTATTATTTTGTGTGTGTGAAAGAAAATGCAGCCTTTGAACTTTTTAAAAGTTATACATGAATTTATACAGAGAAAAATATTTTTGTTAAAATTGCAATCTTGGTAATAACTTAAGTAGAATAAAAGAAAGAAACTCTCTGAAAGTATAAATTCTAGTATAAACAAACGCGATTAGCAATTTTATTTATATATTTGGTACAACTATTTTGATCGATGTTAAAGTTCGGTAACAATATTAATTATAATAAGCCAAATATATATACATATATATACTACAGTGATAAATAATAAATATCTTAAAACTTACTTTTATCAAATTGTTACATTTCATTTCCTAAATATAAACAGAAACAGAGGAGCCAGATAAATAATACAAGCAACTAGTTTTGCAAACAACGCTAAGCTTGATGCCACATTTGAGAGATCAGTACCATATTTTGTATTTTATCTCAAAATGCGTTTCTCGCCAAAAATTATCGCCAAAAGTGCACCAATCGAGGGAACTTTCCAAATTCGCGTCTCCACCGCCGCACAGTGTAAGATTTCGCAAATCTAGCGGGAAAAAATTCAGAAAATCGATTTTAAATAATTTCAGTTTTAGACATTTTAAGCAGTTTAACTCCACCACAACACCATCAAAAGTCGGCTCAAAACCAAGTTTTCTGCACAGGGTTTTCTCTTGGGTTTTCTGCTTGGTTTTCTGTCTTTTCTGTAAACCTTTTTAGAGCGGCGATTGTTGTAAATGTAATTGCAAATGATATTTATGGCTTAAAATATACTTATTTTGTAAATATTGTTTTATGATTGTATGGAATCGTTACAACAAAGTATTTACTTTGTATTTTACAATTACGATAGTTATTTAAAAGTGTTACTTCTTAAAAATAAACTTTTAAGTTAATATGTAAATTATTTGAAAATTTAATAGCATATGATAAATTAAAAAAAGCTGCCAAAAATTTTGTACACTGTAAGGTAATTTTTTTTGTAATTATATATGCATATACATATAAAATAAATCAGTTTCAACTGCAACTATTTGCAACGTTTGAATATAAGTAATTTTTTACAGGTATCGAAGTGTTAATTTCGAAAAGAGAATTCTATGAGATATTTATAAATTATGTTACTGGATATAAATCATTGCCAGTGAATTCTAAATATATCTTGATAGACAATGTATTACACAAATATAAGCTTCAACATTGCTCATATGTTATGTTAGACCAGATTAAGCGGCTGATCCATTCGTTTATGATTGACATTAATCAAAGATGGAGAAATTGCCATCGCTTAAAGAACGTTTTTTAAAGAAAAATAAGAGATGGCTAGACTCGAATATAACAATCTCTATATACCAGACAGAAGTAATAATGACTGCGCGAAAAAAGTTGGACGTCCAAAGAAAATTTTGTTCAAGTGGATCGAAATCGAAAAAAAAAAAAAGGTTTATCCATTCTTATCAGAACACTCACTAAATGAACCCACACACGTGTTTAAAATTATGACAATTTGGACGAAAGGATGAACGACCCGCTAGATTCGCAAAATCTTACACTGTGTGCCGATCGACGATTGGTATTTTTACGCTTTCTGATTATTTGTAAAATCAAACGCTTTTTAAGTCATTTCCGGTATTTTGGAGGATTATGAGGATATAAGAAGATATGATATAAGAAATTAATATATATTATTAGATTATATAGAAATATTATATTATATAGACATTAGATTATATAGAAATTAATTAGATTATATTACTATAATATTTATTATATTACAGTTATAAATTAATTAGATTATATAGACATTAATAGATATTGTATAAGAAACCAAGTTCAACCAGAAATGACTTAAGAAGCGTTCGGTTTAACAACTAATCAGAAAGCATGATAATCGCAATCGTCTATCCGCGGTGGATAGGGAAATTATGCTGATAATGGTAGGATACAAATGGTTAAGATGGCACTGTAATTATTGCAAATTCGTTTATTTCTAGAAATGGAAGTTAGGGAAGGGGTTCAGATAAATATTTCCTTATTTTCAAAACAAGATTGACCAATCAAAAGCGTCTATTTTGTCGAAAAGAGCTCTCTTTTCGAATCAAACGAAAAATCTATCTGGATCTTTGTCCAGTTCGATAAATTAAAATTTGTTAGCTTAAATATCATTTACTAGTTGAAGTACCCGGCGTTGTCCGGGATTTTAAGAATTTTTGTTTTAGAAAAATCAATTTCAAAATTGTCAATATTTCCATGATCGGGTTTTTATCATAATTCAATACGTTCCTCAAATTCATATGACGGTGTATTCACCTGCCAACGTTATATCTACTTGCTTTTTGTAGTTACTCATATTGATACTCTTTTTGTATGATTGTCAAAATGTCCGTTAAACTTCCATTATGACGTTATATTCATTTTATTTTTAATAAAAATGACGTCATACCCACCTGCTTTTTGTACTTACTCATACTCATACTTCTTGTATTATTGAGAGACTATAGTCTCTCAATAATACTATAGTATATAACCCCCGTCAAAAATGACGGATTGTTGATCTGCGTTCCATTTTCATAAGACTTCATACAAACAAACAGTACGAAGATTTTATTATTGAAAGGTTTGTATTGTAGAAAAGTACATTTTAAAGCCGGTAGATGGCGCCATTGAATTTGTGATGCTGAATACCAACAGTGTTCGTTTGTTTATATCTGGGATTCCGATGTTTAATCTGGATTTTTAATTAAGAACTTAAAACATTATAATAGGATATGATATACATGTTTTATTGGGAAAATATGCTGAACAGACATGATTTCAAGTAGAAGATATTATCATTTAGCTGTCATATGTTAGCATAAGTTTTTCATTAAGCCTAACATGGCGTTTAACTACGGTCGATTCGCAGACCAGAGTGGTCCTGCCCGGAATGGTTACAAACACTTTCTTGCCTTCGGATTTTATTATAAGTAGACAGATGTTTGAAAATTCCTGTTATACTTTTCTCAGGAAGCCGGAGATTGATCCGACAACTAAGTACATTTAGAAAATTTATTTTTAACAAGCTTCTTCATACCTTTTTCTACATAGTTTCCATGTCTGTTAAAACACTTGTCGTAACGCCCCACGAGTTTTTGTAACCCTTCCCCGTAGAATGCCTCCGCCTGTGAGGAAATTCACACCTTAACCACCGTTTCCACTTCTTTGACAGTGTTGAATCACTGGTCAGCGAGAAAGGATTTCATGTATTGGTATCGGAAGAGGTGATAGTCACTTGGCGCAAGGTCAAGATTGTATGGAGGGTGCTCAAATTTCCCATTATGGACCATCGTTCTCCCTTCATTGAACAATCTCACCCACTTACGCACTTTACTATCACTCATTGCATTGGGGACATACACCTCAGAGATCTGGTGATGAATGTCCGCTAAGGTCAAAATCAAAAACCGCATTACTGACTGCATTTCACAGTTGACGGGATATCAATCGACTTGAACATGTTTATCATTCACTGTGAAGCAACACACTGGCACTATTGGTTCACAACAGACGTTTTGTGTAGCAACAGGTATTCTGCAAGTGCGCGAGATTTAAATAGATATTTGGTAACGGACCTTATTTTAAAAACAACCCTCGTATTAGCGAGCGTGCGAGTGTTTTCGCGTGACTTAAGTAAGCTCTTAAGTAGCATACACATTCACGAGTAATAAAAATATAGTTATTTGTAAAAAGTATTTTTTTTTTTTACTGAAAAATAAATAATTTGAAATCATATTTTTATTAGTAGAAACGAACTTTTAATTGAGCATTTACGTAACTTTTACCTGTTGAATTATCATTAGACCCTCCAGCTGCAGCATTTTGAAGTGCTTATGCATATTCCATACTTAGTGTATTTTACTTTTAGTTGCAAAATGTCGCCAATACCGTAATTTCCGGCATATAAGCCTCGGTTCAAATAAATCAGTTTCCAACCAGAAATTTTATTTTGTAAAATATAATAAAATATATAATAAATAAAATATAATAAAAATATAATAAAATCAAATATTATTTATTTTTACTTGGTATTTATTTGACATCATTTACTAAATAAAATTTCTGGTTTGAAACAGACTTGTCTTAGCTGCGGCTTATACGCCAGAAATGAATGTAATCAAAGCGACACTAGATACCAGGGCTGCTCATGCATTATCATGACGTCACAAATGGTGGTTGGCCGCGACGAAAGACATACAGCGATTGGCACAAAACGATGGACGCGTCGCTTTGTACCAATCACTGATAGCGGTCAGCCCCTATTTGTGACGTCATGAGAATGAATGAGCAAGCCCGGTATCTAGTGTTGCCCTGATGTAATCTAAATACCACAAAACGGGAAGACATGTGCCATGCGCGCAGCATCTTACAACTCTAGCATCGAAGGTTTTGATTGTTTCTTGAGAGCTAGAGTACTTTTTAGGTGCGTTCGTAATTACATAAATACGTAGCATATATAGTCGTCGTCTGTTCCGTCCGTCTGTCCGCATGTAACAGCGCAAAATCTACCCAACCAAATGGTTTGAAATTTAATATATTTAATTGTTGTAGATTTTTGTCGAGTCAATTCAAATTTTACGAAAATCGAATCAAAAATTAACAAGATATTAATAAAAATATTTATTACGTAATTTGAATTTTTAAAAATCGGTACTTCCTTGTTATAGCAGATTCCGAGGATTAATCGTCAAGTGACCGAGATGCATCGCCAAGTTATCTGACATGTATGACGTTATAGTTATATATGACGTATATGACATTTTAAAATCTCTATGACGAAGTTATAGTTACATTCTTCATTCTATTAAATCCTATCACACGTAATTAATTCAATGATATCCCATGATAGGTAATGATTCTAGGTTGCCATGGTGAATACGTCCTATGTAAGATGGAGTCATATTATTTCCGTATTACTGAATTTAAAAACCGAATTTGTATACTCAAATTGCTTAATTATAGTAATCATATAATCTATCGACAGTTTTTAGGATAGATGTTTCCGGAGAAATAGATATTAAATGGAGAAACAATCTCTATGGATTTCAAGTTCTGAGATCTTTAAATCTAGGCTTTCCCATTGGAATTTTCAGTAAATGTCAACAAAAGATAAAATGCCAACTTAAAATGAACTTATTTTATTACGGAAATTAATTATATCTTAATAACAGACAATATAATTAATTTCACTGAAACAATAACAGTACGAACGCACCTCATTTGTCACGTTTGACGCACAATTTCCAACTTTTTTTATTTTTAAATCAGAGTAGTAACATATGTCCAAGACACATGTTCATGTTTGCATTTGGACGAGTTTTAGATATGTAAATATACATTAGCCTGGCGATAATAGCAATTTCTCCAAGTCTGGTGTTGTCCACTCAAAATTTACAGACATTACGTTACTACTCTGATGAAGAAAGGTACTCTATCGGAAGGCAAACTGCCATGGACATTAATAAGATTCAGGCAAATATTTCTATTTATTTCACACTAGTATATAACGCCCGTCAAAAATGACGGAATGTTGATCTGCGTTTCATTTTCATAAGACTTCATACAAACAAACAGCATGAAGATTTTGTTATTGAAAGGTTTGTATTCGAGAAAAGTACATTTTAAGAATGGAAAATGATTTCTACAAATACAAATGATGAGGATTTTTTCTTTTACCCAATATTCAATTTCTGAAATAGTTCAAAAATTGGACAAAACATTCAAAAATATTTTAAAAATAATCCATGTGCGAAAGGTTTCTAAAAAATATATATATATTAATGAGTTTATAAAGAACTTGACTTACAGCTCATTGTTTGGTTACATAAGAAAAATTAAATGCAAATTCTGAAATGGTTTAACGATTGCACAAAACATTTAAATTTTGTTCGTTTTCAATTGTCTAAGTTAATAGTATAAAAGAGTTGAATTTTAATATTTCTTGAAGAACAAAGATTTCCAGTCATGAAGCAACAACTACATAGCAGAAAGACAGAAAATTGCATGTTTATGGATATTAGCTTCTTAATTCACAGTAGGAAAATATCCCATTTAAAATGACAGAAAAAACAAAGTTATCCAGTAATGAAGAAATAGTTAAAATAAATACAACGATGAATGTAGATTATATAACTTTAACTTTTAAAAGTATTCATCAAAGTAAAACCTGATTTTATCTTATTTTAAAAATATGCCTGAAAATTCTATAATAAATTTTGATCATTAAAAATCTTCTTATTTTATTTCATAAGTAAATTGAAATTATTAAATGCATTAGTATAACTGAAAAATATCTTTTCACATTCTCTTATTAAATTACAATTTTTTTTCACTACAAAGTTAGGTTTAAATGTTACTATGTTAAAAATCAAAATTTGATCTGCATTGATATAATTAACATATGTGGTATGCGGTACTACATATTCCTTATATTTTAATTGTGTTTCATAAGAAATATTCATTTTACAATGCAAGCAAAATTTCAGATGTAATTGGATATAAGCTAGGCGATTAAAATTTCATTTAACCAAGTTAAATTTTTAAGAAATAAATGATATTAAGCTGAAGTTTTTCAAAGTTTATCTTAAAATAAAACAATACATCCTGAATTTTTCTTAGTTTAAAAATATGCTTACATGCATTTTATATTATTTTACAACTTTATTATTATGTTACATAAAATATCAACTATCAATTTATCGAATAAAAAACAACAGAAATCTCCTTCGTTTATATTTATTGCCAATAGATGGCGCGAGATAAGTACTTCGGAACGACATGTAATTGCAGATGGATCATCGCAAAAAAGCCTCTCTATAAAAGCTATCACAGCTATTTCTGAAAAAGTACCTACAGGGAAAAAAATGTTTACAGAAATAAATTAAAGAAATCCTTTAATATATTTAAAGACTTTAATATGCTTTTACAAATATTTTAAGAGCATGATCAGATATTTTAATGAAACGTTCAAAGAGTCATTCATTTTTTTTTCTAGATATGGGATTTATGATTCTGAATGGCAATAGTATTTGTTTGTTTACATCAGGTAATGCGATGTTTAATCTGTTATTTTTAATTTAAAACTTAAAACATTATAACTG
This sequence comes from Maratus michaelseni, assembly GCA_963931845.1. Lineage (NCBI taxonomy): Eukaryota > Metazoa > Arthropoda > Arachnida > Araneae > Salticidae > Maratus > Maratus michaelseni. The sequence continues at coordinate 58,709,162 of OZ007600.1, read as the reverse complement.
GATATAATATACATGTTTTATACGAAAATATGCTGAACAGATATTATTTCAAGTAGAAGAAATTATCATTTAGTGGTCATGTGTTAGCATATATTTTGCAGTAAGCCTAACATGGCGTTTAACTACTGTCGACTCGCAGACCAGAGTGGTCCAGCCCGGATTGGTTACAGACACTTTCTTGCCTTTGGATTTTATTATAAGTAAGATTGAAAGACTGGATGAACCTAAATAACTAAATTCAAAATTTAAACAATTTGCTGTCAAATAAGGCAAATGTTATTTTAGTTTATGGAATCTCTCTAACTAAAGTATGTAATAAAAGTTCGCAAAAACATTGAAATGTGAAAAAAAAAAGGTAAACACGCTCACATTAAAAAGGCTATTCTTACAACTTATTCTTGTTCTTCAGATTTAAAACTTATACAGACCTGGAGATTATATGCTCAACTAAAAAAAAAAGAAAGTTTACTGATTTTAAGGAGACCATTTAATTTTTATGAAATCAGAGGGCGAAAACATTGTTCTTTTCCTTGTATGCAGAATTTTAAAAATAACTTTAAATTTTAATCAATACATTTTTCTGCACTGTAGAGGAGACCGGGGCACGTTGGCCCAGTTTTTTTCTGTTATTTTTTTCAATACCTAAATTTTGTTTCTTTACAGATGTAGTATTTTTTATAATACCTAGTACATTTAACTAGTGAGGAAAACGCTTATTTTTAGTTAATATGAAATTTTAAGAACTTTATGAATTTAGTTATGGTGTGATGTCATGTGGGCCTGCAATGCTCTTTTTTTATGTTTATTTAGAAGTTAAATAAAATTCATAATAGTGAATAGGAACTTTAATTAATGTATAAAGAAAAATAATTTGCAAAAAAAGTTTACAAATCAGACTGATCATTGCAGTGAATGCATTCAAAATATAATCCATTAACCTGTTTTCGAACACATTTCACATGAGCCCAACGTTTGCAACTCACGCACTGGATCCATTCTTCCCCAGGCATACTTTGATTAAACTCCTTCAGACAACGTAAGCAGATATTGTCTTCCTCTTCCTCATCGTCACTTTCTTTAATAGATTTCTTCTTCCTCTTTTGACGGTTCAGACCACTGCATCCAGGCTGTGAGAGATCAAAAGGAAACAAAATCTTTTTTACAAATTGCTTTCCTTTGCGTTTTTTGGTCTGATTTCTTCTTTTTTTAGCACTTTCCAACCTAGTTGAAAAGTGCTTATGACTTCGGTTTGTCTGGCCGTATGGCCGTCTGGCCGTCTGCCGTCTGTCCGTGCTCTAACTCCCGTAAATATGCTCGGATTGCTCTGCAATTTTTATATGTTATTGTAGCCATCTATAGCATGTTCCCTATTTCAACGGAAGTGTGTAGCACTTATAGTTATTTTACAGGGACACTCAAAAGAATTCCGTTATATTGCGTTCTATGGGGAAAAATCATTTGCGGTTTATTTAAATAATGTTTCACTAATTTAAACGCATTGAAATTTATATATATCACTAAGGTGCATTAGAAGAAGCTTAATATGGAATAGGGTGTGCATAGCACTTATAGTTACTTTACAGGGACAGTCAAAAGAATTCCGTTACATTACGTCTATGGAGAAAAATCGTCTGCGGTTTATTTAAGTAATGTTTCAGTATTTTAAACGCACTGAAATTTATATATATCACTAATGTGCATTACAAGAGGCTTACTACAGAATATTGTGTACATAGCAGTCATCGTTCATTTACAGGGACACACAAAAGAATTCTCTACTGCCTGTTAACAATAATTCCTGGAAGTGCATTTTAAGTTACTGAACGCGATTTTAAATTTAACTCACTTTTTGTTTATTACGTGGTGTGTATAAATTCTGCAGATCATATACAGGGAAGCACAAAAGTTCGCGAACACATTTCCGTTTATTGACAAACTCCAGATGGAGAATTTTAAACTGTGCTACGCGTTTCCTAACTGAACTAAAATTTAGCATTCTATGTAGTATATATACAAACCTATAGATCCTATACAGGGCTGAATAAAAGTATTTGGATATTTTTCAGAATATTGTATATGTTGGAAATTCCTGAAATTATAATTTTAAATATGTTATGCGTTTTCCAAATTGTTTACTTAGATGTTATCTTTTAGCTTATTAAACGGTACGATTTGTAAAATTATTTTGGAAGCGTTGGAAAGTGCTACATAATCTATGCTTGACGCATGATTTTTCGTTCTTGTTAATATTTTTAATTTTGGCACTATTTCTTTCTTCTGTTGCCTTTTGTTGTTGTTCAAGAGCTAATTTGACAGGGGTGTCTGTGAGGACTGCAGAAGTTCTCTTCATTCTATTCGAAGCATTTGTCTTCCTTGGCTCTGCCTTTTCGAATGGTCTAATGTCCTCAGGTGTTGGAGTTGTCTTGCATGGAGCAGGAGAAGATGCGGTAGGCACATCTATGGAAATAGGCCTACCCATAATTACCTGGGTTTCATTAGAAGCTTCACTAATTGCTGTGTCGTGCGTGCTTGAAGGCTCTGGTCTATCACTGACATATGAAGGCATGAAATCAGAGTCAGTAAAAACATTCCTATTGAAAGGGCATATTCCAGTTATTTGAAAACCTGATGTTATGTTAACTGGATTTATTGCATTGGGAAGGGCAGTTTTCACAATTCCCGGAATACCATAGATCAGTGGTTCCCAACGGGGGGCGTACGCCCCACAAGGGGGCAATTTGACTTTTCAGGGGGGCAATTTAACTTTTCAAGGGGACAATTCAAAATTTCTGTGAACCCATACCTTCTGAATTGTTTTTCTAATAGTAATGTTGTAGACTGAAAATAAAAGTTACACATTCAAATTTCAAAAACAAAATTTTAAAAAAGTAGTTTTTTATTCAATTTTTAAAAAGTATCAATTCAAAAGTTTTAAATACATTCCTACCATAATAATTATAGAAAAAAACGTTTTAAGATATTTATATACTTTTATATATTTAAAAATTCGTCATAATTTTTCTGATTTATAAGTATTTTAGACTTTTAAACAACTTTTTCGATTATTTATTGAATGAGTCGCACTGCAATATGTCACATGAAAATCAATTTTACACATGAAACTATTCAAGTGTATATTTAACAATTACTTGAAGACCTGCCTTTACCGAATCTTTTATCACGTTTCATTCTGATTAGAAATTGATTAGTAATTTAGTCGCAGAAATTCTGCGCTTAAATAAGACAAAAATGTTTTATTCAAAATTATTGATTTTTCTAATCAAGGATTTTGAGCACTCTATACATCACGCATACGTGGCGACCGTGTGCCAGTAAACTACGAGGAGTATCAGATGATTATAAAAAATATTTGATTCATCCTACCTTCGGTACGTTTCAGGATCAATGTTAAATGTTTTTTACTCTGTCAGGATTCTTTTAAAATTTTATGAGAATTATATGTTATAGGGGGAGGGGGGTGGCATCATCATTTTAGAGATGTTTTGGTGGGGCGCGGCTAAAAAAGGTTGGGAACCACTGCCATAGATGGTCATAGGGCGTCTATTAGTTGTCACCCAACCATCACAGGCTGAATTAACATATTTTTTGAATGGGCCATAAACTGTGCGGTCCAATGGCTGTAGCTTATAACTGCAATGGGCCGGGAAAGACAACAGTGTAATTCCGTTGTCTTTGCAATAATCTATGACATGGTAAGACAAATGGGAACTATGGTTATCTATTAGGACAAGGCATGGATGTTCCTTAGAACAGTGGACGTGTTTAACAAAATGTTCCATGAATTTCAAGAACCCACTTTATGTCATCCATCCAGAAGGGTTAGCATCGCCAGAACATCCTGTTGGGCCATCTCGAACAAAATGTTCTTGGTAATGTACTCGAGGGAAAACAAAGAATGGGGGAAAGCTGTTGCCGATTGCACTTACTGCCAAAGCCATAGTTACCAAAGAACTCCGTTCTGCTGAGGTTACTCGTCCTATCTGTCGAAACCCTCGACGAGCAACGATTCTATCGGGCTTTTGGACCGTTGTAACACCAGTTTCATCCATATATCTGTCCATATTTCCACCAGTTGTTCCATATATCTGTAGGGGTGACCTTTAGTCTCTTTAAAACTTCGTCCAGTTTATCAAAAATAACCCAGTGTTATGTTTGTTGAAACTGGTGCACCTTGATAAGCTTGTTGCTTGAGGAGTGCGAAGTGAAAGATTTGGGTGCCTCTTCAAGAATCCCGTGAACCAATCTGGACCAGCCATTTCCAATTCATTCCACGAGCTGGGAATTTTCCTATCACATGCTTTAGCATAGGTGTAGGCGAATCTTCGAACATCTTTTGGAGAAAGTCCAAAATAAATGACACTCGCTTTCATCAAGTATTGTTCAAGCATGTTTTTTTGCTGAGCATCAAAGACCTAAACAGAGAAAAAAAGGTTCATTTTAATTTTCATTTTAGGTGTAGACTAGTTAGCTATAGCTGGGTAGCCTACGAATGCAAAAGGTAAGATAAACTATTCTGCGTTAAAGTCAGGTTTGAGTGCACCTACCTGGAAGCGTTTCGCATAGCCGAAACTGCTGAAAACTCCAGAACTTGCTAGTGCAGAATTCATAGCCCTCTTTCCTTGAAGTTCATCATGCATAGGCTCTGTCGATAAAACTGAAGCTGGCTCTTTGGAATGTTCGGCAACGGAAGATGCTCGTATAGGAATCAAGGGTACATCAGGAACAGAGCTGTTTTGCACTTCATCAGAAATATTCTCTGATTTTGGCATTTCGTTAGGTTTTGTGGGAGCTAATATCGTACGAACATCGTTTCTTGCTTCGATTACTTCATTAGTAGGCGTAACCTTACTTTCATATTTATCGCAATATCTTCCCAGTGTTTTTCTGGGAATCCCAAATTGTTCGCTCACACTTCTCACGGACCTCTTATTTTCCTTTACTTCTTTCACCGCTAACATCATGATTTCTTCTGAAACGTTTCCTCTGTCTGTTTTCTTTAAATAATTGCGTACCATTTTAACTGAAAACAAGGGAGGAAACAATAGCTACAGATCAATACGTTTTGAAGACCAGTTTGGGGCCGTTCAAATATTACGTAAGCACCTAAGGGGGGGGGGAGGGTTTAACGATTTGCTTATTTTTGCTGACAAGGGGTAGGGGGAGTTTGAATGATGCTTACGTAAGACATTTTCAAAATCTCTTAACTTGTAAAAAAAAAAAAACTATTAAAAATTTCAAATTGAAAAAAAGAAATAGCAAAAGAATATTAAACTTGAAGTTCTGATGTGAGCTATTTTGACCGCACAAGGAAAACATAAACGTTCTCTTTTAGCTAGAAGTGATTATGCATGTTTGATGCATGAGGGTTTATTATCTTTGAGAACTTACTGCTATTTCCAATTGTGAGAATAGAATAAAATTGAATGGACCGATGCGATATGTTGTATTGTCACAATAAGAGTTTTACGGGAAAGTTTCCAAAATGTAAATAAAATTCCATCTTCTTTGTTTCCACCCCTCCTCTGTCAAGAGTCCCCATAACCATAGTGTCGAGCAAATGAACTTATGTGCGTCGTAAAATTCGTGGAACATATGTAAGATGTTAAATGGATCAAGGAAGATGAAGTTGATCAAGGTTGCATCCGAAAAGAAAGCGATGAAGATAATCGAGTAAAACTGGAAACCAATATCATAACAGATATGGAAAAATGGCTTGAGAAGCCGTGGTAAGGATCGGAATAGCTATGGGCATGTTCAAATTTAAATTTTGCAAATGTCTAAGTTTTTCTAAAATTGTGATTTATAATTTTTTTTTAAAAATAGAATTGTAAGAAAACTAAACAAGTAATTTTTTATTATTATTTTAAGTCGAGTAGCTTTTTTTTTTATTTGAATTAAGTTCTAATTTTTTTAAATTGAATTATTACTGTCAAAAAATGGGGGGGGGGGGTTGTAATTTGCTTACGTAATTATTAAGAGGGAATCGCGATTTGTTTATTTTTGCTGACAAAGGGGAGGGGGGTCAAAAATTGCCAAAAACATGCGTGCGTAATATTTCAACAGCCCCTTTTAAGGTATATAAAAATATTGACACTGAATAACTGATCATAAATATAACAATCATGCAACACTTAACAAAATAAAAAATGATATGTAAGATTTCAGAAATAAACACATTCAAAAGTAAGCCTACAGACTCAAAAGTTTAGGCTTGTAACCTGGTCTTTTTTTAACGTATTTATAAAGTGACATAATATTTTATTTTTATATTTTATAATTTTATATTTTATTATTTATATTGTATCTATTTATTGTATCAACCATCCGCCATTAACTATAGATTGCCCATTAACTATAGATATTTAATACAATTGCATGTAAAAATACTATAAATTCTATACCGAAAAAAAATAAAGTAAAATACCTAGTAAGCCTAAAATTGGTATGGTATACGATCGAACTGGTGACCTCTAGTCAGGGTCGGACTGGGCCAGGAGAAAGGGCGCAGACCTTGGATTTTCAGAGAGCGCAAAAATTTTAACGAACTTAAATCAATTTTACTTACTTGTGTTGTGTCTGACTTGACATAGTTTAACACATTCGCATAGCACCAAGCAAGAAAATGGCTTAATATTATATTCCCGAGTTTAGATAGACGACTTCGCTATATTTCCCGTGCATGTTTGAAGTTCGATTAATTCTACACAATGCTACACAGTTTTTCAAACTATGTCATCTAATATTCAAAAACTCTAGAAAGTTGAATACAGATTACCTTGTATCCAACTTTATTCTTTTGTCAATCGATACCTTAGAACAGTCATGGTATAAAAGTGATCACTCCTTACTAATAATCCTGCAAATAAGGTATAAAAAGATACATAGGTACCAATTTTTTGGGTATAATTTCTACTATTAAATTCTATTCAAAAATTTTGTTTCGGGGTCTACAAATTAAAAAAAAAGCACGAACGTTGTTTTTTCAAATTGTAAAACCTATGTTTGAGTTAGCCTGGATCAAGACAGCCTGGGAATATACTTATTTCAAGTCTTCATATAGTTATAAAAGAAAATGTGTTAGGGATTTATCTAAAATTTTCGGAAAATAAAATTTAAATCTTACAAGAAAAAGTACTGAACATTCATTTAATCAGCAGTAAAATTATACAGGAACTTTAAATTTATAATGAACTTTCTTTATATAAAAGTAAATACTACAAAATGTTTCTGGTAAGTGTCTACGTGTTATTTTCTGTAGATTTTTTGAAAACAAAAGGCGATCCTCTTAGACTGTAGGAAGGTTCTCTGCATCTCGAAAACTAATTATTCAAATGAGCTGTACACTTACACATAGTTTTTGTTATACAAAAATTAATGTAGATGATAATTCATAATTTTTAGTGAATTTATTAATAATTTTCATAATTAGAAATATGTTTTTGGATACAAAAAACCTGGAATATGTTTGGGTATATTAATTGCATTTCATTAAAAAAACAATAAAAATTCAATCTTTATCTCGATTTTTATAAGTTTGTCAAATAGATTTAACATTAGCATCCTCAAACTTTAAACTCTTCTAGCTCTATGAAAATTTAACATAAAGTATTTAAACTATATCTTTTCGCGGTCTGTCTCGATCCAAGGAACTCAAATAGAGTCTCAAAAGTAGGTGTTATTATTTGAAAATTGAAAGTTGGTATAGTTTCCAATATGTAGACGACACCTCCTGTAACATACTTAATCCATAGCTTTAATTAGTAGACATTATTTCCAATCGATTAGTACCTCTAGATAATTTTACAATTAGTTTTAGAAGAATTGGTAGGGGGTGATAACGTTTCTTTTTCCAGGACTGTAATTTAACACACTTGATGTATCCATAGTTAAAAAAGAAAAAAAAAAGAAAAGAAAAGAAAAGAAAAATCTTACTTTACTTTTTTAGCAATTTCAGACATTATTACAATTTTGACGATTATTTATGATTTATTTAAACCGTCATCGTGCTGTGAGTTATGACTTGAATGACTCTTCCCTTTTATACAATTCTTTTTTCACTCAAGCAACACAAAATTGTTGGATATCATTAGTCCATTGTTTTCCAGTTTCGTTGGCCAACGATTGAGTTTGGCTGCTTCCAATAACTGAGCCACCGGTTAGCTGATCGTCGGTCTAAAGATATGAGTTCCCATTCGACAAACAGTTATGTTTGCTGTCAAAATTGCGCTAATAATAATATTAAAATAGGCAAATAATTGATCCTATTTTAATTAGAAACTTCAACTAATTTGTTCATTTTTTAGGCAAAAATTTATTATGCTTCTAGAATTACCCATTAAAATTGCTTCTAATTTGGTTTCCTTGGTTTCAGAAATGCTTCCTCATTTTTCATTTGTATTTAAGCAAATATCTCTAAAACTATTGTGCAAATAAATTTTACTTTTATGAGTACTAAACTGCTAGAATATCAGTGGTAAGAGCTCCAACCTCTATTTAAAAAATATATATTTATTTGACATAATATGAATTTGTTATCAAGTCAGTTATAAACATTGTATAGATGCAATTTCTTATATAATCTGACAGCAAATGCTGTTTATTTACTACAGCTTTTTTTTTTCTTTAGTAAAGTAGCATCTTTAAATGTGGTCTATGACGGTGTCTGCCTCATCACACATACAAAATAAAGATTCATTATGTAAATATCATTCAAAAAATATTTACATCGAGAACAAAAATGTACTTTCAGTATAGAAATAGAAATTTTGAAACTAAAACTCATGCTTGATTTTTTCTTTTGAAAAAGTACCACATATTCTAGCAGCATTTGAATGTCGGAGTATTTGAACGAGGAAATAACACTTGCTTGTGAAAATATTACACTTGCAGCATTTGGGATAAGGAGAGGCAGGAGGAGGAAGAGGCAGGAGGAGGAAGAGACACTTTGTGTGCTTAAAATTGACTTTATGCATCTTTAAAATGCTGAATTGTTATCACACTATTAAAAGGTTTCTACTGAAAAATGACATCAAAACTAGCGAATAAATAATCGCTAAAATAATTGAGTAAATTTACTTTTCTCACCACATTTTCCCCATGGATTTGCACATTTCTTATCATAGTTAGAGATAAAGGGAAATTAAATTTCCATAATTGAAAGAAATCCTCCGGGGATTGTTATCCTGCAAGCGACAGGATTTTGCTGCCAGCGTTTTATAATTCAAAAAACCTATAAAACTTATCTGAATAGTAACCATCGCTTTATTTTATGATCGATTTTTTCATGATTAAATAAATACCATAATTTTCGAATAGTTATTTAATTACGTAAAGACAGTCATTAAATACAGCTAACCGAAAATTTTGGTAAGTATTTTGAATGGAAAAACACTGGCCGCGCGATCCCAGCTTGCAGAATTGCAATTCAGAAGTGTCATCGATGTTGTATTTATTCCTCGAAAAGTTATGTTTTCCAGTGAACAACAAAATCCACACAAAACGTTTTTTCCTTCTAATATTTATCTCTTTCTTTTATAAAGTTGTTTTTTGAAAAGCATGGTTTCAATTATAGATCATTTCAGGGACGGCTTTAAAACGGCGCAAGGTCCCCTGGGTACTAAAATGGAGGGTACGCAAAATATTTGATCTGAGATCAATACCTAAAAAATATCATCCTAAGAATCGATGGAAAAAAATCTCTCTCAAGGCGCGGAAGTAGCACATGGGCATGAGCTTTAGTAGCCAGGGCTATTAAAACTCTCCCTGGGTGCCCGTTTTCTATCCTCAATCGTATGTAAACACGGCCGCTTTCGTTTCCGATTCTGGAAATTCCTTCGATGTATCTTCAATTTCTTTATGATAATAAAAATCCCTCTCTTTTGCTATCTGTCTATTAGTTGATGATTATTCCTAAGCAATTTCTCGAAATTTAGTACACTAATCTCAGAATATATGTGTGTGGAAAAATATTGGAGTGGCTTAGGGGCGCAAAATTTTCCCTGCCTGAGGGCGCACCGGCCCTCGGGCCGATGGGCCAGTCCGAGCCTGCCTCTAGTTTATATCATAGCGTCAATGGTTATAACTCTCGTGTTGTTTCTTCACAGTAAGGATTATGGCACCTTCATACGAGAATAGTTGTAATTTTCAGTAGGCCTACTTGCTAATTAGGTTACGAACCGCTTAAGAAAAATTTTGTGCTAACAACATAATAATAATTATTTTCCAATAAAACACCGGGGCACGTTGACCCACCGGGCCAATGTGCCCCAACGTAAGTGGGCCAACTTGCCCCCTCGCCATTTTTGAAATACTTTTGCTATTTTACACATAGCTTAACAACATTTAATATTTATTGTTACACCAAAAGAATCGTTATAAATTGAACTTTCAAAATATTACTCATCTTTGTTCTTGTGAAGTATCTCTTGAGAGCAGTAAAACTTTCTGCGCACTAAAGAAAATTTACTTCGAGATCGACAAAAGTTAAAAATCAACGTTGTTCTTAGTTTGCTTTTGTCAAGAGAACTGAAACTCGTGGAAGGGTAGGGAAACAGGTTTTCTAACATGTTTCTGGACTTGTGGCGACATCTGGTGACTGGTTTGAGAATTAAATTAAATTAGCCAACCTACCCCTATGGCCAACGTGCCCCGGTCTCCCCTATAAAACCGGTAAAAATACCCAAAATGACTTCCCATAAAAACAAAAATCCCATAATATTAGTCTTTTCATTCGAAATTCAACAGTTTAACACTTCGGAAATAAAAACTGGGTAACCTTTGATCCAACTTTTCACATCCATTTAAGCATCGTACGGGTGTGAAATACAATACCATCTATTGTAGAAAATATGAGCTATTTAAAATATTACTGTACAAAACATTTAGGAACTTCTTTACATATATGTCATACATTTCCTTTTTAGGTGCGTTCGTAATTATATAAATACGTAGCACCTATTGTCGTCGTCTGGTTCGTCCGTCTGTCCGTCCGCCCGCATATAACAACGCAAAAACTACCCAACCGAATATTTTGAAATTTAAGACATATTATCTTTGCAGAATTTTGTCGAGACATTTAAATTTTTTTAAAAATCGAATCAAAACTTTAGAAAATATTAATAAAAACATTTATTAAGAAATCTGATTTTTTTTTTTAAATCGGTGCTTTCTTTTTATAGGAGCTTCCGAAGTTTAATCGTCAAGCGACCGAGATACTTATTTTATGACAGAAATTAATCTGCAGACGATATAATTCATTTCACAGAATTAAAAATCATCAAGATCTGAATATTTATATAACTAGCTATAGTACGAACGCACCTCGTTTGTAACGTTTGACGTACAATTTCCAACTTGTTATATTTATTAATGCATTTTAAATTTGAAGTGTATTTTTGGGGCACTACCTATATGTATCAATAACTTCATATAGAATCAATACTATTTATCAGCCAATTTATTATATACTATATGTGCTTCTCAATTATACAATACCAGAGGACCCGTGCGAAAATTTCGCACTGCAGTCTAATATTTTTCAACAATATCTAATATTTTTTTTAGATGCAGGCTTAAACTTCTAAAAAAAATTAAGGACTAAAATATTTGAAGACAACATTAGTCAAGCCAGAATATCATCTCATTTATTCCATCAAAGTTACAGTAGAAACTGACCAAAGATAACAACGCAAATATATATATATATATATATATATATATATATATATATATTAATCGTATTTTAACTGTATTAGAGGGTGACATCATCTGTTTCGAAAAAAAAAACATGGGATAAAGAAAAATAAATTGAGCATTTGAATTCAAATTTTACTTTTTAACATAAATATAACATAAACTTGTGCAGCAACTATGTCCCACTTTATCTTTATGTTTTTTTTTCTTTTTAAATCATTGTTGCGGTATTTTACTTTTGTGGCAACACTCACATAGGCGTAACTAGAGCTATTTTGTGGGGTGGGCACAGGCCCCCAACTTCATAACTTCTTTGTATGTGTGTATGCGTACAGTGGCACAACCCAAGGGAGGAGGGGGTGAGGGGTAAAACCTCTCCCAGATCAAAAAATATATATAATTGCAGCTTATATGAATCACTAGTTAAGCAAATTAGACGCTTTTATGAATCGAAACTAAAGTTAATATTAAGTTTTTTTAGTTTATTTGAAATTCGCAGCTTTGTTGAATCAAATTATATTCAACAAATTGATTCAATTAGACCGCGAATATTATATTTAAACTGTGGAAGTGTATATTTGATCTTAGATGCAGTGGTTAAGTGAAAACTGTCATTTGTTTTGAAAAAGGGTAACAATTAAATTTTTGAGACATCTTAGAGTAAAAGAATGATAATTTCGGCCGTCATACGCTTTGAGAATTATACAGTGGATAGTTTTTAACACTTTCCAACCTAGTTGAAAAGTGTTTGTGACTTCGGTTTGTCTGCAGTATGGCCGTCTGCCGTCTGTCCGTGCTCTAACTCCCGTAAATATGCTCGGATTGCTCTGCAATTTTTATAGGTTATTGTCATTCCCTATTTCAAATGAATTGTGTAGCACTTATAGTTTTTTTTACAGGGACATTCAAAAGAATTCCGTTACATTACGGTCTATGGGGGCAAATAATTTGCAGTTTATTTTAATGATGTTACACAATTTCAAACACATTGTAATTGATATATATCACTAAGGTGCATTACAAAAAGCTTAATATGGAATAGGGTGTGCATAGCACTTATAGTTACTTTACAGAGACAATCAAAAGAATTCCGTTACATTACGTCTATGGAGAAAAATCGTTTGCAGTTTAATTAAATAATGTTTCACTATCTTAAACGCATTGAAATTTATAGATATCACTAAAGTGCATTACAAGAGGCTTTCTACAGAATAGTGTGTCTAAAGCAGTCATTGTTCATGTACAGGGACAAACAAAAGAAGTCTCTACTGTCTGCTAACAATAATTCCTGGAAGTGCGTTTTAAGTTGCTGAACGCGATTTTAAATTTAACTCACTTTTTGCCTATTACTTGGTAGATAATATACAGGGCAGCACAAAAGTTCACGAACACATTTCCGTTTATTGACAGAAACTCCAGAAGGAGAATTTTAAACTGTGCTACGCGTTTCCTAACTAAACTAAAATTTAGCATCCTAATGTAGTATATATACAAATCTGTAGATCATATACAGGGCTCAATAAAAGTATTCGGATATTTTTCCGAATATTGTATTGTTGGAAATTCTTGAAATTATGTTTTTAAATATGTTATGCATTTTCCAAATTGTTTATTTAGATGTTATCTTTCAGCTTATTAAACGGTAATGATTTGTAAAATTATTTTGGAAGCGTTGGAAAGTGTTATGTAATCTATGCTTGATGCATGATTTTTCGTTCTTTTAAATTGAATTTCTGTCTTTGCTCCGTGTTCAAAAGGATAATGGACATCAACTTCCAGAAAAAAAAAACATAAAAGATATGGTCTTTCTCAGTTTCAGACTTTCTGTTAAGGTCTGCACCGGAGAAATGTCTAGGTTCGAGCGCGACCCGACTTGTAGAAAATTTTTTGCCCCTCTGCCGGGTATAAAAGTTAAAAGTTCGATCCAGATCGTAGAAGATATATGTATGTGTATTAGGCCAGTCTGACAAAAAATAAATAAATAAATGCTAAAAGTTAGACTCGAATCCGGTCCGGGCCATGCACAAAGTTTATTGGCTCGACCCAGTATAAAAGCTAGAATCTCGGCCCGAGCCCGGCCTGGCTCATATAAAAACATAATTATCCCTTCCCAGCTCGCCTGAATTTCAATAAAAAACATAATTTTACACTGGTATGGTTGAAAATTTTCTTCTACGAGGAGTTCTGACAAAAATATTTATTTTAATTTTTCTTTTCATGTTGTTTGTATTCATGTAGTTTGTATCTAGAGTTTTAGTTATAATGTATTTCATTTAAATAAAAGTATATATAAGTAGATCCTTTCGCCCCTACTTTCAGGGAGGGGTAGAGAAAGTTAAAAAGTACCCTCTTTTTTCAAAAATGTTACTGTAATGTCTTTTCTTTTTTTTTCCACGGCCAAAGACAGGTACAACCTATCTTTCATTCTGCATAGGTGTTTCTAACAGAAAACTAAATATAGATAAATATTCATACACACAAATATTATACACGCATACAAACTATAAATACAATAAACCCAACAAGTGTGAAAAATTAGCCAGAGCCAGGAATTGAACCTGGGACCACAGCATACAAGGATGATGCTCTAAGCACTGAGCTACCCCGGCCAATACCTGAGTCTGTAATTTCTCACTAATAAATTGCAGACTCAGGTATTGGCCGGGGTATTTCAGTGGTTAGAGCATCAGTCTTGTATGCTGTGGTCCCAGGTTAGATTCCTGGCTCTGGCTAATTTTTCACACTTGTTGGGTTTATTGTATTTATAGTTTGTATGTGTGTATAATATTTGTGTGTATGTTTAGACTTGAATGCAGGCGTTATTTATGTGTGTTTTAATAGATAAATATTCTCCAACATCATGAAAAAGGTTAAAAACAAATAATATTTAGAAAGCACGCATACTTAACACATAAACAATGTGTTTAAAAAAAGTAGAACAATCTGTAAAAGGTGGTAGAGCACACTACAATTAAAGATTTTTGTATAGGAAACCAGGTCGTGATCCATTTATTCAGTTAAAAATATAGGATATAGGAAGTCAAGTCGAACCCAAGTATTTTTAGAGAACTTTAATAATAATGAAGATATTTTAACGAAATTTTCAGTATACTGTATACGAAATTATGATGAAATTAAGATGTCAAATAAAGTGCTGGAAGTACACAGTAATTCAGTCAACGGTACCGCGTTTAATGTCAACTACATCTTAAAATATGGCGTACTTAATTTGGCATTGTTTGGATTAGGATTATAATAAATTCTATCTCTTCTCGTGTTATTTTACATCTGACACAAAGCAAAGTAAGTCTATTGAAAATTTTGCTAAACTTGCTATATTATTACTAAAGTTAAGAACAAGAATTTGGGATTGTCTTGGAATGAAATCCTATGTATTTCTGATTTAAAAATCGATTCATGATTTTCTGTACAAAAATTTGTTTGCTGTTTGCACCTTCCATTTCTTAAATTTGCCTCCTCATTTTTCAAACACTATATTAATCTAACAGTTTTTTGTTATTTCATTGGTGCATTTTATGTTTTCTAACTCTTATATCGTAAACGTTGCTGAAATGAATGATGGTCAATGTAACTACTGATTCCACTCTCCGAGGAAAAAAAAATGATGATCACTTCATTAGCAAAACTGATTCGATTAACCGGTGATTCAAGTAACCAGCGACCACCATTATCAACAATTCAACCTCTCCTCCCCGTAGAGGCAAATTCTGGCTGCGCCACTGATGCGTGCAAGAATATTTTAAAAAAACTGCATTGAGACCAAACTCGTTAATTTAATGAAAATTTTGACTTAAAATTAGAAACAACTTATCAAGGTTATTAGTTAAGAATGCCATTCATCAATGGAGCCAACTTTTGAAATATATTGTATGGGCCCAAATTTTTTAAGCAAAATAGCACGGCCCATTTTATTATTTGCTTATGTTATTCGTGAATTCTTTTGCGTAATAGCGTTAATATTTACTATAATATCATAAATATCAATACAAATTAAAAACACAAGAAGAAAAGCATTTCAGTCATTTATGAGCTTTATAATTATCAGGATTGGGACTTTAAAATATAGATAATGTTCACTCACTGATTTATACTCACTTATCAAAAGGGGTATAGTGGAGGGCATACGGAGTAACTCGCCGTATACATTCTCTTTCTCAAACAAATCTGTAGCATAGTCATTAAAGTTCACATGATTCTAGCATTTACCTTTTGGTTTACATACAACAACAATACTGTTGATCAAGTATATAGGAAATTGAACTGTTGAGAGAAATTTGATACTTATATGTGTACTGAAGAACATTTAGTACTCTTGATGTCTCTGTTACGGATGTCAATGCTATTTTCCAACGTCAACAAAATGAAATTTTCATAATGAACAGAGGAAAGTATATTCAACTAAATAAATTATATTCAATGGTTGGAGTGTCATAGTTGAGATTATTTCCCAACAGAGCGAAAACATGCCGGGACAAGGACTCGAACCTGGGTACTTTGGTTTGCCGTACCAATGCTCTCCCTACTGAGCTATCCCGACGATATACTGGGCTGGCATATTTCGCTGTTATTTGTTGTTTGCAGCCTTGTCCAACAAATTGAAAATGAAATTTTGTTTCCGAGATTTAAAAATTTAAATAAATACGTAGTGAAATAAAACAAGGGAAATTAGGTGGGTCAGGGGAGAAAATTATTGGGCTGGCTCGACGCTAAAGCCCCACGGCCCATATAAGTCGGTACCACTGCTAATATTCATTGTGACATTGAAATTTTTAAGATGACTAGAAGTTCCGAGAGAGACCCAATTTTAGGCATAATGTCCGGGTGTCCCAATACATCTCTTTAATGTCCCGGTTTTAAACACAGCACTTAAACTATCACTTCTCCAAAATTCATTTTTAAAAAATGAATGTTTTGATTCTTACCGAATTCCAGTTCTCCAACAGTAAAATGTTGAAATATTTCACTCTGTGTCTATTACAGAAAACTGTCTTGAGAAAAATTTCGTGGTTCCGATAGAACAAATACCATATAGATATAATTTATACATGTCTCAAAAATGTATACAACTGAAATCTGTCTAAAATGTAGAAGTTTTCCGATCATTGTAATTTTATGCAGGTAAAGTAAACTGAATCTATTTATTTTAAGAATGAATAAACGAAAAAAATTAGAGAAAATTTTTGTTAAAATCATTAATGTAAACTCTAAATTTGTTTTAAAATTCTAAAATGTGAAAAAGATTATTTTGAGGAGTGGAAGGAAAATATTAGTTTTTATTTTGAGGGACGAATACATTTAAATAAGCAAAAGACAAATAATGTTTCCTTTAACTGCAGTAAAAAAGATACGTCAGCCTGAGATTCTGACAAGAAAAATTAAAATATGACTTAAATTTGATTCACCTCTTTAATTTACAGTATTCACATAAATCGTTTATTTTAGATGAAAAGGGAGGATGTATGATTGAGCTCTTAAGGGGATTTGGGGGGGGGAGGGGGCGGGGGTACTTCACTCACGCGAAAACATCCAATATTTCGTTTGCATTTTCATATTTTAAAAATGATTTTTTATTTTATTTTTTGCATTGGATAGTTGAGGTCAATCTCTACATAGACCGCGTTTTACTTTTTCTTATGTGTTTGCAGTTTTTTTTTTTTTTTTTTTTTTTTTTTTTTTTTTTAATCTTCGAAACCGGTACTGAAAATGATCCCTTTTTAAAATTTAAAATTCAGTCGATACTCCACTGTTTTATTGCAAAAAATCCTCAATTTTTAACATGTGTAAAATATGTTTGTAAGAACAAATTTTTTTAATTCGATACTGTATAAGTTATAGTCCTTTCAAAAGTTGACATATCACATAAAATTGTGTATAAAATCTTGAAAAACAAGAAAAAAAGAAAGAAAGAAAAAGAAATTAGAAGTATTTTAAAGTTTTAAAATATATATATATTCTTAAATTTTAATAGTATATTATAATTGTAAAACTACGATGATTTCTATAGTAGTGGATTGATTTTAAATTTAATTAGCTCCATCAGAATTCAGCAGAAAGAGATTTGATTAAAGAGAACGCACATGGAAAACATTTTTACCTAAAATAATTTTCGCCCAAAATAAATAAATAAAAAAGCTTAAGTTTTACCTTTTTTTCATGGGAAAACAAAAGTATTCTTCAAAATTATTTCTATCACATTTGAAAGGTGCTTATAGAGATGTATCGATTAGTGATTTTGATCCAATAGTGAATATTCGTCATCTGTAAACTAGATCCTGAAAATTCGGTAGGCCTAATATTCCTGTATTTTAAGATTTAAAAGTATTAAAAAATAAACTTTAAAGTAAATTGTACACCATATTTAATACAAATACTTGTGTTTTGAGGAATGAGTACAACAATGAGTTATTTTACAAGTAAACTTTACACACAAAATAAATAAAAAAGCTTTGAGTTATTTTTTAAGAAGAGGGTGGTCTTAAAAATTTGTAATTAATGAAACGTTAAATTCCATAATTCCTTCTCTAAATTAAAATAAATTTATAAGAGCTCCTTATATTTTAAAATAAATATTCCAAAATTGAAAAGAAATTTGTAAGGACATAGAAGGAAAATTTTACCGTTATATAGTGTTATTTGTCAGAAAGAAACAGTAAGTCAGTAAGAAAAAAAAATTCTATTCAATTGGCAACTCGGCAAAAAAAACATATTGCTCCTTTTGATTTTTTATGAAATATGAAATGATTGGAAGTGACTGAATTTCGGTTAGGACTCAATTTATGTAGTGTTAACTGGCATTTTGAATAATGAAATGTTTAGCTTACAGTTTTGATGTGAAATTTGGCAATTTCCAGCACTTCTCGTAATGCTATCATATTTCACAGAAAGCAAAATAAGCCTGTTGAAAATATTGTTACAATATCTTCAGTTTGACCAATTATTCTATAGTATCACCAAATAGCCCGAATACGGATTATTTTAAAATCCACTAAAACTTGCAAGCAAAATATGCATCCATACATTGAGTAATTTCATCCCATCAAAGATGGTCCATAAACCAGGTCGGGTGCAGTGAATTTGTTATAATCTGCACAAGATATTAATACTGAAGAAATAGATCCCTCCCACACTCAAAATCGTTTGAAAAATTATTTGTATTTCACCAGATTGGGACATGAGTTGAATTGGTATTTGAATTGCTAGTGTTGATGAATTGAAATTCTACTTCCCAATGAAAGATTCTATGATAATTTAACTCGATATGCTGTGTAACTATTCATCATTAACATCTCTACTCTTTTCGCAATGACAACTACTACAGCAATTTAAATTCCAAGTATCTTTTTTTAAGGTTAAATTTGACAATTTCAAAAATAAATTTCTGTCTTTACCAATTAGTTTTTTTTTTTTTTTTTTTTTTTTTTTTTTTTTTTTTTTTAAATAATAAATGAGATTAATTAAATAGGTTCGAGCAAGAACTTGTTATGTTACATTTTCTCAAAGTACAATTTATTTTTTCGATGAGGGTGTTATGAGACCATCTGTCATATGGTAAAGGTAAAATACCAACATTTTAATTAATCTTTAAAATCTGATATATTATTTATTAAAAGTTAATATTTTAATAAATATCATTAATAATTTTTATATTTGAAAGTTAAATGTTGCTAAGTTTTTCTGAGAGAGCTTAGTTAGAGAGACTCGTTAACTTACTAAATACAAGGTACAAGAACAAAAATAAATTAAAAATTGCAACTAAAAGCTTTCATTTAAATTGTCTCAGAATTTTATTTTTGTTATCTAACATCGTATTTCACTAAGCCCTTCTATTTATTCAGAACATCAAAGATCGATAAGAAAAAATTTACTCACAAAAAGTACATTCAGAAACATGAAGCAAAAAAATTTACTCACAAAAAGTACATTCAGAAACATGAAGCAAAAAAATTTACTCACAAAAAGTACATTCAGAAACATGAAGCAAAAAAATTTACTCACAAAAAGTACATTCAGAAACATGAAGCAAAAAAATTTACTCACAAAAAGTACATTCAGAAACATGAAGCAAAAAAATTTACTCACAAAAAGTACATTCAGAAACATGAAGCAAAAAAATTTACTCACAAAAAGTACATTCAGAAACATGAAGCAAAGAGCCTCGATCCATGAATCAGCATGCAGCAATACAAACAAAAATATCCAAAACTACAGAATTTATTTGCGCACTGATAATTACGCATGCAAACTTGGAAAAGGGAACAGCCGCAGGCAAATTGCAAAAAATTCGCCCTACCTTAACCCTCAAAGTAAAGTCCCCTGCAATGATGTTCTGATTTACGACTTTTGCTGTGTCTCATCACTCAGACAATTAATTGATCAGTAATTTGTCAATTACATCCTGTTTTTTAAATTGGTCATTATTTTGTAAGAAAAAACCGTTCAGGCACCTGTGCCTCCCCACTACCTCCTTCTCTCTCTCATTGACTCTCACCACAGCAGATATTTTTTGACTGAGTTGAAAGAATACGGAACTGGACATCTGGAACTGATTTTTTCCCATCACCTCGTGACAAAAAAGAAAACTCTCGTTCAGATTTAGAGCTTTCAGATAATATTTCACTTTGTTCCTTTTGGAACCCTATAGACTCCAGGTCACATAACTGTTGCAAAGAATGTAGAAGACTAATAGGATTTTCTTTGTCTGTTGCTTCATTTATACCTGACAGACACACACACTTATATATGCGTTACATTAGTTCTCTAATCAGAAATATATAGTATAATTTATTGGTATAATCATTCAAATATTTGAAAATTAAAATTTTGACCATATCGCAGTCATAAAATTTTCACGTGAAATTGAAATTCTGGGGTGGGCACTGGGACTACCTGGGGTGGGCACGGCCCACCCGGCCCCCCCTCTAGTTACGCCTATGAACACTCATTTGAGGAAAACCTTTCATTTCATTTATGAAAACGATGTACAGTTGCCAACTTTTACGCTTTTTTGTTACCACTAAAAATTAATAGAAATTTTTGCCGTATTAAATCCCATGATTTCGTCGATTTAATTAGTTTAAATTTACTATAAAATTTTAGTGGTAGGAAAAAAGCGTAAAAGTTGGCAGCTATGAAATGCCAATTTAATTTTTAATTACTTGAAATTTTCAATCAAAATACACGTTTTAACGTAATGTGAGTGTACTATGTCAGAAGCCGCTTCAAAATTCTTTCATATGATACCTCATTTATCGATCTGCGTTTTTTATTTGCTTAGAAAAACGGATGTTGACAACAGAAATAATATGTTGGGATATACGATAAATATCGTACTAAGTAATATTGATCGCAAAATAACATATTTTAGAGATGTATTGCGAACAACATTTACATAATGGAAAACAGATTTCAGGGAATGTTTTTTATACTCAAGCATGTTTTATAACCTGTTCTTCTGCTGGATAAATGTGATTTGTGATATTTATTCTCGATGATACAGTGTTGATGATCAATGGTTGAATACAAATCCACTACAGACCACTTAGAGGACGGTATGAAGAATATCAAAGCTTTAAATAACAATTTAGAATATATATATTCTGAAATGGTGAATGAAAAATATTTCGCTTATATTCGAGAATTTGATTGCATTTGTGAATATACAAAATAACACTGAATATATTTTAAAACTTATTAAATAAATAAAAATTATCAGAAATTTTCCAAAAAACAAAAACAAAAACAAACTATATTTCGCGTTTAGAAAACTGTTTAATACACTATAAACACTACTCAGAAACGTTTGCGAAAAGCAGTGACAAACAAGAACGAATTAAATAAAAAAAAAAAAAAAAATAAAAAAAAAATAAACCCGACTACGTAAAAAGCAATCTAAAAACGGAGCTTCTCACTGTAAAATAGTCTAGGAAACATCGTCTCCATTTTGAAAGACCTATCCAATGATATGTCACTCAATATGGTGCTTATTTTTTTTTTGTCTCTACCGCCATTTTGTATTTTACAGCTACCATTTAGAATTTATGAAAACAAAACCTAGCCTATAAGTCTTCATTTTGAAAGACCTAATATTCAATGATAAGCCACTCATTGTGGTGCGTAATTTTTTTCGTCTCTACCGCCATTTTGTATTTTACGGCCGCTATTTAGAATTTATGAAAACAAAACCTAGCCTATAAGTTTTCATTTTGAAAGACTTATCCAATGATAAGCCACTCAATGTGGTGCGTAATTTTTCCTTTCGTCTCTACCGCCATTTTGTATTTTACGACCGCCATTTTGAATTTATGAAAACAAAACCTAGCCTATAACCATCGAACGGTTAAGACGAATTGACAAAGGCCTCATTCATTAAAATCCATCCAGCCGTTGGGATTTTTCGAGGGTATAAAGAAATCCACATACATAGCCAGTGCCAGATACGCGTCAAACACATAACTCTTCCTGGTAGTCGGGTAAAAAAGAAATTTTGCTTTTATAAATCGTTCTTTAAATCTCGAAAATCTTTAAATCTCTTACTTTAAATCTATTTTTCTACAGTGTACAGATATCTATATACGATGTGAAAACCCTTTTCAAAAGAAAAACATTTATCCTCAATCACATATTCAATTATCATTGCATTAAAGAAATTACCACATTATTTGAAAGATAATGTTCTGTTTGACCGGCAGAAAAAAATTAGCAATAAATAAATAATAATAAATAACAAGTTGGAAATTGTACGTCAAACGTGACGAATGAGATGCGTTCGTGTTCGTTCTGTTATTATTTCAGTGAAATGAATTATATCGACTGATATCATGATATGATTAATTTCCGTAATAAAATAAGTACATGTTAAGTTGGCAACATTTTATCTTTTGTTGACATTTACTCGAAATTCCGATAGGAAACTTAAGCCTATAGCTTTGAAAATTTCAGAACGCGAAATCCATATTTATACTCTTTTTCCATTTAATATCTATTTCTCCGGAAGCATCTATCCAAAAAAACTGTCGGTAGATTATAGGATTGTTATAATTAAATAATTTTAGTACACAAATATAAAAGTGATCTAAAAATAAAGAAGTGATCGTCGAGTTATACGAAATGTCGAGATATCAGGAGGTGAGTTAGCGGGACTCTACGACATCAATAAATTTAATCTTTTGTAAAATTTCTTTTTTTCGTTACACTCTTTTATTAGGTGCGTTCGTAATTATATAAATACGCAGCACCTATAGTCGTCGTGTTGTCCGTCCGCATATAACAGCCCAAAAACTACCCAACCGAATAGTTTGAAATTTAATATATATAATCGTTGCAGAATTTTGCCCAGTCATTTCAAATTTTATGAATATCGAATCAAAATTTAAAAAGACATTAATAAAAATATTTATGTTAAGTAATTTGAATTTCTTAAAAATTGATACTTCCTTACTTACTTGTTATAGCAGCTTCCGAAGATTAATCGTCAAGCGACCGAGATGATCGTAAGTTATTTGACATGTATGACGTATATGACATTTTATAATCTCTTGACCACGTTATAGTCACATTTTTCATTCTATTAAATCCTGTCATGCGTAATTAATTCAATGATATCCCATGATAGGTAATGACTCTAGGTTGCATGATGATTACGTCCTATTTAAGATGGAGTCATATTATTTCCATATTACTGGATTTAAAAACCGAATGTGTATACTAAAATTGTTTAATTATAGCAATCCTATAATCTACCGACAGTTTTTTGGATAGATGTTTCCGGAAAAATAGATAGTAAATGGAAAAAAGAGTCTAAATATGGATTTCAAGTTTTGAAATTTTCCAAGCTAGGCTTAAGTTTCCCATTGGAATTTTCAGTAAATGTGAACAAAAGATAAATGTTGCCATCTTAAAACGTACTTATTTTATTACGGAAATTAATCATATCATAATAACAGATGATATAATTCATTTCACTGAAATAATAACAGTATGAACGCACCTCATTTGTCACGTTGGACGTACAGTTTCCAACTTGTTTAACTCAAACTGGTTTTTGTATGTAAAGATGGAACTTTATAATCGACTTTTCATTCACTTCTTCATATGCTAGAATTATAAAAAAAAAAAAAAAAAAATTGTACACAGGTTTGTTTTCGATGACAATGCGACGTTTGAATAATTTTAGAACCGAATTATGAGTTAATGAATTAATTTTAAGGCATTTTTTCGTTAGCTGGCCACAAGTGATAAATAGCCATGTATCCTTCATGATTACAATTGTATATGAGATACAACAACAGTGGATTTAATTATGTGCCAAACCACGCTCGACAAAAAAAAAAAAAAAAAAAGCCATCTCGCAGTGAAAGTGCAACAACAGAATATTTTTAACACTAACAAGTAGAAAATATAAATAAACAATGAAAAATCATGCAACACTTTTCACCACTTCCAAAATAATTTTACAAATTTTTATTAACACTTTCCAACGTAGTTGAAAAGTGCTTATGACTTCGGTTTCTCTGGCCGGATGGCCGCCTGACCGCATGGCCGTCTGTCCGTGCTCTAACTCCCGTAAATATGCTCGGATTGCTCTGCAATTTTTATATGTAATTGTAGTACTCTGTAGCATGTTCCCTATTTCAACGGAAGTGTGTACCACTTATAGTTTTATTTACAGGGACACTCAAAAGAATTTCGTTACATTGCGATCTATGGGGAAAAATCATTTGCGGTTTATTTTAATGATGTTACTCAATTTCAAACACATTGTAATTGATATATATCATTAAGGTGCATTACAAGAAGCTTAATATGGAATAGGGTGTGCATACCAATTATAGTAACTTTACAGGAACAGTCAAAAGAATTCCGTTACATTACATCTATGGAGAAAAATCGCCTGCGGTTTATTTAAATAATGTTTCATTATTTTAAACGCATTGAAATTTATATATGTCACTAAGGTGCA
The DNA here is from genome assembly GCA_963931845.1 of Maratus michaelseni. Lineage (NCBI taxonomy): Eukaryota > Metazoa > Arthropoda > Arachnida > Araneae > Salticidae > Maratus > Maratus michaelseni. The sequence goes on along the minus strand of OZ007600.1, from coordinate 58,684,471 downwards.
TTACAGGAGGCTTACTACAGAATATTGTGTGTATAGCAGTCATCGTTCATTTACAGGGAGACACAAAAGAATTCTCTACTGTCTGTTTACAATAATTCCTGGAAGTGCGTTTTAAGTTACTGAACGCGATTTTAAATTTAACTCACTTTTTGTGTATTTACGTGGTGTGTATAAATTCTGTAGATCATATACAGGGAAGCACAAAAATTCGCGAACACATTTCCATTTATTGACAAACTCCAGAAGGAGAATTTTAAACTGTGCTATGCTTTTCCTAACTGAACTAAAATTTAGCATCCTATAAAGTATATATACAAATTTATAGATCATATACAGGCTGAATAAAAGTATTCGGATATTTTTCCGAATACTGTATAGGTTGCAAATTCCTTAAATTATGTTTTTAAATATGTTATGCGTTTTCCAAATTATTTACTTAGATGCTATCTTTCAGCTTATTAAACGGTATGATTTGTAAAATTATTTTGGAAGCGTTGGAAAGTGTTACATAATCTATGCTTGAAGCATGATTTTTCGTTCTTGTTACAGTTTGTTAAGGTGAGAGATGATATTTAAGTAAACAATTTGGAAAACGCATAACGTATTTAAAAACCCAATTTCAGGAATTGACAACAATATTCGGAAGAATATCCGAATTATTTTGTGCAGCCCTGTAAATGATCTATAGATATGTATATATTACTACATAGAATGCTAAATTTTATTTCAGTTAGGAAATGCGCAGCACAGTTTAAAATTCACCTTTTGGAATTTCCGTCAATAAACGGAAATGTACTCGAAAACTTTTGTGCTGCCTTCTATTATAATCTGTAGAATTTATACACTCAAATAATAGACAAAAAAATAAATTAAATTTAAAAACGTGTTCAGCAATTGAAACCGCACTTCCAGCAATTATTGTTACCCGACAGTACCGAATTATTTTGTGTGTCCCTGTAAATGAACGATGAATGCTATACACGTAATATTCTATAGTAAGGCCCTTGTAATGCACCTTAGTGATATATGTCAATTTTAATATGTTTGAAATGGTGAAAAATTATTAAAATAAACCGCAAACGATTTTTCTCCATAGACCGTAAATTAACGGAATTCTTTTGAGTGTCCCTGTAAAGGAACTATAAATGCTATGCCCACCACATTCTATAGCAAGCCTCTTGTAGTGAACCTCAGTGATATATATCAATTTCAATATGTTTGAAATTGTCTAACATCATTAAAATAAACCGCAAATGATTTTTTCCCATACACCGTAATGTAACGAAATTCTTTTGAGTGTCCCTGTAAAAAAACTGTAAGTGCTACACACTTCATTTTCAATACCGAACATGCCATAGTGAACCTCAATAACATATATCAATTGCATAACAATTTGAATATATATATGCGAGTTAGAGCACGGAAAGACAGACAGACAGACAGAAAGCCGAATTCATAAGCACTTTTCAACTTTGTTGGAAAGTGTTAAAAAGAAAGAGAGCAACGGAAGTTTTTGTGAAAAAAATATGAATGTCAGTTATGAAATTATGTGTGATTAAATTGAATGTTTATGAAAAAGTGTTTTTAAATACTATTTACACTTTTATATTTATTTATTATTTAACTAAAAATCGCTGAAGAGAAATTTAAAAATACTAGATGGAACCCGTCAAAACGTGACGGAAGAAAATACTATAACAATATCAGTAAAATAAGCTTCTTTATTATTTAAGTAGGGCTTCGTATGAAACAGTCTTTCAAATATTTTATTTTAAAAAATCCCCCCCCCCCCCTAGTGAAATGCTATTTCCGATGAAAACTCCAAATGAACACTCCGTAAACAAATGTGTAATGCAAATCAGTTTGACATTAACACCATATTCCCCACGACAAAAAAAAAAAAAAAAAAAAAAGGTCATGGACCTATAAAGTATTATACAAATAGTCCTATCATAAAGTATCATACAAATTTCCTACTTTCATCTCATATTCAGTAAATAAAAGAACATAGTATAAGCACCCCCCCCCCCCCTGTGATAATGCAATCGAATGAGCTCCTATGCGCATATGTATTGCATCTGCCCAAAGGCACCGTTGAAATTCGATGTTAAAAAAAGTTTTAAAATGTTTAAATTAAAAATTTTAAAATGTCCTCTTTAATCATTGTTCGTTTCAAATCCATATCTTCTAAAACGCATCCATGGTTTTAAGCTAATCAATTTTTATGTAAAAATGAAGAATTTTTGTTAAAAATAATAAATTAATATGCAGATGACGGAGAATTTTAATGTTTTCAATTGTACTTTATTTGTATGGTTTCTTCTATCCCTTTACATAATCAGGATGATTATTCCTTTTCCATCACAGTCGGTCTCTGATACAGTTAAATATCCAATGGATCTTTAAAAAAATAATAAATAACAGTTCCTAGCATATTTTGATTCAACATATACGTACATCAACGAATTCAACATATCAATTTTATGTTAATCATAAACTAAAAATAGTATTTTTTTTTCTTTCGACAGATTTTATATTAGCGCCAAAATACTCTATCTTATGGATAATCTGATCTTATGATTTATCAGGTTTTTATTATTATTATTATTTTTCACTTTTCATGAAGGTTATAGGGATACCTATTTTCAATTGTTGCAACTTTCCAAGGGGCTATTTTACATTATTAAAACAAACGGATGGTCATTGTTGAGATAGAATTAAAAAGTATTTCATGCTTGAAAATTATTTAAAAAGTCGTTAAATTAAGCGGCAGATTTCAAATAAATTTCAATCGAAAGCTAATTTTTTTTTCTAATTGAGGATGTAAGAATTAAAATTGTAAAATGTAGTAAAAAAATTAAATTTTTAGTATTTAGAAGTGATGTAAGCGCGATGAAAGCTAAAGCGATAGTGCCGTTTGTTGTCACAACCGTTATACATTTCTAAATATTGCCACTGTGTTTTGGTTGGCGTCCAAAAGTAGACTACCATTTTTTGACATCGAAAGAAAAATTCACAGTGAAAGAAATAAGACTTTGCCGCTAATAAGGAACTGTTAAATGAACTTATAACAAACCTACCAAAATAATTCCTATAAAATATTAGCCTTACATTGTTCATTCTAGCTAAAAATACAATCATTATTTCAAGTTTTTTTTCCTGAAATTCTTTACTTTTGTGAATTTTTTTATTAAAAAAGGAAATCTTAATAATTTAAATCCTATAATTCCTATAACTTAATCCTATAATTTAAAAAAAGTAATTGGTAACATGTAATCAAGGTATGCAATCAAGATGAAGCAACCAATAAAGGCTCCAGTTCTAATCTTTAAAATTAAAAATTGAAATATCAGTTAATATTACGCCATGTTGACACAATCATATAAATTTTTCTTTTTAGTTTTATCAATGTTAAAATGCATTTCAAGCTAAGCATAACATCATTTTCACCGGTACAAACTTTTCACACGTACATTTATGCTTAAGCACCATGCATACAAATAAAAATATACCTTGCATTTAATTGTAATGAAAAAATGGCATCAACAAAGCTATAATGCTTAATGATAAAATGAACCCAATGACCCAATGGACAATATTTCCGTGACGTCACAGTAAATATGAATTTTTATTTGCTTATAAAACACACGGATAAATATTTTTACCGAAATACTTAAACATTTTAACTATATTTTAACTTACAAATTAAAAAATTCGGCCTAAAAGTCACGTGCTTTTAATATTTAATATTTATTTTTTATGCTCGCAATCATTGAGTTCAGAAAATAAACTCTGTACGTCGCAACAGTGGGCGTTAATCCGATTGCCGACTAAAGACGTCATAAGCAGAAGTAAAATTTTAATTTAAGATTACGGCTAATTAATTAAATTTTCGAACAAACGAATGTACGATAACAAATCTGTGACCAAATATCTTTCATTTAAAAAAAGAATGATGTAATTTGATGTAGTAGTTTGTTCTCAGGGATTGTCGAAAAAAAAAAAACGCTTAGCGTTTTAAATATATAGACTAGGAGCACAACATTTTCTTCTCTTTATTTTATAGATATAATCTACACTTTCTTTAATAATTATAATCAATAATTACTGATAGCATTATAATCTAAGTACACGGAAAAATATTATTAATTACTATATAAAACAATAAATAAAATCAAAATACTGTCGTAAACAATCCGTACAAACGAACAAAGTACATGAAAATTTTTAAGTTATTATGGATCACTGTTTTGACGTCAGCAGGTTGTGACGTCACCTGTAGCAGGCCCGGTGTAGGAGTAGGACACACAGCGACATCTCGGAGGCCCCGCTCCAATTCTAATCTTTATAATTATGAATGCAAAAATCAGTAAAATTATGTCATGTTAACACAATCATATACATTTTTCTCTTTAGTTTTATCAATGTTAAAATGCACTTCAAGCTAAGCATAACGTCATTTTCACCGGCGCAAACTTTTCACACGTACTTCATATACCTTACATTAATGCTTAAACACCATGCACACAAATAAATATATTTTGTATTTAATTTTAATGAAAAAATGGCATCAACAAAGTTATAATGCATAATGATAAAATAAACCCAATGGACAATATTCCCGTGACGTCACAATAAATATGAATTTTTATTCGCTTATAAAACACGCGGATAAGTATTTTTACCGAAATTTAACTTGCAAATTAACAAATTCGGCTTTAAAACCGCGTGCTTTTAATATTTATTATTTCTCTTTTATTCAACCACAGAGTTTAGAGAATAAACTCTGTGCTTCGCAACAGTAGGCGTTATCCGATTATGATGTCATTAGCAGAAGTAAAAATTTAATTGAAAATTACGGTTAATTAATTAAATTTTCGAACAAACGAATGTATGATAACAAATCTGTGTCCAAATATCTTTCATTAAAAAAAAGAATGATGTAATTTGATGCAGTAGTTTGTTCTCACGGATTGTCGAAAGAAATCGCTTAGCGTTTTAAATATATAGATTTTACAAAAGTCCCAAATACAGTCAGTCATCTTAACCTCTTCGCGACAAGTGTCCCTTACAAAATAAATGTTTAATCTTCTATCGCACCGGTAATTCCGAATAGAAATTTTTGTCTATTTTAATTGCTGAAATTATGTGATTAAATAAGGCAATATCTTTTATTTAAAATTATGGGTGGAAAAACTGAAGGGTTCTCAGTACTTCTGTCGCAAAGGGGTTAACATTGAATATTGTAAAATATGCATATCTGGTGTAATTATGCATAGAGAGCGTAAAGCATAATTAATTTGTAAACGTATAACCACTATCATCACGATTACACAAACAAGAAAGAAAAATCATGCGTCAAGCACAGATTGTAAAACACTTTCTAACATATGCAGAACACTGTAACGAAACATAACCATTTAATAGGGTGACAGATAATGTCTAAATAAACAATTTGGAAAACGTATAAAAATTTGAAAACTCAATTTCAGCAGTTACCATGTATAATCGGAAAAATATCCGAATGCTCAATTTCAGCAGTTACCATTATAATCGGAAAAATATCCGAATACTCAATTTCAGCTGTTACCATGTATAATCGGAAAAATATCCGAATACTCAATTTCAGCAGTTACCATGTATAATCGGAAAAATATCCGGATACTCAATATCAGCAGTTACCATGTATAATCGAAAAAATATCCGAATACTCAATATCAGCAGTTACCATGTATAATCGGAAAAATATCCGAATTCTTCTGTGAATCTCTGTATATGATCTGTCGATTTGTATATATACTACATATTATGCTAACATTTAGTTCAATTAGGAAATGTTTAAATCAATTGAAAATTCCCTTTCAGCAATATCCTTCAATAAACGGAAATGTACTCGAATTCTTTTGTACAGCCCTGTATACGATCTATATAATTTATACACACTAAGTAATGTACAGTTAAATTTAAAAACGCATATCACAACTGTAAACGCACATCTAGCAATTATCGCTCATAGACAGTACTGTAACCGAGCATGTCCCTGTATATGAATGATAAATGCTATGTACACCATATTAAACTTGTTGTGCATCTCAGTGATATATATCAATTTCAATATGTTTGATATAGTACAACATTATTAAAGTACACGGTAAATAATTTTCCACATAGACAATAATGTAACGAAATAATTTTGACTGTCCTTGCAAATGAACCATAAATGCTACATACTTCATTTTCAATACCGAACATGTCATTACATATATCAATAACATATATCAATTGCACAGTAATCCGAGTATATTTATGTGAATTAGAGCACGGCCTGACAGACAGACGGATAGACAAAAATGAATAGTTCTTTTGAGTGTCCTTTCAAATGAACTATACATGCTACACACTTCATTTTCAATACCGAAGATGCCATAATAAATCTCTATAACATATATAAATTACATGGCAATCCAATTATAATATTTACGGGAGTTAGAGCTCGGCTAGCCAGCCAGCCAGCCAGGCGGCCAGACAAACCGAATTCATAACACTTTTCAACTATGGTGTAAATTGTTAACAACTATGTTGGAAAGAGTTAAAAATACAGTCCCCCCGAGTGCATAATTTTTATTTAATTCTGGACAAATAGCATATTTTAGTCAACTTCAGTGAGGCATATCAATTTCATTATATATGAAGTATTGTAACTTCATTAAAATCCAACGGAAATGCCGAATGGATTTTGACGGAACCTTCACTGTTAGTTTGATGAGTTTTCAAGGATGGTTTTTGCCTGACATATTAAAAATTTAATAACGCAATGGCGTTCGTATCGTTTTTCAGAAATGCAGAAGGACATTCCAAGTAAAGGTTCATATGGTTTTAAAACACAAGGTCAAATTCAAAGCCAATATTTCGTTTGATTAAAGGTGCGTTAAGAGAAATTGACCAGCGTAGCGGGCGTAGCTTGCTAGTGACAAAATAATTATTGAATCAGTAGATGGAAAAGCACGCAGTGTATATGAATGAATTTTGTGCACATCGATGTTGGATAATGACAATCGTATAAAATTTATTGTTGTTGTGCCGTTTAATAGAAAAGTGTCAGATTAGAGAAATTACAGAAATCCTGTGAGTGTAATTGTGAGTCTGCTAATTGCGGGTTCCCAGCCTGGATTTAACTGGAGGAGGTTTTTTTTATTTATTTGAATTATTACTATGGATTATTATGTAAAAAAAAATAACATTCTTAAGCAGTAATGAACTATCTTTCTATGATACCTAAAGTTGTTTTCCGTCAAGTTTTGACGGGTTCCATCTAGTACACTGGTGCGCACTCTCAAAAATAAAAAAGTCCTTCCGGCCTGTACCGGGAGGAAAAGGTAGCTTTCCTATATCTTCGTTTTAAAATTTTAGCTACTGTTACACGAAAACAGCAAGTTAAAATGCAAAGGAAACGTTTACAAAAGATTCGTTAACACTGAATTTGAATAAGAAATTCGCCAAATTATTGAGCAATAGCCAAATTGGCTTCATTTATGAAGACTTATTTTGGTCGCCAAATTTGGCGATATTTCGCCAAATGTCGCCAAGTTTGGCGAGAATTTGGCGCTAACGGATATGAATATATAGTTTTATATGTATGATCGGAAAAATTATTTCAACAATGAAAATTTTTGTAATGTGCTGTCTTGTTTCAAAATGTCAGCCACCCTAGAATTTCAAACTGCTCTATCTCAGCCATTTTTTAAGATAGAGGTAAACCAAAAAATGCTCTGGAATCCTCGTATCAAGGCCTAACAATTAATTAAAAAATAAATTTGAATTTTTAACTTTTTTGTATATTTATTTTAGTTTTAAATTTTTAAATGGCCGCCATCTTGGAACAAAATGGCGGACCAAGCTGGCCAACGAACTCGGTCGAGACATTGGTGAGCTTAACACACACAATTAGTTTCATCAAAATTGATTTATAAATACGAGCGTTATCGTATGACATAGGTCAGATATATATATATATATATATATATATATATATATATGGATATATATATGGATATATATATATATATATATATATATATATATATATAAATCAACATTTGAACGGAGGGTGGTTTTGGGGTCTGGGGGTCATGATCGGTGAAAATATATCGAAATTTTCCGAACTGCTTTCCTCCGAACGGCTGCAATAGGTAGCTTTATACTTTTTGTATTGAAAGCTATAACACTCAATTTTGACGATTCCGCAATCCTCAGGCCTCATTTCGTTATTTTTGAGAATCATTTCGTCACAGAGTCACGTGGTTTTTGACGAAACGCGAATCCTCAAATATCTTGACGAAACTGTTTCCTCGCTGTCAAAAATAAAACTCTTACTTTTGACGATTCCGCAATTCTTGAACTATATTTCGTCATTTTTGACAATTATTTCGTCTCAAAATTAAGTGATTTTTAATGAAATGGAAAATCTCAAATATTTGACAAAAATGTTTCCCCATTCCCGGCCGGCCAGATTATTTTTGTTACAAAATCGTTCAAAAAAAAAAAAAAAAAAAAAAAAAAAATTACACGAAAGTATTAAATTTACAATATATTAATGAAAACAGAAACAAAAATATTTCATCCTTGGGGGCCGCTATAACAGGAATGTACCAAATTTCTACTTTATTTTTTATATCTGATAATTTACGTCTGTCTTTTTTGTAACGATTTTATGCATTTCTATTGCCTATTCAAAGATAAATTTTTCTGATAATAAATTGTCATTCTAAAAAGTTACAGAATTTCGTTAAAAACGCTTAAAAAATTCTTCTAAAGTTACAGAATTTCGTTAAAAACGGTTAAAATAGTCAAATACGAACATCATTTGGTCCATTTTCGACCAAAAGCCTCAACATTTTCCCAATGGTTAAAAAAAAAAAAAAAAAAAATCACAATTTTAGAAGCTTTTTTTTATTTAAGAAATATATTCATATAACAATCCCATTTAAAATATGTATAACTGACCCCCCTCTATAAACAGTAATCTTATCCGCTAAAATTGATGAACTCGCCTCCAAAATATGCGCTTCAAAATTAATTATTTCTGATCAACAAATTAATTAGACATTTTAATCATTCATTGAACAAAGGAAATTTCTCTAATAAATTATATTAATAAAGCCATTTTCTAATTATTTATTAACCATAGAAAAACCATAATAATAATCTAGCCTTATTAATTAAAACATGCAGAAAGTATAACAGCACCGATAAAAATACAATCTGCTTTCTAAAAATATAAACACACATCATCATCCCATAAATACATTTAAAATCAAATAATTCCGAAGTACCGCTAGCGAAGTGGTTAGAGCACTTAGCCGCCAAGCTAAACATCGCGTGTTCGAATCCGATCGAATCCCAAGTGATCTCATTTTTGCCCTAGTCAATAATGATGCTTCTAAAAACTCCGATAGATGGCAGCACCAACCTTTTTTGGAACTTTCGTCAAAGAAACAATTTGAGGAAACTGATTTCTTCGTAATTTTGAGGATGCAAATTTACTCGATTTGACGAAATGTTTACTCGGAGCATTTCGCAGGAAAGCGTTTCGTCATAAACGAAGAAAATTTCTTGAAATTTGAGTATTCATTTTTGAGAGTGTGCAAAACCAAAATGCAAATTTCTGAACACGTGAGTACTCAAAAAGAAATTCTATAAAGAGCAAGTGTAGAAAAGAGGTACTACCCTAACAGTACGGCCAGTCGATGTGAAGTCCCCTTGACGTCACACATGGTTAGAAGTGTCACAATCACTACGGTGAATCAAAATATGGGATATTTCACTGTCTCATTATTACTCTCAAATGATTGTTAACACTGAAACGTCACTGTGACTGTCGCTTTGTGATGGGTCATCAGGTGACATTACAATGAAGTCACCTTGTGATTCTCAAGTCACTCTCAGTTGAAGACTGAACTTTAAAGTCATTGTGAGCATTGCAGTGTGATGAGTCGCCAAATAATGTCACAATGAAGTCGCATGGTGACTTTCCGGTGATCGACACTCTATTGTGAAGTCATCATTGCACTCCTTTGTGAAAAGTCACCAGATGATTTCATTTTCTGTCACTTGAAAATTCGTCACAGAACAGCTATCATGATGACTTTACATTGGAGTGTCAAAATGACAGTCACATGAGAGTCACAAGATGACTTCTGATGACGTAAAGTCACCTGGTGACTCGTCAAAAAGCAGCAGTCATGGTGACTGTTCAGTGGAGTGACCAAATGAGAGTAAAAATGAGACGAATGAAAGATATCACGTTTCTGTTCATTGTAGTGACTGTGACAATTGTGATGTCAAGAGGACTTCACATCGACTGTCTGTGCTGTTAGGGTAGTACCTATTTTCTACACTTGCTGTTTATAGAATTTCTTTTTGAGTACTCACGTGTTCAGAAATTAGCATTTTGTGTTTGTTGCTTAAGGTTTGCACACTAGTGTATGTTAAATAAAAAGGCAAGCAGTAAAAGTACTTTTCTTGTTAGTTTTTTCTATCTTTACAAGAAGAAAGTATTGGATTCATGAAAATTTTTGACTTCCGGTTTTCGACGGATTTTTACGTTTTAGAAGGTCCTGAACACGATTTGACTGTTTTTAGAAAATGTCTGTCTGTGTGTTTGTATGTGACAAAAATTTTGTGAGCACTATCTCAAGAACTAATGTAATGAATTTAATAAAACTTTTGATTCTGTTAGACCTTGACATAAATAGACGCTGATTACGTTTTGGTGTAAATCTCCCTACAGGTGGCGCTGCTATGCTACATTATTCACGACTTTCACGAAAGCTATAGCTCAAGAACGAATGCACAGAATTTCATCAAACATCGGATTCTGTTAGACCCTAACAAAAATTGATGCTAATTACGTTTTGGTGTAAATAGCCCAACAGGTGGCGGTGCTATGCTACTTTTTTCATGATTTTAACGATAGCAATATCTGAAATGCACAGAATTTCATCAAACTTCATATTCAGTTAGATGTTGACATAAATAGATGTTAATTACGTTTCGGGTGTAAATATCCCAACAGGTGGCGCTGCTAGGCTACATTTTTCAGGATTTACACGATTTTAGCGATAGTTATATCTCAAGAACTAATGCACGGAATTTCATCAGATTCAGCTAGACCTTGATATAAATTGGGTGCTGATTCGTTTTTGGTGCATGTGAAATCTGTATGAGATAGAAGAAAGTTTTGGGATTGGCACATCCAATTAGTTTATTAGCTCACAGGCTAGCAAAGCCTGAGAGCTAATGTGCCCGCCGGTTCTGTATGTATGTATGTACGTTTGTATGTATATACGTATGTACGTAACACGATAACTCTTGGTAGAAATATCCGTTTTGCTTCAAATTTTGTTTATGAGTTCATTGTGATAAGGCGCTTCCTTGATCAGTTTTGGAGGTTCATTGGTTAAGCTTAAAGGAGGGAACGTAGGAATAAGCCTCCCCCCCTTAATTTAGATAAATGGGTTTTTCATGCAGAAATATCCGAATTTCTTAAAAGTTTGTATTTGAGTTCATTGTGACAAGGCGCTTCCGTGATTAGTTTTAGGGATTCATTGGTTAAGCATAGAGGGGGGAATGAAGGGCTAATCAACCTTAATTTATTGTCGATTTCTTTATTTTTCGAGGAGCATTATTCTTTGAAATAAGAGTATAATATTCAATTAATGTTAATAGCCTGTAAGCTCAATGCCACCAGTTTAACAGGCACTTTTCTTTTTATTATTGGTTGTAACGTATAAATCGACAATCAAGTCATATTTGAATCTATATATTTTTTCATTAAATATTTTAGTCAGTCCTATAAAAACAAAGAACGAGTTAAGTTTGAATACAGTTAAATTTTAATATTTTCGACCATTATCATATAAACGAAAGCTTTAAAGTTCATTGAGGCGATTATATGTGTAAATAAGCTCAGTCCCAGCAACATTATGTAAACCACGTTTAATAGGCGATCCCGCTGAATACGCCACTTGAAACGCGTCTTAACCAGGTTCAACTGTAGTTGGATATTAGGGCGTAAATGAAAATACATGATTCTGAAATTACTTAACATTTTCAGTTTTTCTCTAGTTAAGCGCCATGTTACTTAATTGACTTTACAGACGCCGTTTTGTTTTATCGCTTCAACGGCTTCACGTAAATTGGCTCAAAAAGTCTTGCGGCTTCTGTCGTTTTAAACTATCTTTTTTTTCCCGTGTTCTGATAATATTTTATTTTTTTTTATGACACGTTATCATTGTTTACAAAGTTGTTCCTTTCTTTTTAACACTTTCCAAACATAGTTGAAAAGTGTTTATGAATTCGGTTTGTCTGTCTGTCTGTCCGTGCTCTAATTCGTGTAAATATACTCGGATTGTCATGGAATTAATATAGTTATTGAGGTTTACTATGGCATGTTCGGTACTGAAAATGAAGCGTGTAGCGCTTATAACTTTTTTACAGGGACACTTAAAATAATTCTATTATATTACGGTCTATGGGAAAAAATCATTTGCGATTTATTTTAATGCTGTTGCGCAATGTTTCAAACATATTGAAATTGATATATATGGAAATCTATAGATCATTATACAGGACTGAACAAAATATTTAGACTGCTTTTTTGACTATGAGTTGGGTTGGGTTGATTTATGACGGCCAATTATCAACACGAGGGATATAGGCCCTGGGGGGAGCGCTCTTACGTGGGGGTCTTTCTAAGGGATCCTAACCCGTATTTACGCAAGGTTCGAAGAAAACCACGAAAAACTCCGAACGGTTAGGTCGACGAGCGCGACAGGGGTTTGAACCCAGCACCTCCCGTCTTCCAGCTTCTAGAGCAGAACCTCTCAGCCACTGGTGGGGCTTTTTGACTATGGAAGGTAATTGATAAAGCTAGATTTTTAAATGTGTTATATATTTTCTATTCGGTTTACTTACATATCTTCTTTCACCTTTACTTAACGGTGAAGTTTCGTCACAGTTTTTTTAGACGTGCTGGAAAGTGTTTCATAATCTATGCTTAACGCATGATTTTCCGATCTTGTTTATTTTACTCCACTTCCTGCGAATGTTGCTAGACATAAAATCTCACCACTACAGGCATTCTCTGCAATAAAAAAGGGTCATTTTAATGTTAATGATTAAGTTTCAGCCTGGAATTTGGCTGAATGCTGAACACTGGGGCTGGGCGATATATTGATACATCACCAAATATCGATTCTTATAACATATCGTCTCAACCGATTTCAATCTTCCTTAAATATCGAATTTTAAATTACAAATAATTTTTTTTCTTTATAAGGAACAGTCTTAAAATATACTATATTTTTAACAATAAATACCAATTTATAACAAGTTTATTATTTAAATCAACTTCATAAATAACTTGCTATTTTACAAATTTGTCCGTACATCACAATCCTAATAATATTATAAATCTGATTGTGTGCAAATGTTAGGCTGAAGCCAGCGTCAAAATGAAGCATTTAATTATCCTATATCTTTGCATATAAGTTGATTATAACCCTCATATGAACATAGACCAGTTTTTGTTTATTTTATTTCAATATTTTTCTTAATAATTCAAAATTTCATTATTTTCATAGAGAATAAATGGACATTTTTTCGTATATTTTAAAATGGTTGGTTGGTTTGGTTGGTTTGGCCCAAAGGGCCCGGTTTTGCAGCTTTTTTTAAAATGGTTAAATTTATTTTACTGTTGCTAATACTTTATCGTTGCCAATATGAATTAAAACACCTGAGTAATAATTTTTAATCAACAATTTATTTTCACGTGAAAAATATCCATGTGAAAAATGAAAAGGAAATGAATTATTTAAGAATTAAACAGAATATGAAATGATGTCATATTAGAAATAAAACGTGCGTTTTCAAATATTTGATAATAATACAAAGTGCATAAATACGAGTAAGTATGGAAAGCAAGCGAATATAATGTCATATATAGAAAAATAAAACAGATTTGTTTTGATGTTAAACTAAAATGATCTTGGGTTATCAAATTATTTGTGATTAATTTCTCGTATTTTTTTCTTTTTCTTTTTCACATGAAAGGAATTATTTTAAATGTACGTAATATATGTATTTTAAATGTATGTGTTGTAAATTAAAGTTCTGTGCTTTAAATGAAGTGAGTGAAAGATTTATATTTTTAATGAATTCAATACAAATGATGGGATAGGTTGGCGATTTATCGTCTGCACACGGCTAACATAAAGATACCCTATTTTTAATTTAAATTTTGAAAAGTTAAAAATATATATATATTCGTATTTGGCAAATGTTAATGATATGCATCGCAAAATTATCCGTATCGAAAATCAGAAAATCTTAATAAAAATAACTATATTTTTTAAAAGAAAGTTGCTTTTCTCATAAAAGCTAAAGATTTAATATGATTGTGTCGAAGTAACAGCATTTTTCCTCTATAATTTTCCCACAATCGAAACACATTTGTAAATCTGTAATTCTGTAATTAGGTCCATAGTCAATTTGCTTTTTTTTTTTTTTATCAAGGGAAATTTGGCGCAAAATTAAATACATTGTTGTAACCAGATTTGATTTTTGTGTGGTAAACACTTAATGGTATTTTAGATGATCATTTCCCCGCTCACCTTTGATGTCAACTATGACTGTAAAACATATTAAAAAATATTAGCCGTTAATTTTCTAATTTTCTTATTGCTTCATTATGTAAATCGACATCCTGTTTCATATTTTAAACCTGAATCGGTCATGCCATTGTCGTTCAATTTTTATTCCTAAATAATAAGGAATTAAGATAGAATAAATAAATAATAAAGAATTAAGATTAGAATAAATTTTTATTCCTAATCGTATCCTATCCTAATCTTGATAATAACTTTAAAGAATATTCTTTGACACGAATATGTAAATTAAATCAATATCCATAAATGGAATGAATGGAAAATAGAATAAATATAAATGGCAAAATAAAATAACAAGAAAGTACATTTATTCGACACCTAACCCTAGAGAAAGCGTAAAAAATTTCAAGCGCATGAAATAAATTAAAATAATCTTATATATACTAACAAAAATATGTAAATTTAGATCATCAGATTTGTGTCGTCGGTATTTATTTGCTTATAGTGTTCTTGACGCGATAGAGAAAATATCGAGGTTAAATTGGGCAGAATTTAAAGTACTTTCCAGTAACCTTTATTTACATTTTAGAATCGCATCAGATTGTTATATCTTTGTGAAATAGCTATCAATGTACAAAATCCACAAGCAGTTTGTTCACTATTTACACCACTTAGCGTGAAGCCACTTAATTTAATATATACATAAACAAGATAATGTAGTAAGAAATATATAACATATGTCTATGCAAATAAACAATATAATAATGCCCATTTAGCAATGCACACATATACAAATTGTACACCAAATACCATCTAAAATGCACTGTGTATAGAAGAATTCTGCCAGTGTTGTTTTTCGTTTTACGAAGAGGAATTCCTCGATTTTCACAATTTTACTTGGTCCTCCTTTTTTTATTAGTTGCAGTTTCATTTTCGCGATTGTATATATTATTTGGTATGAAATTTCACTTTTTTAAGACTGTGTTATGTCAAGGCCTCTATAGCAAAGAAATACCGTATGGTCTCCTATAAAATGTGATAAAGCTTTGGTTAATTATATATGTTGTTCATTATCAAGTGAAATGTTTTGCTAAATTAATTCATTTATTCTTTTTTTAATGTTACGTGAACGAAGTCACGGGTAACAGCTAGTAATGATATATATCGCTTTGTTTACCACGTGTGTCTGTTCGTGCATAGATTATTATTAATCCATTTGGCTTAATAAAGCAAACGTTTAAGGTAGCAATAAAACATTTTTAAAAGCTGCTAATTTTTAATAACCAATTTTTGTATTTTGCATATTGAAATATGTTGATAATTAACCACTGAGAATTTTTAATTTCAAATGATTTTTCATAAGTAAAATTCCTAAAATATACTATATTTTTAATCAATAACAATTTGTAAGAAGTTTATTACTTTGATCAGTTTCATAAATAACTTGCTATTCTACTATTTTGTCCATACGTCACATTGTCAATATATCGGTGTACAATTGTTTTGGTTGTGTGATTAAATTTGTAAATATTTAGGTACACTTTTTAGGGTTTCGTTCATCTTACGAAACCCTTTTACTCCCGCTTCGTTGCCTGTCCGTCACAGAGCCGGTTCTCAGAACTATGTAACTTACAGTCATGAAATTTTGTGTACTTATAGCTAAATACCTATTATGAAGCTGAAAATCACAAAAGTTGAAAAAATCGTATTATTTTAATACATAGAGATAAAAAACAAAAACCTAACAGCCTTTTCCTATTAAATTTGAACATTTTTTTGTTATAGAAGTTGCCAACACCACAATAAAATTCTTTCTACAATAATTAATTTTCTATTGAATGATTTCCACGTGAAAAATGAAAATGAAATAAAAAGTGTCACCAATTGAAAAAAAGATTAATATGACGTCATATTGGTAATAAAACAAAAATTTTCAAACATTTCTCAATAATACAAGGAGTATGAGTATGTGTAAGTACAGAAAGCAGGTTAATATGATGTCATTAGAGAACTAAAAAAAAAAATTAATTTTATGTCATATTGGAAGTTTAACGGATTTTTTCCAATGTTTGAGAATAATACAAAGAGAGTACGAATATGAGTAATAGAAAAAGCAAGTAGATATGACGTCAGCAAGTGATTATAACGTCATATGAGTTGTGATTATAACGTCATATGAGTTTGAGGAACGTATTGAATCCTGATAAAAACCCGACTATGGAAATATTGGGATATTTTAACATTTTGAAGATCATCTCTATACAACATGTTTAATTTTGAAATTGATTTTTTTTAATATCGCATTTAGTCGGGGCCTCCGAGATGTCGCTGTGTGTCCTACACCGGGCCTGCTACAGGTGACGTCACAACCTGCTGACGTCAAAACAGTGATCCATAATAACTTAAAAATTTTCATGTACTTTGTTCGTTTGTACGGATTGTTTACGAAAGTATTTTGATTTTATTTATTGTTTTATATAGTAATTAATAATATTTTTCAGTGTATTTAGATTATAATGCTATCAATAATTATTGATTATAATTATTAAAGAAAGTGTAGATTATATCTATAAAATAAAGAGAAGAAAATGTTGTGCTCCTAGTTTCTAATCTAAGTCTTCAAATTCGCTACTGATAATGAAAAGAAGAAATTTTAGCTACGAAAATTACCTTGTGATAATTATTTTTACATTTCAACAGAAGTGGTTTGCATTAAATGTTTCGATATACTTTTCATAATTCGTGAAGCTAGAATTAATATGATGGTATTGAACTTGTGCAGAGAAAAAAAACCTAACAACAAATGTCTAGCCTACTGTAATGGAAATATTCTGGCATATTTGATTGAATTTGTACTTCCAAATCGAAAAGAGTCAAATGATCTTTAGAAAAAAAAAATAAATAAAAGAAGCAGACGATAAACAGTTTAAAAAATGATTTTGAAAGAAATACTGTAATAAATTGACTAATATCTGGATACATTTAGTTAGAAGTGAGTGATGTGATTTGTTTATAAAATTAAAAGTAACTGATTTACACAACTTAGTAATTCTACGTAGTTCAATTTAACATTTTAGCTAACTTAAGTGTACATATATATTATGAAAATAAATCTTTTGATAAGTTATTTTGAGTGGTTATTAGGTCCTAGACCCAAGTACAATAAATAGACAATTTTTAAAATATTACAAATCAGTTACAAAGTCAAGATAGAAAATTGGGTACTTTTCGGTTAGCCGGGCGCCAGTGATATATATACATATATACACACACATATATATACACATATATCTACACACACACACATATATATATATATACACATATCTACACACACATATATGTATGAATTAATATATATATTTATATATGTACATGTATCACTGGCGCCCGGCTAACCGAAAAGTACCGAAAAAGGCTTATGGCGAGAGAAGGAAAGTTGCAAAATATTTTCTGGTAACCTATTCGTAGTTTCATATAAATAAGCATTTTTTTTTTCAATATTTATATAATTTATTTAATATAAAGAAGCCATTTATCTCTTTTTATATGCAGGTAGAACAGAATTGTATATATAAATAATTTTATACATATATAAATAAACATAAAAGTACATTAGGTTTGTTTTCATAATTGTGTATATAATTTTAAAACATATCTAACTTTCTGAAGCCCGGATTACGCCAAAGCGTTAAAAAAAAGTGCCAAGGTCTCTATAGTTAAAAAATGTCGATTTCTGTATTTAAATTGACATTTATTGTGTTTTGATGGTTAAATTATGGTATGTAGTTGTAAAAGGGAGGAATGGGATTGATTTTGTAAAGTTTTTGGTAGATTTATTATATTTTTTGTACGTATATTTATTGTAAAATAATGTGTTTAGGAAAAGGTAAGTCAATGGGTTCAATCTGATTTATTAATCTTAGCATTTTTTTAATTTAAAACTTTTAATTTCCTTTAATAAAACAAGTATATTAATTCCCTTTTATTTCACGATTATGAAATTTAATATTATTTATGTAATCACAAATTATAAGAGCGAAAATGCTCTTTTTATTACATCTTTCTGCTGCGATACTTTGACCAAAGTGGATCACTACTGTGACGTCACTAATACTTGTACGAGGCTAACGAAAAATACAGGCTACCGCGGTGCGTTACGCTTATCTTTTTTTACAGACCGCTAGCGTGACGTGATGCTCTTTTCGTACACCTCCATTGGTGCATTCGAGCATCACGTGACTCTCGCGGTCTGTAAAAAAAGATATGCGTAAAGTACCGCGGTAGCCTTTCTTTTTCGTTAGCTTCGTACTTGTAGCAGGCCCGGTGTAGGACACACAGCGACATCTCGGAGGCCCCGATTTAGTCCACATGACTATTATTATTATGACAAAGTATATGCAACCGGTTCAGATTTTCGAAAAAACAAGTACAATAGACCGGTAAATTTTTACTTTATAAAAAACATGAACTTTTTTAAAATTATTATTATTTTTTTTTATTTGGGGGAAATTGAAATTTATTTGGATTTATTAAAGAAAGGATAAAATGTTTTGAAAGGAATATTAAATGAAACCTTTTATGCGATCTTCGATCACACTTACCCACTTGTTTTTATACGTCACAATATCGATATATTGGGATATCATGATATAAAGTTGTCGATTTATCATGATATTTAATTCCAGATATCGCACAGACCTAATGAACACATCAAAATTGAAGATGGTTCTATTTTCGGCTGAAATCGATTAATCGAAGTTGTCACGCTTTATTCTTTAGTTAATGAAATGAGAGGTGAAATGATTTTTTTTGTTACACTTTCAAGGAGCGTTTTATAAAATGAAACATAATTAATGATTTTTAGAGTGAACATTCAATTTACTTTTTTTAATGGGTTTATTTTTACAGCTAACAGTATCGAGATATTACAACGTTTAATATTTTTTCATTTTATAATAGTAGTTTGAAAAACTAAATCAAACTTTAGTTTTTATTTTTATGAAACTTCCATGTGCGATTTATTTTGTGGAAAAAGTTTCAAAAGTTAAAGATTTCTTTCCCTCAGCATTT
The DNA here is from genome assembly GCA_963931845.1 of Maratus michaelseni. Taxonomy (NCBI): domain Eukaryota; kingdom Metazoa; phylum Arthropoda; class Arachnida; order Araneae; family Salticidae; genus Maratus; species Maratus michaelseni. The sequence continues at coordinate 58,664,732 of OZ007600.1, read as the reverse complement.
TTAGCTGCGTTCGTAATTATATAAATACGTAGCAACTATAGTCGTCGTCTGGTTCGTCCGTATATAACAGCGCAAAAACTACCCAACCGAATGGTTTTAAATGTAATATACAGTGGCGGACAAAAAAACTGCATCACCTAGAAAAATTAACATTTTTGTGATGCTAATGAGTTATTTCGTTCAAATAAATTAATCTTAGTTGCTGCAAAGCAAGATAAGATATCATTCTACTTTTCTATTTCACAATATACCCCTTATGAAGTAAAGCGTCATCAAATTTTTAAAAATAGTGCGGCAAAAGGGAAAAACGGTCATTTGTCTTGTTCTTTAAGTGGTCAAATGATGGCTTCGTATGTTCAATTGACGCAAGAAAAAAATGTGTGATACTTGCTTTAGTTAAAGAAGGATATTCGACACGTGTGATCGCTAAAAAAATTGGTTGCAATCAATCGACAGTTTGGAGGACGATTAAATTAAAACGTGAAACTGGTAATGTTAAGAGAAAGGCTGGATCGGGCCGAAAGAGGGTGACCCTAAATTCTGATGATCGATATCTGAAACGGATGTATCTGAGTAATCGTCATACAAGTGCTCCAGACTTAAAAATCTTTTTTGAGAAAGGCTGTGGTGTTAATTTAAGCGCAAGAACTATCCAAAGACGACTTGTGGAATGCGGTTTGCATGCGTATCGCCCAAAGGAAAATTCCTCTACTTACAAAAAAAAAATGATGCAGAAACGACTTTCTTGGGCAAAAAAGCATGTCTCATGGACAAAGGCTCAGTGGGATTCAGTAATGTTTTCGGACGAATCTAAGTTCAACGTACATAGATCAGACGGTAAGCGGTATGTTCGAAGACGTAAAAGTGAAGCTTATCATCCAGACTGCATATCGCCTACTGTAAAATTCCCAGTCAACCAAATGGTCTGGGGATGTATATCAAAGGTGTTGGATGTCTGAAACTTATTACTGGAACTGTGAAGGCACCCGTTTATACCGAGATTTTAGAGGAGTGTTTAAAACAGTTATTAAGGATGATTTTAAAGGTGCTAGAAGTTGTATTTTTCAACAGGACTCTGGACCCTGCCATACAGCGAAATTTGGAAATACAATCTAACTTATTCATGAATTATTTTGTTGCCTAATTTACAAGTTTTAATCTTCATAACATTAAGGATATTGGAAAAGTAATTTTCACCCAGTTTCCTCCCTTTAGGTGACGGACTATCTGAAAAAATCTGGCATTAAAGTTTTGGAATGGCCTGGGAATAGTCCTGACCTGAATCCCATTGAAAATTGTTGGCATATAATGGGTACAAAAATTGTTGCTCAGAAGCCTGCTACTAAAATAAAACTGCTGGAAAACATTATTAGGGTCTGGTTGCATGAAATTAGCCAGGATTACATTCAAAATTTGATATATTCCATGCCGGACTACTTCAAGGCTGTCATCGCAGCTCTTGGAGGATCTACTAAATACTGAAGTGATCCTTATGCATGTATACACATCTAAGTATATACAAGTTGGAAATTGTACGTCAAACGTTACAAACGAGGCGCGTTCGTACGCACGTTTTAGAATTAAATTCATGATATCCCGTGCGTGGAACGGGTTAAACAGCTAGTTAAGTATATATTTTATGACACTGTTCATACAAATATCTTAACTAGTTATATAAATATTCAGATATATATGTATCAGCTAGTTATATAAATATTCAGATCTTGATGATTTTTAATTCTGTGAAATGAATTATATCGTCTGCAGATTAATTTCTGTCATAAAATAAGTATCTCGGTCGCTTGACGATTTAACATCCATCGGAAGCTCCTCTAACAAAAAAGCACCGATTTAAAAAAAAAAATTCAAATTTCTTAATAAATATTTTTATTAATATCTCCTAAAGTTTTGATTCGATTTTAATAAAATTTGAAATGTCTCGACAAAATTCTACAAAGATAATATATTTTAAATTGCAAACCATTTGGTTGGGTAGTTTTTGCGTTGTTATATGCGGACAGACAGACAGACGGACGGACAGACAGACGGACAGACAGACAGACAGACGGACGGACAGACGGACGGACAGACGGACGGACCAAACGACGACTATAGGTGCTACGTATTTATATAATTACGAACGCACCTAATAATATCACTGCAGTTATCTGGAGGCACGGCAGTGCCTCCGCCAAGTCGAGAAAGCACGGCCGTAAGCATACTTTTCTAAGCAACTCAGGGCACTTTTGACCCCCCTATATCTCCGCGCTGGAGTATCCCAAAAATTTGAAACTTCGTTTTTCTAGAGTATTTGGCACACAGGCCCAAAATTTAAAATTACAACTTTCTGTCTTTTCTAGTTAAGACGACATATGCACTCAAACATTCGATTTTTTGTCACTCACTCACTCACTCGTTCACGCGTCATCAAAAAGATTAGGTAGATCTCGTAGACCTAGAAACTTGATATTTGAAAAAAAAAGGTAGTGTTTAGGATACAAAGAAAGAAAAAATTATAAAATCCGGAAAATTCGAAAAAAAAAAACCTTCGAAAATTCAACAAATTCCATCAAAATTGAAAATTGAAAATAATACGATCTTGTTGGTGTGAAGGTAGTGTTTAGCATCCAGAAAAAAAAAAACATCAAAAACACAAAAAAATCAATCGAAAGCAAAATTTAAAAAATCGAAAAAATCGAAAAAAATCGAAAAATTTCAAATAATCCGATTTTGTTGCGCTAGAAACTTGGAATTCGGAATACAGGTTGTATTTAGGATGCAAAATAAGAAAAAATTAAAAAATCCGGAAAATTTGAAAAAAAAAATTTGAAAAATTCAAAAAATTCGAAAAAAATTGAAAAAATTAAAATAATTTGATCCTTTAGCCTTAGAAACTTAAAATTCGCGGTAAAGATAGTGTTTAGGATTCAGAATAAGTTAAAATAAAAACGCAATAAAATTCGAAAATAAAATAAAAAAATCCAAAAAAATCCAAAAAATCGAAAAATTTGGAAAATTTGAAAATAATTCGATTTCATAGCGCTAGAAACTTGAAATTTGGAATAAAGGTAATATTTAAGATACTAAATAAGTAAACATTAAAAAATGTGGATAATTCGAAAAAAAAATCGAAAATTTCAAAAATTAAAAATTAAAAAAAAAAAAAAAAAAAAAAAGAAAGAAAGAAAAAGGAAAAGTGAGAAATTGAAAATAATATGATCTCGTAGTCTTAGAAACTGAAAATTTGGTGTAAAGGTAGTGTTTAGGATTCAGAAAAAGAAAAAATTAAAAACACAACAAAAAAATCGAAAATAAAATAAAAAAAATCGAAAATAAACGAAAATTTGAAAATAATTCGATTTTGTAGAGCTAGAAACTTAAAATTTGGAATAAAAGTAGTATTTAGGATACAAAAAAAAAAAAAAAAAAGAAAAAAAATCTGTAAAATTCGAAAAAAAAATTTCGAAAATTCGAAAAATTGAAAAAAATTCGATTTTGTAGCTTTAGAACTTAAAATTCGGCGAAACTTATTGTTTAGGATACAGAAAAAGGAAAAATTAAAACACAATAAATTCGAAAATAGAATAAAGAACTCGAAAAAGATAGGAAATTTCAAAATAATTCGATTTTGTAGCGCTAGAAACTTGAAATTTGTAATAAAGGATACAAAATAAGAAAATATTAAAAAATCCAGAAAATTATAAAAAAAATTCTAAAAAATCAAAAGTTGAAAATAATTTTATCTTGTAGTCTTAGAAACTTAAAACTGGGTGTAAAGGTAGTATTTACTATTCAATAAACGGAAAAATGAAAAAAATCGTTAATTTCGAAAATAAAATCGAAAAATCGAAATATCTTTAAAAAATCGAAAATTTGAAAACAATTTGATTTTGTACTGCTAGAAACATTAGTTTTAAGATAATTGTCCTATTAGCTAGTACAACGCCCCTAATTGTTTTATGTTATTTCCCCCGGATTATGGTTTTCTTTTCTTTCGTTTACGAATTTCGTTATAGAAAAGTTCCGCTATAGACTGGCTACGTTATAGGCGATTTCTTTATAGACAGGTTTGTTTTCTTTCACAGGTTATACTCTATTTACTTCGCATATGAAATATGGATTGTTAAATGAATTTCCCACAAAAATTTTTACAGCTCCCCCTACCCTCCCGACATTAGTGGCTGGTTATGGCTTGATAATCCTTTCTAAATAAAATCATGGTGACTCTAAGCACGGCCTAACTCGATTTTCTCCTTCCCTTTATACGGCCGTAACAAAAAGTCATTTTCCCTTTGTTCAAGAGGAATAAAAGTTTCTCCCCGGAAGAACGTAGGGGGCGCTATTACTTACCATTAATAATGGAGAATTTCCTTATCTTTGCGTTTCGTTCCTCAAAACTATTTATGAATTGATATATCCAAGACTAATAAAAAACCCTTTAGGGGAATGTGACTTAAACGAGCATAAAATAAATATATGCTCATTAATATGTGCAAAATTCTTACCCATCATTTAAAAAAATATGGTAAGGTATTTTACAAATGAAACCAATTTATCTGCATGTAAGAACTCTTTATCAAGAAAAATTTTAAAGTTTACTTAATTTTAATTTTATAATATTTAATGTATATTTCACTGTAAAAATTATCAATGTTTAAAGTCTAATCAAGAAATAGAATCTGCATATACCTATAGATACACACATATATATATATATATATATACAAGTAGGGTGGATAGATTTATGAATTAATATTTTAAAAATCTGAAAAAATATTCTGTAATTTCTGTAGCCACACAATATTCTAAAATTTCCACAAAAACTATTCTCTCATAAATGGAGTACATAATGCTACAGCAAAAAAAAAAAAAAAAACTTGTTCATTCTCTAAAATAATAAAACCTGTAAAAATTATTATGAATTTGTTAAATAATCCATGTTTTGAGAAAAAAAAAGCAATGTGAGTTGATTGCCGGATATTGGCGAAATATGTTTTCTTATTCTGTTGATATTATGAAACATGAAAGTATATTTTTATTTTTATATACATACTTTTATACCATGACTTTCCAGAACTAGAATATAATATTTAATTTTATATGTAATTCTATTATATTTCTATATGCTTATATATTTCAGATCAGTACCTATAATGGTTAAATTTATTAAAAATTGTTTTGAATGTACACATATATACATATATTTTAAATAATTCAGAATCGTGTAAAAATAATCCATGTTTTGAGAAAAAAAAAATTCGATATGACTTTATTGCCGGATATTGGCGAAGTTGCTTAATTTTCTTACTACTATTATGAAACTAGTAATTATTTTTTTAATTTTTTGCTGTGTATTTTACGCTCAGAATTATCAATGTTTCAAGTAATCCAGAATTTTAATGTATTGAAATTTACTTATAATGTTTGTTTTACATTTTGTAGTAGGATGTTATTTAAACTATTTTTAATTTCTTAAAGCATTGTTTTTAGTTATTTTATCTCTAAATCTTTTAGTTTTTCCTGTTTGTCCTGTTTGTTTTGTTTAGTTTTTTCCTTTTAGTTTTTCCTGTTTGTAGTAAAGAAAACGCCGAAGTAAAAGATAGATATGTTACATATGCTTATATATTTCAGATCAGTACCTATAATGATTAAATTTATTAAAAATTGTTTTGAATATACATATATATATACATATTTTAAATAATTAAGAATCGTGTAAAAATAATCCATGTTTTGAGAAAAAAAAAAAATCGATACGAGTTCATTGCCGGATATTGGCGAACTTGCTTAATTTTCTTACTACTATTATGAAACTAGTAATTATTTTTTTAATTTTTTATTGTGCATTTTACGCTCAGAATTATCAATGTTTCAAGTAATCAAGAATTTAAATGTATATAAATATAGAAATTTACTTATAATGTTTGTTTTGCATGTTATAGTAGCGTGTTATTTAAACTATTTTTAATTGCTGAAAGCATTGTATTTATTTATTTTATCTCTAAATCTTTTAGTTTTTCCTGTTTGTAGTAAAGAAAATGCCGAAACAAAAGATACATATGTTATATATACCTTTTATAATGAATATATTGCAAAGATTCTTGTATTTTTATGTATAGAAGTAACCTTTATTAAGCATTATTTATGGTAAGTATATCGCGCCATCTACCGGCGAAGCAGCCTTTTAACGATTCCGAAACTAAGGGGTGATTGTGAAGGCCGTATGAGGGAAGGGGGAATCGAGTTTGGCCGTGCTCTAAGACTCACTTGATTTATCTCTAAATTCAACCTAAATGTATCCTAAGAAGACGGATCAAAGAATTACTATATTGGCATGACAATCAGGTAACTTAGAATTAAAATCGAAAAATCAATAAATTTATAACAAGTCGAAAGTTTGAAAATAATTCGATTTTGTAGTCCTAGAAGTTTGACATTTGGCAAAAAGGTAGGATTCAGTATACAAAGTAAGGAAAAATTAAAAAATCCGTAAATGATAAAAAAAGACTAAAAAAACGAAAAAAAAAAAAAAAACATCGAAAAAATGAATATAGTTATATTTATTGGAAATTTCCGGAAATTTTAATCTTGGCTTTCTTTTTATACTAAAAAGTACTTTTATGCTAAATATCAAGTATCTAGGGCTGCGAGTAATATCTCAGATGGATATAGTACCTATCCTGGAAGCAATTGAGAGTACTTTTGACACTCCCTCTCCCATAACTTACAGCTTGCCTAGGAACCTGAAATCTCTTTTTATCTACAGTACTTTGCAAACGAAACTAAAGCTTCAAATTTTTTATACCTGTAAATAATAGGGACAGAGTGTGGACTTAGCGAAAATCAGTGGATGATCTCCAAAGAGAACCCAAAATCAAGAAAAGGAGGATTACTTACAAAAAGAAGTGAAATCTCATCAAAAACGTCACCTGTAAAAAATGCAGCCAAGTCTCGCGACCCTTTTTCCGTAAAAAGTTCTGAGATCGTGTAAAACCAAGTATTAACTCTGAAATTTTCATTCACAAATCACTCCTAGTCTCTACATCTTTAGTTAAATATTATTTTGTGACTTGGCACTTACGTAGTACGAGAATGGGATGTATCTAATTAGTCTTAATCAAATAATACCATGCCATCCCATAACATATTAAGGTGTAATAACTTCCCTGTGCGTATATAATTAGCCTTAATCTTATTATCTCATCCCATCCCATAACATAGTAAGGTTTAATAACTTCCCTGTGCTGTGTAATTGCCAAGTCACAAAATAATATTTAACTAAAGATGTAGAGACTAGGAGTGATTTGTGAATGACAATTTCAGAGTTAATAAGATAGCTATACTTGGCTTTACACGATCTCAGGACTTTTTACGGAAAAAGGGTCACGAGACTTGGCTGCATTTTTTACAGGTGACGTTTTTGATGAGATGTAAAATTTACATTAACTACAGAATTTGTGCATCTATTACTTTGTTCCAAGTTTTTTTAAATATTGCGTTTTTCACTTTTTTCCATTTTCCCAAATAATTATGCGTAAATAATTTATAAATCCCAATAAAATTTAATTTAGATTAATCCTACAACTGTATTTTATCGTAAAACTATCATCCTTCCATAAAACCTGTACTTGAAAAACATTATTTGCAGCGTTTTCCACTTTTTCGCAGGTGATGCAGTTTTTTTGTCCGCTGCTGTATATAATCGTTGCAGAATTTTGCATAATGATTTCAAATTTTATGTAAATCGAATCAAAACTTAAAAAGATATTAATAAAAGTTTTCTTCATTCTATTAAATCCTATCATATGTAATTAATTCAATGATATCCCGTGATAGATAATGATTCTACGTTGCCATGTTGATTGCGTCCTATTTAAGATGGAGTCCTATTATTTCCGTATTTCTGAATTTAAAAACTGTATCTGTATTCTGAAAATGTTTAATTATAGCCATCTTATAATCTACCGACAGTTTTTTGGATAGATGTTTTCGGAGAAATAGATATTGAATGGAAACTAGTCGTCGGGGGCCACCGTAATACTTACCCATCATTTATATGCATAGTATAAAATATGAAAATAAAACATGTGCAAACTATTTATAAAATGCATTGCAATTCGAATAAAATCGTGGCTTGATGACGTCATAAACTTTAAATGCTCTATTACTGAATTGCGTAAAAGAAACATCCTTATAACTCCAATATTGATAATCCTATTAACTAACGGTTTACTGCGTCGGATTAAATGTCTCATTTCCAATTAAAATATATCTTTGAATTGAAATTTAATGAAATACAGGGTCACGAAAAATCGAAGAGTGTGGGAAATAGGATTACAAATATCTCGGCAACTCATTATCCGATAGACTTCATTCTTTATGCAACATTTATGTATTTTTATTGTTTTTCATATTCACGCCTTAAAATAAACAACTTCGAAAAATTTTATATACCTTTTATCAGAACGAATATTTCGAGAGTTCGAAAAAAAATAGTTCCGGGTAATAGAGGTTACTGAAATCCAATAAGCTTCTTCGCATTATTACTTACTAAGTATATATACCGAATTTCAAGTCTCTGTCTCAATTTGTTCGGGAGATAGAGCGTTTACAGACACACAGACAGACGGACGGCAATTTTTTTTTTTTTTTAAATATGTTTTTCGGAATCTCCAGTGTCTGAAAAGTGTAAATCCGTCAAAAACGATTACAAGACCCGTCAAGAACGATTACCCTATACTACGTATGATGGGTATAAGTAAAAGAGTCTAAATATGGATTTCAAGTTCTGAAAATTAGTTCTGTAATTTTTTTCAAAGCTAGGCTTAAGTTTCCCATTGGAATTTTCAGTAAATATCAACAAAAGTTAAAATGTTGCCAACTTAAAACGTACTTATTTTATTACAGAAATTAATCATATCATAATAACAGACGATATACTTCATTTCACTGAAACTAGTACGAAAGCACCTCATTTGTCACGTTTGACGTACAATTTCCAACTTTTTTTTTTTTTTTTTTTTTTTTGCTATGTTTTTATACTCTTTAATTTAACTTTAATTGTTTCTTGCATGTAAAGACGGAATTTTGTGATCTATTTTTCACTTCCTTCTTGATATACTAGAATTATAAAAATTACGTACACAGGTGTGTTTCCGATGACAATATATCACTATCATAATTTAGAACTTAATTAAAAATTAATAAACTAATGTTAAGGCATTTTTCCGTAAGTCCGGTGCAGGTGATGGATAAATCGCCAATTATTCTTTATTGTTACAACTTAATACGGGTTATAACAACAATAGAGCTAATTATGCGCCAAACATCGCTCGCTAAAACACGCCAGCTGGTTCTGATTACAACAATGAAATATTTTAAACATTAAAAATTAGAAAGTAAAATAAAAATAAAAATGAAGAGTGTCATATATATGTATTAAAAATATGCTTTTATTAATTAATAGTTTAATATTAATTAAATTATGATTTTACGTTGAGAAAAAATAATTATAACTCCCAAATAAGTTGTTAAAATAATGCTTTTATTCTAAATTTCCAGTTGCTATATTTAAACAAGAACGAAAAATCATGCGTCAAGCATAGATTATGTAGCACTTTCCAACGCTTCCAAAATAATTTTACAAAACATACCGTTTAATAAGCTAAAAGATAACATCTAAGTAAACAATTTGGAAAACGCATAACATATTTAAAAACATAATTTCAGGAATTTCCAACAGATACAATATTCGGAAAAATATCCGAATACTTTTATTCAGCCCTGTATATGATCTATAGATTTGTACATGCTAGGATGCTAAATTTTAGTTTAGTTAGGAAACGCGTAGCACAGTTTAAAATTATCTTTCTGGAGTTTCTGTCAATAAACGGAAATGTGTTCGCGAACTTTTGTGCTGCCCTGTATAGGATCTACAGAATTTATACACACCACGTAATAGACAAAAAGCGAGTTAAAATTAAAATCGCGTTTAGTAACTTAAAACGCACTTCCAGGAATTAGTGTTAACAGACAGTAGAGAATTCTTTTGCGTCTCCCTGTAAATGAACGATGACTGCTATGCACACACTATTCTGTAGTAAGCCTCTTGTAATGCACCTTAGATATATATATATAAATTTCAATGCGTTTAAAATAGTGAAACATTGTTTAAATAAACAGCAGACGATTTTTCTCCATAGACGTCATGTAACGGAATTCTTTTGACTGTCCCTGTAAAGTAACTATAAGTGCTATGCACACCCTATTCCATATTAAGCTTCTTCTAATGCACCTTAGTGATATATATAAATTTCAATGCGTTTAAAATACTGAAACATTATTTAAATAAACCGCAAATGATTTTTCCCCATAGACCGCAATGTAACGGAATTCTTTTGAGTGCCCCTGTAATAAAACTATAAGTGCTACACACTTCCGTTGAAATAGGGAACATGCTATAGATAACGACAATAACATATAAAAATTGCAGAGCAATCCGAGCATATTTACGTGAGTTAGAGCACGGACAGACGGCCAGACGGCAGACGGCAGACGGCCAGACGGCAATACGGCCAGACAAACCGAAGTCATAAGCACTTTTCAACTAGGTTGGAAAGTGCTAAAAAGGAAATAGACTAAAAATTATATAGGGTAGGTGACCCAAAGGTGGACATAGGCTTTGTGGCCATAGGCTTTGAGGATTTTTTATAATTTTCCGGTTGGGTGTGTATGGCTGAATTTTTGTTTGTAAAAGTTTACACTTATCTCTAACACATATCAAGAATACTTTTCTTTATAAAATAAAATTTGATTACTTTTATAATACAATTTCAAAATTGTAACTTGTGGGCCACCTTTGGCGCATAGTGTTCCAAAGGTGGCCCATGTTATGAAATCACTTTTAAAATGTGAAAAAAAAACAAAAAAAAAAAAAACATACTTGGCAAACTATTTTGTTTACTATTATGCTCTGATGATCCTTTCTTTCTTTTGATATTTTTCGAGTTTTTCGACTTAATCTTCTTATCTTATGACACGAAACGACCTTGTAGAACTTTTTGTGCACGGTAATTCAGGAATTTTCTTCTGAGAGTTACTTACTTCTTTTGAGTGATCTCTGGTGTTAACAATAAATAGTAAAAAGTTTTTTTCAGATATTTATGTAGAAATTTTGAAAATCACCCTTACTACACTGACTTCCACATTTGTTTTCTAAGGTGGCCACCTTGGGAACATGCGTATGGTCGTCATTTGTACGACGTAAAAGTATTAATGTGATACATTTCTTAGAATTGAAGAAAATGTGGTTAAAGAGAAGGAAATAAGCTTTTAGAAAACGTATCATACCTCAAAGTTCTAAGAATTTAAACACGTATAAATTAAAAGATTTTCTTGCCTGGAAATTAGAACGACTACTCCTCAAAAGTGAAATCGCTGCATAAAATGTCGGAGGATCAAGGTGATCTCTTTAAATTCAGCCACGTGCACTGCAGATACATGATTGACAATGCTGTAGCACCATTTTGTGATTAAAAATTAAATTAATTCTACTTTTGAGAGGTGGGTTACCTTAGGAACACTGGCCACCTTTGGTTCACCCACCTTATATATTTTAATAAATTCATTAGTTCGTGCTTTCTACCAAGCGTAAACCAAAGCGATGAATTTGACGTAATCAGCTCTGATGATAGAAATGACATATTTTAAACACTAAAATTGGAAAATAGAATATAAATTAAAAAAATGAAGAGTATATATATATATATATATATATATATATATATATATATTAAATGTATGCTTTTATTTATTAATTTTTTAATATTAATTAAATTATGATTATACGTTGAGTTATAAATCTTAAATAAATAGTTTAAAAAATGCTTTCTTTAAAATTTCCTGTGGCCATATCTTAAAAAAAGAAACAGTGTAAAAATTATATACGTATAGTTTAATAAATTCATTAGTTCGTGCTTTCTACGAAGCGTAAACCAAAGCGGTGAATTTTGCGTAATCGGAGTGTAAGCCAAATAAACGTACTGTAACCGAAATTTTTTGAAACAACACGAATTGCAGTCATGAAATAAGGCACGGTTTTTAAGATAAAAAGTTAATGCTTATAAAAGAGTGTTTTTATTTTTAAACTGTTTTTACTTTTATACTTATTAACACTTCATTTCGCGACTTCTATCTGTATACCAATTTTTTTTTTACACTGGTTGATACAGAATTACACCAGGCGACTGTTTTTTACTGTTTTTCCTACTTCTATTCCCGTACAATATTCTTTGTAATGTATTTCTCGTAGATATGATTACTGATCAATGAAGATTATTGACTGGAAATAGTGGTAGGAAAAAAATAAAATATTAGCATTTGGCTACCATAAGTGTCAAAGATGATATGTTTATCGCGAGTGGTTAACAGTGGTGTGCGGTACATAGAAGCAATGTACTGCTTGCCCAACTTTCCGGTTTTTATCAAATCAAATGAAACCACATTTTTTTAAAACAAAAATATTATTAAATAATAACATGAAAATTAGAAGCCTTTTGAAATTGCAAGTCTGTTAAAATGATCACCAGGCCACCGGATCTGACAAACTGTCAGCGAAGCCCCACCTCCTCCTGTCAGTTGAATATGATTTTGGTTGGCTACACTGTAAGAAAAAACGGCAAAAATTACGGCAAAATTTGCTGTCATTTTATGCACCCAAATTGCCAGTATTTTCTCCTGTAAAATTTAGCATGATTACAGTCATTTGTACAGTAAAATTAGAATAATTGCAGAGATTTTACTGTAAAATTCCAAAAACAAAAGTTTTTAAGGCACATTGTGCTGTTAATTTACAGTAAATAATGATGGCAATTTGGGTTCATAAATTTACAGAACATTTTGCTGTATATTTTACCGTTTTTTCTTGCAGTGTACTCTCTCCTGATTGACTGATGAAGTTATCAGTCCAATCCCTTACTTTTCTTTTCTATGTAGTACAAATGTGCTACAGTTATACTTTTTTCCTGGCTCCTCTATGATATGATTTTTGCTCAAAAATTGTGTTTTGACAACGTGCCGCAGGAGATGAAATTGGCGCTCATGTATGCAAACAAAATTTACATGGATTGCGAACGCTTTAAAATAGAACCGCTTTCCTACCAGTGTCCATAGAAGCATTCAGCATAAAAAATTCATGTTCAACTTATATTTTTATGACTTGAAAAAACATGGAACTTTGGCAGGTATAAGTGAAATATAAATTTATTTGGAATAAATATCATTTCTCACACCAGTCTCGGTATTTAATAGCCACACCTCGTATCACGGGCAGCTTTTAAATCCCAAATATCCCTTTTGATGACATCCTTTTCAATACAATGTCTAGTAATAGTATAAAAATAAAAAAATTCAAATTTATATATAAAAAAAATACTTAAGAGGGTCATTCTCACGAAAAGGTGCATTTTACGATCCCGAAAGAATAAATAAATACAATAGACTCTCTAAAATACGCCACCCTAAAATCCACAAACGCTTAAAATCCGCACATTGTTGCAGATGTAAACAATGAAATTTACAATTAAGATGTATGTGAAAAATTCACGATTTTCTCATTTTTTAGCTCACAGGCTATCAAAGCCTGAGAGCTTATGTGCCCGCCGGTTCTGTATGTATGCACGTACGTATGTATGTACGTAACGCGATAACTCTTCATAGAAATATCCGTTTTCCTTCAAATTTTGTTTATAGGTTCACTGTGTTAAGGCGCTTCCCTGATTAGGTTTGGGGGTCCATTGGTTAAGTATAAAAAGGGGAAACGGGGGGCTAACCCCCCCTCAATTTAGATAAATGGGGTTTTCATGCAGAATTATCCGATTTTCTTCAAATGCTGTATATAGGTTCATTGTGGTAAGGCGCTTACATGATTAGTTAGGAGGGTTCACTGGTTAAGTATAAAGGGGGGGAGAAACGGGGGGTAACCCCTCTCTTAATTTAGATAAATGGGTTTTTCATGCAGAATTTTCCGATTTCCTTTAAATTTTGTATATAGGTTCATTGTGGTAAGAAGCTTTCCTGATTAGTTTTGGGGGTGCATTGGTTAAGTATAAAGAGGGGTACGGGGGTTTAATCCTCCCTTAATTTAGATAAATGGATTTTTCATGCAGAATTATTCGATTTGCTTCAAATTTCGTATATATGTTCATTGTAATAAGGCGCTTGGTTTTGGGGGTCCATTGGTTAATTATAAGGTGGGGATGATCCTCCCTTAATATATTGTCGATTTCTTTATTTTTCGAGGGGCTTATATCAAATTCTTTGAAATAAGAGTGTAATATACAATTAGTGTGAATAGCCTGTGAGCTCAATGCCCTCAGTTTAACTGGGCAGTTTTCTTTTTATTATATCATTCCGTACACATTTTAATAGGTAATTATGGTTAATATGACTGAATTCATGCTTTCTCATAAAGAAAGTATAAATTTATTTTCGAAAAAAAAAAAAAAAAAAAACTCAAAATATTGTTGATCTCAGTGGCGGTCGCAAACTTTTTACCAAATACATTTATGTGTTAATCAAACTTTTTTAGCTATTAAGTCTGGCTAAACATGAAATAAAATTTTGTTATTTTACGATTTAGATGTAAATTATTAGTTTACCTTTATCAGGCGAGTTTCACTGAATAATTCAAGAAAAAATTATTGCATCATTATTATGCATTATGTAGTTATGTATTATTAATTATTTACTTGACCTTTAATTTGAATATTTTAATCATTTTTTAAATTTTCTTAATTTTTACTATTTTACTTATTTATTTTGCTATTTTACTTTATTGTATGTAAGCATTCATTATAACGTCGAGTGATATATTACATTCAAATTACTGTGTAAAAAATGTAAACAAAACAATGACCAGAAATCCGCAAAATTCTAAAATCCGCACAACCTCTGGTCCCAAGCTATGAGGATTTGAGGGAGTCTACTGTATTAGGAAATGTAGCGAATTTCTTTATATTTTCATTCATTTATCATTTTATATTTTCATTCATTTCATTCATCATATTTAAGTTTTAAGTAAGCTATTAAATACATTTCTGACAAAATAATTTTAATATTTAACTTTAATTTTTTAATGAATATAAATCGAAAGTCCGTTGTGTGGATGTCCCTACATCTAAAACCCAACCTTAATTTCACTGACATTTAAAGAATTTAATTTTGTGGAATTTTTTTTTCTTTAATAACTAATTAAAATTCTTTAGTTGAGTTTTAACTTAATATATGTTTTAAATGGTTTTATTTTTACTGAACTTATAAACTTTGTCGCTAGACCAAATAGTTTAACTCCGTCTAGATTGAAAAAAAAAAATATGCTATAGATGACTGTACTTGCCAAAATATTATTAGGTAGTTTGGGAGAAAGAAACACTTTTTGTTTTTTTAGATATAACTCTTTGTTCTGTTGTGAAATTATTGAAGTTTTTCCCATTTATTAGTTCCATTTGGGGTTTGGCAAAGTTTTCAGAGTATACTCCGTGATCACAATAAATAAGATAAGAAAAGGTTAATTTATAATTATAACACAAGTTTTTGACAGCTTTAACAATGCATTTAATAAAAAGAAAATTACCATTTTAGCAAAGTAAAAACAAAATTATTTAAAAATTGAAAATTTAATTTTTGTCACCTCCGTGGACTTGGCATATCCAATTTTACTGATATTGTCTAGCTTATTGGTCATTTATCAAACATTGTGTGCAGTATAAGAAAGTATCTCAAAAAGAAGTTTAAAAAGTAATAAAATCCTGCTGCGCATTATTTTTCAGAAAAGTACATTCTATGAATTCAAAAGTTTAAAAAAATTTTTTTTAGTCAATTTTGTCTTTTCTGTGAGAATGACCGTTAACAATGTAATAATAATAATAATAATAATAATAATAATTTAAAAAAAAAAAAGTGTACCATCTACACCCAATAATTACTCAATTATGTTTTTATTTAATTTTTTGTAATGTAAATGTCCCTTCCCATGGCCTGCGTGGCCATGTCAGAATTTAAAAAAAACTAAAAAAACTTTTGTAAAATAAAATAGAAAACTTGACTACTAATATAAGGTTATTTATTAAGCATAAATTAAAACATCAATGCAATTTTTAAGATTTTTTACACAATTTTATAAAATATATAAATATGAATGGCACTGCAAAGGATGTGAATTTTCTTTTCACTTTGCTAAACAGCGTACGATCAACAGGGTGAAAAATGTGTCCAGACCGGGGATCGAACGCAGATACCTGGGTATAGCTCACCAAGTGCTTTAGCAATTAAGTCATCCGGACGACATCCAGCCTGGCATTTTTTCACTAATATACGTTGGCAAGGCTACAACTTCGCAGCGCAAGATGGAATGTCAACATGAGCACACTACTTGCTCAAGGTATCTGTGTTCGATCCCCGGTCTGGACACATTTTTCACTCTGTTGGTTGTACGCTGTTTAGAAAAGTGAAAAGAAAATTCACATCCCTTGCAGTGCCATTTAAAGATTTATGGCATAGTTTCGTAGTTTCAGTCCTGCTGAAAATTTAATTGGAAATTTAGATATATAGATATATTTTCTATTTTGTATCTTTTTAGAATGACCGAAGAAAGAAAATGGAATAAATTATACAAATACAGAGGAGAATTATCCCGTACGTCAGTGGTGGCTTACTTAAAAAAAAAAATAATAATAATAATAATGAAAAAAAGCAGAACATTTTTCGATATTTACCTGTAAACATTGGTTGACCATTGAAAGGTCTTTGGGAAAAGGGTAAATTAGGCGCGAATGTCAATGACAATATAATTAATTTCGAATTCGCAGCTGTGTTTTCACCGAGGGGCGCTCTCACAAGGAAGGTCTACTTAACCCTTCTTTGCATGAGTTTTTCTTTTACAATTGTATTTTTATACATATATTAAATATTAGACACCAGAAATTTTAAGATAGATTTTTAACTTTGTTCAGCCACATAGTTTACGGGAAATTTACTGGATTAATCTACCCTATACATATAAAATCCTAATGAAACGAATTTGTGAAACGATTTTATGAAACGACTGATTAAACGACTGATTATGTTCTAGGGCTATTTTTAATAAAATATTAAACGCTTGATGGTGAAATTAATACCAATTGTTCATAAAAATCCGCGGATGTCAAAACTGGTAATAGAATTTTGAAATTGGAATTAGTTTTCGAGATATTAATTTTTTTCTAATTTTAATGACATTTCTGTAATGATGGCAACTAATTACTCAGTTTTTTTGTGACAAAAAAGGGAAAAAAATTGAAAAGGATCCCGATAGAGATTATTGATTTCTTTTTTTTTCGTCATTTTCAAATTGAAATTGAATTTATATTTTATTTCAATCGATAATGAAGACAAGATTGTAATTAAATTATGTTTTTCGGGAAAATTTGAAAAAAAAAATCACATTTCTATCGTCAGGATTCAATCGTCTGTCAGAATCTATATATTTAAAACGCTAAGCGATTTCTTTCGACAATCCGTTAGAACAAACTACTGCATCAAATTACACCATTCTTTTTTTAAATGAAAGCTATTAGGACACAGATTTGTTATCGTGCATTCGTTTGTTCGAAAATTTAATTAATTAGCTGTAATTTTCAATTAAACATTTACTTCTGCTTATGACGTCATAAAGTTGACAACTCCCACTTTTGAGGGCATAGAGTTTTTTCCTTGAACTCTGTGGTTCGCCAATCTTTTGACATTAACTAATATCAACTAGGTAATATTTAACATTGTAGTATAAAATCTTTAAAAAAAAAAAAAAAAAAAAAAAAAAAGAACTTAATTAGCTAGAATATAATCATAATAAAATATCTAAACGTAAACATATCAATATGAATAACAAATCTCACGTAAAATGTTGCAATTTAAATGATTCCAATTGAAACAAGATTTGGAGAGTTATCCTTGACGCCCAGCTAACATAAAAGTACCTATTTTATTTTATTTATTTACACACATATTCAAATTTATTATAAAACACCAGGTTGCCATACAAAGCAAAAATCGTCATTTAGGCGCCAAAAAATAACCCAGGTGCGTCTGCGATATCTGTACTGATTTAATCAAAATTATTTTGGTTGCACCGCATATTACAAAATTAATTAAATCCATGATTATTGTTTCTTTCTCAGATTAAAAATAAGAAAATTGGTACTTCTCTATTATCCCGTCGACCACTTTTCATAACAAAAAACTATCGCCAAATAAACGGGAGAACGTTGCCATTGGAATATCAAAATAAATAAATAAATAAAATACATGAATTTAAGGACGCAATTGTTATTTTAATTAATGAAATAACTAATAAATCAGTAAAACATAATGAAAAATAGACGCAAATCTCGAATTAAAAACCACTTGATGACGTAACAAACACGTATAATGCTTCTGACATCAAGTAAATCGGACTGTATTTTAGGCGTTTAATTTTACAGTTTGGCGATAATTTTTTGTTATGAAAAGTGGTCGACCGGATAATAGAAAAGTACCAGAAAATTTAATGTTTAACGAAATTCAATTATTTGATAGATCGCAAATTTTGGTTCTTTTCCGTTTTACCGACACCATGCCATACATGTAAATATATGCTTGGCGACAATGGTGTCCGTATAATGGAAAAGTACTCAATTTTTTTTTAGTTCGGGCTATACCAAAAACAAACATTTTACAGGTAACAAAAAAATCGCCGAAAATGGCTGCTTCATCAGCTGTTATGACAGCAAAGTTGGATAAAATCTAATAACCTGAATTTTACAACGTTTATGCGAAACACCACAGAGAACACACGCTATTTTTATATAAGTAGGGTATATTTAAACGAATAAGAGAACTAACAACCTTCAATAATATAATGCATGAAAAAGTAAACAACTAAGTGATTCAGCAAATCATAAAAATATGTATTTCTTAATATAACTATAAAATACAGAAAAATATTCTGGTACCATAAAAAATATTCATTATCCCGTCGAAATTCCGTGCATTATCCCGTCGTTCGATTAAGAAAAAAAAAAAACTATATGCAAATTAGGTACTTTTCGGTTAGCCGGCGCCAATAAAGCATATATATATATATATATATATATATATACACATAACAACAAACTCCAATGGAAAATTACTTGCAGAATCATTATCACAAAAGCCAACCAAAATCTATAAACCACATAAATTCAATACTAGAAAAACAAAACTATATACATTATATATATTTGTATATATATATATATATATACTTCATTGGCGCCCTGCTAACCGAAAAGTACCTCAAATAATTCGCCAAACCGTAGCGCCCAATAAACAAACGGAAGAATGTTGCCATTAAATCTCAAAATAACAATAATAATAATAATAATAATAATTAAGAAAAGCCCTATTTACTAAAGTATCATTTATCAGTAACTTTTAACAATAAAATTTACAATATATTAATGAAAACAGAATCAAAAATAATCTTGGATATTTATTTATTTGCATTATTTCTCTTAATTATGGTAAAGGAATAATCATCCTTATTATGTAAAGGAATGAAGAAACCATACAAATAAATTACACTTGAAAACATTAAAAATCTCCTTTATCTGCAGATTGATTTATTATTGTAAAAAAAATTCTTCATCTTTACATAAAAATTGATAAGCTTAAAACAATAGATGCGTTTCAGAAGATATGGATTTAAAACGAACAATGATTAAAGAAGACATTTTAAAAATTTTGATCAAAACATTTTAAAACTTTTTCTTAACGTCGAATTTCGACGGTGCGTTTGGGGAGAAGCAATGCACATGCGCATAGGAGCTCATTCGGTTGCATTATCACAGGGGGGGGGGGGATGTGTGCCTTATTTAATATGTTCTTTTATTGACTGAATATGAGATGAACGTAGGGATATGCTATTTGTATGATACTTCATAGGTTCAGGAAATTTTCTTTCTTACCGTGGGGAATAGGGCGGTAATGTCAAACTGATTTCCATTTTGTTTACGGATTGTTTGTTTGGAGTTAATAACGTAAATCACTGGGGGGGGGGATTTTTTTTTAAATAAAATATTTGAAAGATTGTTTCATAAGCACCCCTACTTATGTAATAAAGAAGCTTATTTTACTAATATTGCTATTGTAATTTTTTCCGTCAAGTTTTGACGGGTACCATCTAGTATTTCTATATAAATATAGTGATGGCGAAGAAGTTGATTTATTTATTAAAAGTTAAATAAACAGTGATGGAAATTTACATCACTATGCAATTAAGGGTTAAAGACATACTCATAATATATTTTTTAAATGCTAATGAAACTATTCATGCACGTTGTAACGGATCCGTCAAATTTAGCTGGAATTCCAGTAGAAAATCTGTAAAAAAATAAAAATACTTTCTAGTATTTGACACAAAAAGACGCGATTTAGCGAACAACAAATTTTCCTCATCAAATGCAAACATTTTTGATACATTAGGAAATTACTTTTTAAATGAGTGTTTAAATATGCAGTACTTAATGAATTTAAATTAAAAAGATTTTTAAGGTAAGGATTTTTAATACTTAAAAGGTGTTTTATTATACACTGTTCAAAATATCAACCAAGTACTATTGAGTATCTGACGTGCTCATCATCAGGGTTAAAATCGTTAAAACGTTACAAACCAGAGGTTGAATTTATTTCTTTATACTTGATGCATTGTTCCAAAAATGAAAAGTGAGGGAAAGGGGGAACTTATGTTGCCCGGATTGTTCCAAAATTTAAACTGGAGGGAGTTTATGTTATTCCTAGTAAATTATTTCAAATCTTGGGAATAGTGTATGATAATGCATCATTACATGTATAAGCAGTTCGACATAGAATTTTAATTGACTCCATAATTAATAACTTTTGATAACTTGATAATTTCCTTATGTTACTATTTCTTTTAAAATCAATCATATAATCTTGCTCTTGATGCAGCTTAGAAAACGTCGTTCGACATCGGTTTATATTAATATCTGCAATGTGCTCTGCCAAACGCTCTTTGTACATTCGTGATGTCATACCAACATAATCAATTTTCTTCTTATTATCTATTATTGTTTCAGGATTAAATATACACTTGCGGAATCTTTCATAAGGATAAAATTCCTAAGCTGCATCAAGAGCAAGATATCATGATTGATTTTAAAAAAAGAGCTAGGATCATAAAGAAATTATCAAGTTATCAAAAATTATTAATTGTGGAGTCAATTGAAATTCTATGTCGAACTGTTTATACATGTAGTGATACATTATTATACACTATTCCCAAGAGTTGGTATAATTTAATAGGAATAACATAAACTCCCTCCCTACTCCAGTTTAAATTTTTGAACAGTCCGGGGATCATAAGTTTTTTTTCCTCTCACTTTCATTTTTGGAACAGTCCATCATGTATAAAGGAATGAACTCGACCTCTGTTTTGTAACGTTTTAACGATTTTAATCCTGGGGATGAGCATGCCAGATGCTCGAAAGTACTTGGTTGATATTTTGCACAGTGTATAATAAAACAACTTTTAAGTAATTTTAAATGGTATTTTGTTTTTACTAAATAATTTATATTATTTGTCACAATAATGTGAATTTAGGATTCAAGAAACGTGATATAGTTTGTATCATTTTCACTTAGTAATATCAAGAAAGATACAGCGAAAAATGCCAACTCACGTACACTGAATGCTGTGCGAATGGAAAGTTGGGAACGGTGTGCCTTTACCTCCACATTCCCCTCGCTTTCGTCTGCATATGCTGGTTTCAATGCAGTTTCCCCGATCTCATGTGCGATCCTGGAAAGACCAGTCGTTCTCTGTTCAAAATTTCAGAAATTTATATTATTAGAGTAACATTGTGAATTCATACCAGAAAATTTTGAATGATAATTTTATTTTATTTTACATTCATGGAACATTGTACAAAGTGCAAGTAACCATTCAAACAATCTGGTGAGAATTTGGAATTTTTAAATAAAAAATTCGCCAGATTTGGCAACTCTAGTCGTGTTATCCCTTAACCCCTTCGAAACCGGCGGCTTTTACACAAATTTTATTCGGTTAGCACCACTTTTTAAAAAAAGCTACCTTTACTTAAACTATCACAAAAATGCTCTAATTAGCGAAAGCAAATATTTCTTTTATTTTTTACTGGTGCCTAAAACAAATTCTGTATGCTTTTTTTGAGGGTGCATATATGCACCCATGGTCCCGAATGGGTTAAAGCTATTGGTTAATGAACTCCCAAATTCAGATCGCGAATGTTAAACCTATGTGCGTGGAGTGCATTCGTATATTTAAAATATCTCCAAAGGAAATTAATATATTTAACTTCTATTTTCTGTGTACTCTTCTTAAACGACGTCTCTTTTTTTTTCTTATGCCAAAATATTTCTTAAATATATACTTAATTTTATATAGAGTGCTGATATCTCGTCTGCTAAATTTTTACTCACATCTCGTGTGATTTTAACACATAAAGTATTAAATTAAGCATATATTTCAGAAATATTTTGTCAACTAAGAAAAAAAAGAGACATCCTTTAAGAAGAGTACACAGAAAAATGAAGTTAAAAATATTAAATTTCCGAGGAGATATTTTAAATATACGAATGCATTCCACGTCCATATTTTTAACATTAGCGAGTGGAATTGGGGAGTTGATTAACAAAAACCTTAAGTGTCCATATATACCTCAGTTAACGAACAGAACGCCTGTTCTTTGGTCTGAGTAGTGATGGTCTGATACAGTAGTGATGGGCATAATGAATAATTTTATCATTTGAATGAATCATTCGGGCATGTGCAAAAGCATAGTTGCCAACCTTCGTGTTTTTTTTAATCAATTACCATCAGAAATCCCGTAAAAGAAAAAGTAATTTTACATTTTGTGGAGTTCTTAGTTTAATTTTTATTGAAATTAAAAACTTCTTTTCTGTAAAAAAATTCCTGGTACAAATTGATTAAAAAAATATGAAGGTTAGCAGCTATGCTTTTGCGCATGGACATCAGTAATATACAGTAGTATCGCTATCGAGCGGTTAATGTTGATACCTCGTATTTATTCTTTGAGGGCACAATCGAGGTACCCATATCCCGAAAATTTGTGACTTATAATCACAAATACAGCGAGAAGCGACATAAATTGGATCGCTTTAAGTTAAACTGTACAAAAAAATAGCAGCAAATATTTCTGGAATAAAAATAAAAATTAAACACTACATTTGCATTTTTCTGCATTATAAGAGCAGCGTTAAATAAATATCATTTTTTTAGTGTTTTGAAATATATTAGACATCCTTACTATCAAATCAAGGTGTTTTTACTGAAAATTTTTTAATTCATATCAGAAATTCTGAACGCTAAGTTGTACTTTATTTAATGACAGACATTTCGTGATTACATAAAGTAAAAATGATTCTTTCGGAATTTCAGAATAAGGAAGGGAGGCCCAACTGGCAACTAGAGCTACCAAATCTGACAATTTTTTTATTCAAAAATTGTGAATTGATACCGGAAAATTTTGAATGATAATTTTATTTTATTTTATTCACATAAGATTGTACAAAGCACAAATAACCATTTAAACATTCTGGTGAGAATTTGTAATTTTTAAATAAAAAACTCACCACGTTTGGCAACACTTTGAATAAGATGACAACCCCAGTCATGTTATCCCTTAAGGCTGTTGGTTATTTAACTCCCCAATTCCGCTCGCTGATATTAAACCTATGGGCATAGAATACGTTCGTATATTTAAAATATCTCCTCAGGGAATTTATTTCTTTTTTTCGGTGTATATTTCTTAAAGAATGTCTTTTTTTTTTCAGGCCAAAATATTTCTAAAATATATACTTCGTCTGCCTTTAACACGTAAAATATTAAATTAAGCATATATTTTAGAAATATTTTGGCAACGAAGAAAAAAAGAGACATCCTTTAAGAAAAGTACACAGAAAACAGAAGTTAAAAATGTTAATTTTCTGAGGCGATATTTTACATATGCGAATGCATTCCACGTTTATAGATTTAACATTAGCGAGGGAATTTGGAAGTTGACTAACCAACAATCTTAAGTGTATACAGCAGTATCACTATCAAGCAGTTATTGTTGATATCTCCTATTTATTCTCTGAGGGTACAATAGAAGCACCCCTATCCCGAAAATTAGGAACTTAGGCTAAGGGATACGACGGGAAGCGACATAACTTGGGTCGCGTTAAATTAAAATTTACAAAAATTAGCAAAAAATATTTCTGGGAGGAAAATAAAAATTAAGCACTACATTAGTATTTCTCTGCATTATACGAGCAGCGTTACATAATTATAATCTTTTTTAGTGTTTTGAAATATATTAGATATTCTTATTATCAATCTGCGTACAATCTTTGGAATTTTCAAGGTGCCTGACACAACTATTTTTGATTAGCAAATTTATATTCAATTTTTAAATCTCAGCATTTATAATCGCCTCGCTTAATCGCAGGATTTGTTACATTATTCTCAGATAAAATTCTAAAAACATTGTGGCAAAACAGAACGCACTTTTTACTTTCTTCTATCTTTACAAGAAGAAAGTATTGGATTCATGAAAATTTTCAACTTCCGGTTTTCGACGGATTTATACGTTCTAGAAGGTCCTGAACACGATTTGAATGTTTTTAGAAAATGTCTGTCTGTGGGTATGTGACAAAAAATTTGTGGGGGCTCTCTCTCAAGAACTAATGCGCGAAATTTAATAACTTTATATTCAGTTAGTCCCTGATATAAATTGGTGCTGATTAGTTTTTGGTGAAAATCGCCCAACAAGTGGCGCTGCTATGTTGCATTTTTCGCGATTTCCGCAATAGCCCTATATCAAGAACTAATGCACTTATTTTCATAAAACTTCAGATTCAGTTAGACCTTGGCATGAATAAAAGTTGATTACGTTTTGGTGCAAATATCCCGACAGGCGGCGCTGCTATATGACTTTTTTCATGAATTTTACGATAGCTATATCTCAAGAACTAATGCACGGAATTACATCCAACTTTAGGTTCTGTTAGACCTTGACATAAATAGATGCTGCTTACGTTTTGGTGTAAAAAGCCTAACAGGTGGCTGTGATATGCTACGTTTTTCCTTATTATCAAAATAACTATATCTCAAGCACGGATTTTCATCAAACTTCAGATTCAGTTAGATGTTGATATAAGTTGTTGTTGATTAGGTTTTGGTCTAAATCTCCCAACAGGTGGCGCTGCTATGCTACATTTTGCAGGATTTACACGATTTTAGCGATAGTCCTACCTCAAGAACTAATGCACGTAATTTAATAAAACGTTACATTCAGTTAGACCTTGATATAAATTGGTGCTGATTCTTTTTAGTGTATATGCGAAACCTGTGTGAGATAGAAGAGAGTTTTGGGATTGGTACATCCGACTAGTTTTAAATTAAACTGTTAAAATTTAAAAATAACTTTAACTATTCTGAAAGTATAATAAGTTCTCGCAACCAGTATGTATAGGGGGAAGCATAGAATAAACAATAAACCAGAAGGAGCATGTAGGGTGCTTTCGTCGGTCATTTGTTAGGGGGATTCTGGGAAGGTGTTCAGACAGAATGGCTTGCAACCCTCCCGATATTGGCGAAAATTTGGCTTTTATCTTGGCTTAGACATTCCTACTAACCGTCGCCTCACATGATGGGTTTGCCGGTATTTCCGCTTTTGTCTTTTGTCATTTTATTCAGTATGACAGAGCAAATAGTGTGGTATTTAGAGTATTTTTCTTAGAAAACTAGTCTCGAATGTGAGTTCTGGTGTGCACTATGTGTTGAAACCATCTTAAACTTGGGTCTTATGATTTGGCTATACCTTTATTTACATCTGATCTAATCAAATGCTGCTAATGGATAAATATGAATGCTCTTAAATCTAACAGTTTTCTAGCATCATTTTCAGTAAATAGTTGTTTCAAAATAAATTTAACCCTTCTACTAGTATGGTATATAATGCAGTTAAATGTTTATATTTGGAAAATATAATAAAATTTTAACTTCAAAAATTTGTTTATTTGTAAAATTAAAAAAAAAAAAAAAAAAAAAAAAAAAAAAAAAACTTTTGCCTTTTTTAAAAATAATTCCATGAATGTTGTATTAGTTATGAACTTTATTTTCTATGGTTCCTTTAAATTGTTTGCCATCAAGTTTTCCCAAGTTCCATGTAGTATTGCTCTTAAAGCACCATCGATCAAATGTTTAAAAAGTTTAAGTAATAATTTATAATAGAATTAAAATTATTCTTTAAATTAATTTAACAAATTATTCCTTCAATAAAGATTTTCATAAGAAAATGATTCTATGGATATTTATTTCATAAAGATATAACTGTTATGATAATGTTTTAAAATGTAAGCAAATAAATGATTTAAAATTCTACAAATTTCAGAAATTTTATATGCCCTTAATCACAAGGTGAGCATATGTTTAAGAGAACCATATATTCTAATAAAACTAAAACATACTGATTAAAAAATTTGTTTAGAAACATTGTAATTATATAATTTGAGAATTGAATTATTGATATTAAAAATTTGCTTTTCTGCGAAAAATCTGAATAATCTTTGAGAAAAAAAATTATGTATCAACAGTGGTGAAATGGTTAATTTTACCTGCTATTGAGTTTCACATCTTTTTTTTTTTTTTTTTTTTTTTTTTTTTTTAATGGCTGGATTTAAGAATTATAAACTAGTCAAATTCTTTTTATCAAATTATATTAAATTTTCCTCCAACCATAATTGGAAAGTGGAATAAAGTTGATTTGCTTATTAGTCTTTATTTGGAACTATTTTAAATAATCTAATCATTTGTTTTAAGTAATTGTTGCTGTGAAATAGCAAAACTGAATTTTTCTGCACAATGTTGAATTTATTTTATATGAAATATATCGAAATATAGAAGAAGAACTAATGTTGATTAGCTTATTTTATTTATATAAAAATATATGAAATCTTCTCATTTTTTTTTATTGCTGTGAAATTGTGAAACTGAATTTTTCAGCACACTGTTAGTTCATTTTTTTAATATGAATCTTTTGTAAATATAGAAAAGGAACTAAAGGTGATTAGCTTAGTTCGAAGAATTATTTTCTGTATATTAAAATATTTGAAATCATCTCATCATTTGTTTTATTTGATTGTTGCTGTGAAATTGTAGAAGTGAATTTTTCTGCACAGTGTTGCATTTCTTTTATATGAATGTTTTAATAAATATTTATACAATAAAGTATTTCAATGTATTTAGTTTCCTTATTTGTAAATATATAAACACCAGTGGACCCATGCAAATATTTCCCACTGCAGTCAAATATTTTTTAGATGCAAGTTTAGACTTCAAAAAAAAAAAAAAAAAAAAAAAAGGACTAAAAGTATTTCCTAAACAACATTAGTCAAGCTAGAATATCATCTAATTTATTCAACCAAAGTTAGTAAAATCTGCCCAAGGATAAGCAAACGAAGGAAAAAAAAGTAATTAATTGTATTTTAACTGCATTAGAGGTTAATCATCTCATAGATAGAAGAAGGAATATGATTTATATTCATTCTTCTATGAATCATCTGTTTTGGGAAAAACATGGGAGAAGAAAAAAAAATTGAGCATTTGAATTTAAATTTTGCTTTTTAATTATAAATATAATATAAACGTGCGCAACAACTTTGTCCCACTTTAACTTTATTCGAACATATATTTTTTATTTTAATCTTTTTTTTTCTTTTTTTTAATCTTCTTCTATGGTATCCATAGAAGAAGGAATAAATTATTCCTTCTTCTGTGATGGTATCTCATTTATCGTTTTGTATTTGTTTGGAAAAAGGGATGTTGACATCAGAAATAATAAATATGATACATTTTATTAGTATTTCATAAAATGAAACGATTACTTTAAATCCTTTTAACTAAATAAAAATTATCCTACTCAGTCCTATTCAGTCCTTTATAAAGAATAAATTTTACTTTTTTTTTCATCAAAATCATCAGAAGAAAAGGGATTTTAGTTAAATTTAAATAAGGGTTTGGTTTTAAATTTTAAAATCAGGGAATATAATCAGTTCTTAGTTGATATTACGAAGGTGAAGGGGGGGGGGGGGGGTGAATGTATGTGTTTATTTTATAAGTAGCCAGCGACTGATTTACAAATTTAGGGGTCCTGGGCACAGATGTTTTAATAATTTTGTGATATTTAATGATGTTTCTTCTCAATTTTTTAACAGTAAAAGTTTTTATAACATACTTATAATCTTAAGTGTTCTATCTCGCTGACGATTTTTCAATCTTTCGTCAATTTTACATATCCAATGGTAAAATTTATTTTTAAATATTGAAATGCAAATGAGATATTTAAAAAAAATGTCCCATAGGATTAACATTAGCGAGCACGCGTTTTCGCGTGAGTGATGTAGCCCTTAAAAGTTATTTTTACATGCAAAAAAAAAAAAACATATTAATTTTGTTTTTTAATAGTTTAAAACTTCAGATTTTGGCTAATAATTTAAAAATCTTTCGTAGCATTTACGGGTCCCGGAAAATCGGGGGCCCTCGGACCGTGTCCCGAATGCCCTGCCATAAATCAGGCACTGAAAGTAGCTGCATTACAGCGTAATAAAGTTTTAAAATATATCGAATTTAAACTTATTCTTGAACAAAGTTCTTTTTTTATGAGTTATTTAAAGAAATTAGACAGGAGTTCTTTATTGTCATAAAAATAAAGATATCAAATATCGGAAAATTGAAAATATCGAATTAAATATTAGTTATAAAAGCAACCAATTATTATTTTTTAAGTATTATTTTATTGGTATTTCTGAAGAACTCCCCCCCCCCCCTCCACCCCATAACAAAAAGAAAATATACGTAACTTTAAAAACAAAGCTTTAAATAGATTGCATTATGTTTACACTCCTTAGATAACATATCCTTCGCAAAACAGATGTAGCAAAATCAAAACAAACGTTTAAATAAATGAGAAAATATCGAGGAAAAAAGGTTGCCAAAGCAGCGATAAGTAGGCCATGCTATTCCCCGCCTTTGAAATAGTTTCGGAAAATAGCGTAAAAAAAAAAAAATCGGTGGCAAACGCTGAAAGAGGAGAAATGGACGAAAACCCCTTACATCTTCCTTCTCGTTCTTGTTTATTCTATGGGGGGAAGCAGGCTTGGGTGCAGCTGGCCCGGGTGTTGCTTCTGGAAGGACGCCAAAATGAGGATTTATAAAAACATTAAAATAAACGAAAATTTTAAATTCCGCAGGTGAAATTATCTACTTTTACTTAAAATAACTGGAAAAATTTACTTTGCTAGATTTTAATCAGAAAGAAAAGCTGGAAATTTATTTAATAAGGGGGAAGTCAAATGTTTTCCTACAACTATGATCGATCACCACACAGATAAAACTCGTACACATTGTTCAGTTTCAACTGACGTCACACCCTAGCAACCACCTTAGCAACCAGCTTTGTTTTTTGTTTGCCCGCCAATGATGGTGGATTGTGATTGGTTGGCTCGTAATACAGGCTACAAAAAAACGATTATGATTGGTTGGATAACGCTTGGTGGGCTGGTAATCACGTGGTTGAAACTGATCTATTCATAAGTTGACTAGATCCTAGATCCAGCCTATCTCGATGCTTTTGCCATGCCCAGTGGCTGCTCGTGACTGCCTTTATTTGGGGCACTAAATGCATAGTTGCAAAATTTATTATTTTCTTGCCACTATTTTGCAAAAGAAATATTTGCCTTATTTGTTGGGAGAAAATTTTGCCATTAAAGCACGGAAAAGTTTTCTTTAACACTAGAACGGCGGTGAGGGGTCATTTTGACCCTTGCCAAATGAAAAAATGACGATTCGAACCAGATATTTCTTTATAAAATATGTTAAATATATACCGCATAAAAATAAGTTAAAAGTCTTAAATAAAATTTCTGGTGTAAAATTATTTTTTATGAAACTTGAGTAAGATTTCTCGCCGTTCTAGTGTTAAAAAATAATGTAAGGAAAGAATAAAATTTTCAACCATGCATTTAGTGCCCCAAAAAGAGCGAGTCACGAGCTGCCACTGGCCATTATTTTCTACATTTCAAGGACCTTCCTATATTTGCCACTTTAGGCTTTTACCGTCCATTTGGGTTACTTAATCTTTGCGGAAATAATTTTTAATGGATAGCGGATATTTTGAACTTTTTAGTATTGAAAGTTGCGGTTTTATGACATATTCCTTGCTATTAAACAATTACTTTTTAGCTTCCTAAACTTATTTTGGTACAGATGTCGCAGACGCACCAGAATTTCTTTTTTGGCGCCAAAATGACGATTTTTTGGCTGGCTTGGCCTCCCGATGAATTTGGAGAGATTTTGATTCGTATAAGAACCCTTAGACCAGATCGCGTATATTAATCAAAGCCCTCTGGTGTTAATAGTTGAGTTAGTTATGTTCAGTTACATAAGTTTTACAGGATCAAAAACTATGCCAGGTTTTCTCGTCGAAATGGAAAAAGCACACAATAATAAATCGCGCCAAACCCGGTGCGTCTGCGACATTTATTTTTCTTGGGTTAAAGGCATAGCTGCCAACTTTTACGCCTTTTTTTTACCACTAAAAACTAACAGAAATTTTTGCCTTATTGAATAAGATGATTTCGGAGATTTAATAAGGTAAAATTTACTATAAAATTTTAGTGGTAGGAAAAAAAGCATAAAAGTTGGCAGCTATGGTTAAAGGATAGAAACATTTTTTTAAAGTTCGTTCGTAATTATATAAATACACCTATAGTCGTCGTCTGGTCCGTCCGTCTGTTCGCATATAACATCGCAAAAACTACCCAACCGAATGTTTTGAAATTTAATATATATAATCGTTGCAAAATTTTGTCGAGTCATTTAAAATTTTGTGAAAATTGAATCAAAACTTAAAAATATATGAATAAAAGTTTTCTTCATTCTATTAAATCCCATCGTGCGTAATTAATTCAATCATATCCCATGATAGGCAATGATTCTAGGTTGCCATGGTTCATTACGTCCTATTTAAGATGGAGTCCGTATTACTGAATTTAAAAACCGAATTTGTGTGTTAAAATTGTTTCATTGTAGCAATCATATAATCTACAGACAGTATTTTGGATAGATGTTTCCGGTGAAATAGATATTAAATTGAAAAAGAGTCTAAATATGGATTTCAAGTTCTGAATTTTTCAAAGGTAGGCTTAAGTTTTCCATTGGAATTTTCAGTAAATGTCAATAAAAGATAAAATGTTGCCAACTTAAAATGTACTTATTTTATTATGGAAATTAATCATATCATAATAACAGACGATATAATATATATATATATATATATATATATTTTTTTTTTTTTTTTTTTTTTTTTTTTTTTTTCAGTGAAATAATAACGATGATGTTTTTATATTGTCTTGTATTGGATATTTGCGCATAGTATAATTTTAACGTAACAGAATTGTAATTAATTGTTTGTAAAAGTGTATTGAAACTTAATTTCATAAAATAAAATTAATATATCTAATACGAAAATCTGCACATAAAATAAATATTGCATTCATGGATTTTTGCATAAGAGTGCAATAGAGCTATTGCACCAAGATCTGAATATTTGTAAAACTAGTTATAGTACAATCGCACGTACCTCATTGGTCGTATTTGACGTACAAGTTCCAACTTTTTTTTTTTTTTTTTTTTTTTTTTTTTTTTTTTTTTTGGTTACAAGCTAGTAAAGCTAGTTTGACATAAAAATCACCGGAAACTTTCGTATTCAGATGTTTTGGCGAATATAACAACAACAACAACAAAAAGTATTTGACGAATTCTTCTTTTCAGTGAAGTTTTGAACATTAAGGCAATTAGAGAACCAACAACAAATTGAAGAAAAAAATTATATATTTGGGATCGCCTTGTAAAAATAAAATGCTCAAAATGACCTGTAGCTGCAGCACATAATTATGCTGATCTTATTCAATATTTTCAGTCATTTGTGTAAAAATATCACGTATATTCACAAAGATATAAAGGTCTCTTTAAAACATTGAAGACATTTTTGCAGTTTTTTTTTTTATAATGTGCAGGGTTTTCAACCAAATTTAGTGATACTTTCAGAAAACTTGATAAAGTACATTAGAAACTCTATAATAAAATTAGAATAATGCGGCTAATATGAAAGTATCGCTTTTAATAAATTTCAAAACTTTATTTGAATACATTATAGGTATTTTTAATATAAAAATGATTTTTGGTGTTGTTAATGGATAATCTAAAAATATATATATTAAATACAAAAAAATCTATACCCAGGTAGCACAAAGATGTTGGCCAATATCAAAATGTAACATCGGCCAATATCAAAATTTCATCTTCCGCCAGTGGCGTAGCCAAGTAGGGCGTCCGAATGCTCCGGATACCAGTAATATTATACATTTTACTTCTCCTTGATTATCGCAGAAAATTTTTCGATTAGATAAGGCTAAGATAACTTTACAATATTACTGGTACCCAGAGTATCTGGGCCCCCACCCTGGCTACGCCACTGATTTTCGCTAACCACCGCCCCCTGAATACTAGGCCTGCGCGCTGAAAAGAAAAAAATGGCGGCTGTCGCAGGCGGAATCGTTTGTACAGTCCCTCGAACTTCAACACCAATAATATCTAAAAGTTATCTATGACTTATTTGATCTCCGAAAAACAAGGCGAAGAAAACTTTTAGAAATTATTGGTGTGGAATTTCGAGTGACCGTTCAAACGCTGAAAAAATAAATCGGACTGCGACAGCCGACATTGTTGTCAGCGCTCAGGCCTAGTATTCAGGGGGCGGTGCGCTAACGTTAAATGACGCCCCCCCCCCCCCCTAAAATATTATTTATGAATATTAGTTTTTGACATCTGTGAATATTGACCAATATTTTCAACATCTCTGAATATCATTTGTTGACATTAAGTGATATCTTTTTCTGTCACTGCTGAATATCATCATTTGATATTGAGCGATATAGTTTTCTAACATTCCTGAATAACATTTTTAGATATTAAATGACTTATTTTTTCATTAGTGAATAATATCTTTAGATATCGAACAATCTCCTTTTCGCACGCCAGATGTGGTGGACAGAAATCCCTCATTGTAAAACGAGAGATCTCTGCTCAAGGGAAAAAACCCAGGTATATAAAAATAGTATAAAAACATCTTTAGTTTTTTATAAAACACAAATTTTCACATGCTTTTTTTATATATAAAAATAACTATAGATTTCTACAGAAAAAATTTATATAGGCTTTTTCTTTCTGTGCAAATTTCACGCCCAACGCCTCCATCAAATGCACATTGACGAAAACTACACTACACAAATGGGCGGTTACTTAAAACTTTCCGTTCACTTCGGTCAGATTACAAACTTCGTCAGATATGCTGAACGTCGACAGATATCTTGAAATGCCCGTAAAATGATATTGTTTTTTACGAAGGTCGATAGATATGCCTGAATGTTGTAATAGTAATATCATTTTTACAACATTGGCCAATGTAACCAAATATTAAAAATAAGGCATTAAAAAGTCAAGTTTTTTAAAAATGGCAAAATTACTAAATTTTATTGTTTAGAATACTATTTCTGTATTATGATGTCATAAGTAATGCAAAAAGCTCTTTTGAATGCTTTCTTTTTAAAACTAATTTTAAGTTATGTCTCTGAATATCGGCAGATGTTGTAAATTTGACATACGGCATTCAGCGACTTTCGAAATATTGGCCAATATTGCCGTGGATATAGGCCGATATCTCTGTGCTACCTGAGTAGTAGAGTTAGAGAAAAATGGATTTTATCTATGGTCTGTAACCCGGGAAGCCCGGGTTCGATTCCCTAGTGTCTTTAATAATAATAATAATAAAAAGTTTTATTTATTTTAAAAAGTGAATATTTTAAAAATAAGTGAGTATCTGGAAGTCTTATAAATATTTATCACTTAATTTGAGTAGCCAAGTTCGTTATGACGTTTTTTTCCCGAAAATTGTGTAAATAATGAGTTTTTGCGTCTAATTTTATTTTGAACAGTTAACAGAAGTATTAAACACAGCAATTTTCCGAATAAATGACCCGCTATTTGCATTTTTTAAATCTTCAAATAAAAGCGCTGGTGTCAATGTTTCACTTACGTAAAATTAAAAGATGAAGCTCTAAGAATTTTAAGAAAAGGTATCCGGAATACAATGAATAATAATAATAATTAAAAAAAAAATTGTAATTTAACAAATTACAACAACCATTGGGAAAATGTTCCGATTTTTTTTTTTTCAAATTAATTAAAAATATTAATTAGTCAAAAATATTCATCGGAACCATCTACAAAAAAAAACTCATTTTCTATTACTACATTTGAAGAGATCCTGGCATTCTCTGTCCTCGGAAAAATATTCGTTTGAACCATCGCCGCAGTTATTGAAACGCATTTGCCATTACTATAGCTGAAGAGATCCTGGCATTCTCTGCCCTGGCAAAAATATTTGTCTGAACTATCATCGCCGCAGTTATTGAAACGCATTTTCCATTACTACAGTTGAAGAGATCCTGGTATTCTCCGCCCTCGCAAAAATATTTGTCTGAACTATCATCGCCGCAGTTATTGAAACGCATTTTCCATTACTACAGTTGAAGATATCCTGGCATTCTCTGCCCTCGCAAAAATATTTGTCTGAACTATCGTCACAATCAGTCTCATTGCACCCCTGACAGCGTTGAACGTATCGTCATTCGATTGTAAGCAATGCGCCTTTCCATCATTGCATCTCGATGTCGCAGATGTTTCAACCAGCAAACGATAAACATTGAACGATACATAATAATATTTAACAACATACGGTCCGGAAGAATTGTTTAAACGAGCAGGTTGATAAGAGAAGCAACTGAGCGCTATTGAGTAACATTAAGTCATGCAAATAAAGGGAAAGTTCTATCCAATATATGTTAACCAATATACCTTAATATTTTATCAGGTCCTTCCTACAATAACTTTAACTCTTGTTTAGATTGATGTCTGAGATAAAGGTATGTTGAGGAAATTAAAGTTGAAGCCCACGTTTTTTGCTTTATAAGACGAATTCTCATCCGACTGATAGTTTGTATCTATCCTTTTTGGAACTTTAACATTTTTGTAACGATTTTATGCATTTCTAATGTCTATTCAAAGAAAAATTCTTCTAAAATTACAGAATTTCTTTAAAAACGCTTAAAAAAATTCTTTTAAAGTTACAGAATTTCGTTAAAAACGTTTAAAAAAATAAAGTAAGGTCGCCAAGTGGTTCATTCTCTACCGAAAACAACAACCATTTTCTCAATGGTTAATAATCACTTTTATGCATCGATAAATGAAAATTCACAAATGAAAATGATTATCAATTTACAGTGTTTTTCTTTGACAGTTTCATAACTGTCATTTCGAAATTTCACTTCCGCACCTCTTTTAGATGTTAATTATTTTCTTTATATGGTAACCTATGGATCGAAATTTTCTAGCTGTAGCTTTATCTTCTTTTTGTTTCTATGTGTAATCTCTTTAAATTATACTTTGGAAATATATTAAAATATTTTTAAATTACTGTACTCCACCCCTTATTTCTTTTTGTATTTAAACCACGCCCATCGCCTTTCATTTATAATGTAAACATCACTACAAAAATTTAGTGATATAAAGTTTTTCGGAGTTTTGTCTCTGTATAGGGAAACCAGCTAATTCGAGCACCACATTAGATACAACAATTTAACTCAACTCGAAAACTCAAAGTATCACAGAAAACACATTTTAAAACAAACGCTCAAAGACACAAATGTATATCTGAATACTTCTATCTCGCATATAAGATCAAAAGTATATAAGATCTCCCTTACAAAAATCTCTTATAGACTTCTATAAAAAAAATATTTACAGAAAATGCATTATGGAATTCTATAGAATTATGGCCCGTTTTTCTGTAAGCTTGTTTAACCAAAAGCGATAGAAATATCTGTAGAAGTACAATAGAAATATCTGTAGAGCTTCTATAAAAATATCTATAAAAAATATAAAGCTTCTATAAAAATACGTATAGAATTTATGTAGAACCCAGGTGGTCATCCTCCCAACTATTTAACCACACACATTGCTGCTTAACTTCAGTGATCGAAAGAAGAACTATTACTTTCAGCATGATACAATCATTGACAGTTTCTAATTTCTTATTACACTATTTCAACATTATTTCTTTTGTGATATGCATTCCCAATCATATACAGACTTGTAAAAATATTTAAAGTCTAGTAAATTATTATTTTTTAAAACTGAAACAATTGTTTAAATATTTATACTTTAGATTAAAATATTTGAATAAAAATTACAATATTATTAAAGTGAATAAAGTTTATTAAATTAGATGGGTGGTTTTGTAGATTTAACCAAATTAATAAATGATTATAAAATTAACCAACAAATTAATTAATCTTAATTTAATTTTGTAATTTGACTGACATATTATTACATTGACAATTGAATCACAATGTATTAGAATTGAATTAAATCACACACACACATACATATATATATATAATCATATTAAATCCATGAAGTACTATTACATATTAAACTGATGTATTACAAAATTAATTATTATTTTTTAATTTTAATATATAGCTATAAATAAATTACTACACACATATACATTTTAAAAGACCAATATATATATAATTTTTAATAGAAAATAAAAAAATCTATAGTCTATAGCATTTAATTCTATAAGGTTTATAAGTACTCTATAGAAAAATTGTTTTATAGAAAAAAAATTCTACAGAACTTCTAAGTTTTCTATAGAAACATTTTCTTTAGAAAAAGTATTCTATAGAACTCTTCAAAACTCTATAGAAATAGTATTCTATAGAATGGCTATTCTATAGAACTTGTAAAGAATTCTATAGAGTTCTATACAGCTATATGAACTATTTTCGTAAGGGCTTACTCACCTCATACCATATACAGTAAAACCTCGGGAGCGCGGCAACTGTCCGCTGTTCGGAGGTGTCCGCTATTGGGAAAACCTCAGCGATTCACAAAATTGCTAAGGAATGCTTAATATTTCATTAATTGACTTTTATATGTCCTCAAACCTCTATTGTATGATTAATCAGAAATTAAAATTATATTTTGAAGCAATAAATCTGAAATGAAATTGTACATACTTATATTCACTGTTTATTACATTCTTACGAAAAAAAAAAAAAAAAAAAAAAAAAAAAAAAAATGTTGCAAAAGTTTGTTTTTGCTTGCAATTAAATGTAATTTGTTTTTCTGTGTGAAGTTTTAACTATGTCAGTAGTTTTAATCCTTCTTAATCATCTTTTTTTACAAAACATTTTTGTAACTGCTTATTGTATTTTGACGCTTCTTGGAAATTTTCGATATTGCAGAAATTATCTCCAGGTTCAGTGTATGTTTTATTATCACGAATATAGTCAGCTTTTGTTGAAAATTCTAAAGGAATATAATAGCATACGTCAACTGATTCTTCTTCAGGAGGTAAACAACTCATTATCAATATTAATGAAAATCTCGGCAGTTTCTTCACTCCAGATACATTTTATCAATTCACTTATTTCGCTTAATTTTTCATTTGTGTCGGAAATCTGTGTTTCATTTCCTTTTATATAAAGCCTGCTTTTCTGAAACATTGTCGTACGCTTTCCGATTTTATGATTTTTACAGCTGAGGAAATCCGAATTACAGCATCAAGAACATTAACTAATTTTAGGCAGTTCTCAAGTGTATTCATAGAATCTACTTTTAAAAGAATGTGGCGTAATAACAGTGCCGAAACTAGCCATTTTGGCGCCCGGGGCAAACATGAATTTTGGCGCCCCCCCCCCTCCGAAAAGAAAATTTCCAAAGCAAATTTTTTCTAAGTTTCTAAAATTTAAAGTATATAATCAGAAAATCTGTAATACTGAACTAAGTAATCAGCTTTGTCAAATACTGACTCATTAAAACCTTGAAAATGGAATCGTAAGGAACCGTAAAATATTCCGCTTTATACAAGTTTTCATCTTAGGAAGTATAGTTATTGATATTCTCAGGGGCGGATTTAAGGGGTCGCGATGGTCTCAAAGGGCCTCGCATTCAAATGGCCCCCAAAATCCTCTTTTGAGTTCAACGAGAAAAATTATTTTTTGATCAAAGGATTTTCTTAGCTCTTTTAGGTAGCTTTCAATACTAAAAAGTATAAAGCTACCTATTGCAGCCGTTCGGAGGAAAGCAGTTCCGGAAAATTTCGATATATTTTCACCGATCATGACCCCCAGACCCCAAAATCACCCTCCGCTCAAATGTTGATTTTATATATATATATATATATATATATATATATATATATATCTGACCTATGTCATACGATAACGCTCGTATTTATAAATCGATTTTGATGAAACTAATTGTGTGTATTAAGCTCACCAATGTCTCGACCGAGTTCGTTGGCCAGCTTGGTCCACCATTTTGTTTCAAGATGGCGGCCATTTAAAAATTTAAAACTAAAATAAATATACAAAAAAATTAAAAATTCAAATTTATTTTTTTAATTACGTGTTAGGCCTTGATACAAGGATTCCAGAACATTTTTTGGTTTACCTCTATCTTAAAAAATGGCTGAGATAGAGCAGTTTGAAATTCTAGGGTGGCTGACATTTTGAAACAAAACAGCACATTAACGCCATTACTTGCAAATTATTTTCTTTCATTGTTGTAATAATTTTCCCAATCATACGCATAAAACTATATATTCATATCCGTTAGTGCCAAAATTAGTGACATTGGCGACAAAATTGACAAAATTGGCGACATTTGGCGAAATATCGCTAAATTTGGCAACCAAAATAAGTTTTTATAAATGCTTAATTTGGCTATTGCTCAATAATTTGGCAAAATTCTTATTCAAATTCAGTATTAACGAATCTTTTGTAACCGTTTCTTTGCATTTTAACTTGCTGTTTTCGTGTAACATTAGCTAAAATTTTAAAACGAAGATATAGGAAAGCTACCTTTTCCTCCCGGTACAGGCCGGAAGGACTTTTTTTTAATTAGTATTGCTTCATAATTTTCATGTAATTTAAATAGAATATTTTTTATACCATTTGCAATTCCCAGAAATGTTTTAGTTATGTTTAAATGTTTTTCCTAGTCTTCTTTTCAATTAGCAATTATCAGAACTGTGAACGGTTGTGGAGGGTTGGGGTGAGACTCAAACTTGGATCTGAGCTGAACGGAACCCTGTTACTGTTAGAGACTTTTATGACGATTTAATTACACAGATTCAGAGTCTAATTAAATCAGATCTGATAAATCTAAATCTGGATCGTGACACTGGGGCCCCTGATTTAGGGGTCCCCCACACTTGGTATGCTGTTTACATAAAGCTGATATTCAGAATGCATTTGACTTTGTTACTGATTATAATCGATATTTTGCATTTTTAGAGTATGATAAGATTAAAAACAAAGAGAAATCGAGCTTGATTATTACAGGGGCACACGATGTATTTGTCACAAAAATTTACATCTGGATCTAAAAAAATATTTACAGCAAAAGAATGGGGCGGCAAAACACGTAAGAATGGCAAAAAGACGAAAACAATTTTTTTTTGCAAAGACGACTTTATTAGGCATGGCACCCTGTGCGAGGTTCTTTTCTGCGTCTCTACAAATGCTATATTCTTTAAAACAAGGGGGGGGGGAGGAGAGGTTACTATTTTATCTTGCATATGTTTCATCTCCTTAGTTTTTAGTGTCGTTAGTAATAGCCAACCTCGCGCCCTTTAAAGCCGGATTTGTATGTAAAAAAGTAATTGTAACAAATGGTATGGCGGCATTTTTCATTTATCTGAAAATGGCCAAATGACGAGAAAATAATTTGGGAGAATAAAGGCTGGGGCGGCTGCGGTTTGATTAGTCATAGCAACTTGGGTATGGTTTTCTCCCTGCACCCCTACAAATGACATTCTTTTTCAAAAAAAGGTTTTAACAAAGTTTTATTTTGCGTATTTTTCAAATTATCCTTTCAAATAATATTTGTTTTTAGTATCCCAAGCAGTCGCCCAACCTCGCTCCCTCTAATAATACTAGATTGGATCTGGATGAAAAAGTAATTTTAGCAAAAGTAAGAGGCCGGCATATTCCAGTTGCCGCCAAGGACGGCAAAACGCTTACAAAGCTTTCGCAAAAAGACGAGTAAAAAACTTTTTGGAAGATAAAGCCAGGGTGGCGCCCTGTACGAGATTAGATTTTTTACTGTACCTACAAATGCTATACTTAAAAGAAAAAGATTTTACTGAGAATTTTACTTTGGGCATTCATCCTCCAATTTGTGTTTATTGTCCAGAGCAGTCACCCCTCGCCCATGACAAAATGGAAAAAGAAGAAAGCTCCATGCTGTGAGAAAAGGGAAAAAATAGAACAGCCTTCGTGGAATATTTTTATCTAATAGAAAGGTCAAAGTGAGGGAATCGTTTGCTAATTATCCATGATGGACAGTGCAGTACCGTATCCAGACGACGTTGAACAGTGTCATATACAGACATGAGTAGGGACTGACCTTGAAAAATGTTAGTGATTCTCTTAAACCACAGGAAGAGATTTAAATGATAGACGGTATAGACGGGATATATTTGGAATGGGAGAAAGAACATAGCCTAAGAGAACAGTTCCTTTTTTATTCATTTGCTATCTTGTATTGTAGACGAATCTTTTTATCTATTTGTCTATTTTAATGCATTTGGTTCAGTTTTTCTTTTGGATTTTCCGGCTGCGAGACTTTTTATACAAATTTCATATATATATACATTTCTATATCAAACAACAAACAAAACCTGCATTTGGCGCCCCCTTCGCCTTCTGTTCTGCTGGCGCCCGGGGCTCGTGCCCCCTCTGCCCCCCCCCCTAGTTTCGGCCCTGCGTAATAAAAGCTTTCTGTACCAGGCTTTAAAATTGTGTATTACGCCTTGATTAAGTGGCTGGCACACCGAAGTTGTGTTTGGGGGAAAAAGCACAATTTTAACGTTGTCACATTTCAAATGTTTTGGATGAGAAGTTGAACTGTCCAAAAACAAGAGAACTTTTCTTTGTTGTTTTCATCGTATAATCAAAGGAAGTTAACCATTCGATAATTGAAAGACTTGTCATCCACGCTTTTTTATTCGCTATCCACATAATACCAAATTTATTAAATTGGATATTCTTTGGAAATATTTGGGTTTCACAGATTTTTCAATTATAGGAGGGATTTAAAATTCTACTAAAACATTACAACATTATAAAATAGTGAGTCGCTCTTTTGACCTTTTTAGGCCGATACAGTCATGCTTTTTAAAACACAAAATCTTATTCTGAAAAATAATCCGATTTCATTCGAATAAAAAAAGGTTTCTCTCCTCATAACCTTCACAAATTGATTGCAGTCGTTCATGCCAATCCTCCACTTCTTTAAGATGTACAGATTTTTCTTCTCCACATATCGTTTTGAAAGAGATGTTGTGCTGAGACCGGCACTTTTCCGGACATCCACTGGCAGCCTTAAAATCGAGCAATCCG
This sequence comes from Maratus michaelseni, assembly GCA_963931845.1. Classification (NCBI taxonomy): domain Eukaryota; kingdom Metazoa; phylum Arthropoda; class Arachnida; order Araneae; family Salticidae; genus Maratus; species Maratus michaelseni. The sequence goes on along the minus strand of OZ007600.1, from coordinate 58,623,023 downwards.
AGTTCTTCAGCGATTTCTAAAGCCTTTTCCTGAATCAAAGACCTACTGATAGGAAAGTTTTTCGAACAAAGTGAAGTAAACCAATTCAGAATTATAAAATCAATTTCAATGGCATAAGTCTTCCGCAATTTCAGATTTTTTGGTGTTCTCGTTAGAGTTAGTAAATCACAAATTTCTTATTTATCTCGTAAAATCTCTCCCACCTGTGTTTTACCTATTTTAAAACGTTCAGCAACTTTCCGCAAACTCAATTTCTCTTCCTCTGATACACTTACAATTTCAAAATTTTCTTTTAAAGTTAATCGTTTTCATTTTGAGGCTTTTCTCAAAAGATTAATCACAAACAAAAACAAGACTCTAAATCCACAGTACGTAGAACTCAATATTTTCAGAAAATTATAAAATAGTCCAGGGGAAATGTACATGTTACCTTGCAAAAGGTCGGGTAGAAGATTTTATTTTTCCAACTTGTATATGATGAAGCCAGCATGGAAAAACCGAATTATCCAACAAAATTTCTTAAGGGAGAATTTTCTGTGGCCAAAAAACAACAAATATTTGGGACTTTTTTTGTTATTTTTTAAATATCTCGAGACTCGTTGTCGTAGCATATTATTTGTTAATTACAAAGTTAAAGAAGACAAAATTCTCTACAACTTTCATATTTACTACTTTTCAATACACTCAATAGCAAGCGCAGTACGACATTTAAAAATAAAACACTTTTTCGATTTCCTTAAAAACCGTGAAAAACGTAGTTTTGTCCCGATGATTCAATGTTCCCCACGGATATAATGATGTATGTCAACTTCTACATATTGACAGCAGAAAATTATCTATTATTTGCACACCTTCTTCTTCATTTTCATCACAACAGACACATTTTATATTCAATGAATCTATATAATTTAGCAAGTAGGGGAGGGTGTGGATGACTGAGACAATTTTCATATTTAGACAGTAACTTTAAGTATATACAATTGATAATTTTAAAGTATTGTTTAAAAGAATATTTCAGCATTTAGTAACTTATTGTTACGACAATTTCAATTTAAAAAAAAATCTTGTTTAATTTTAATAATTGTTTTTATAATGCATACATATTGTTCATTTCATTCCATAAACATTTTATTCTATAGTACAATGTACAGTTGCATATTTTATTTACCAATTATTGATGAAATATATTTTAATGTTTTACTGTTTTAAATATAGCAAACATTGAATTGTAGTTCCATATAAAAAGAGAGACTCAAAAAATAAATATATTTTATGTAACAAATACTTTTACCTTATAAAATATCTACAATAAAAATGACAACAGATTATTTCATTAACTAATATTATGCATTTATAATTATTGCAAAATTAAAAAATTATATCAATAAAATATTTGAGATCACTATTTTCATAAAAATGTTCAAAATATTAGTTTTAGTAAATATTGTTAATATTTTTCCACTTTTATTATGTAAATATAACAAGAGATTATAACATTTTAGCATGCAAAAATATATAAAATTTTAAGATTTTATCTATTAAATGCCTTAAAGCTCAAACAGAGAAACTTACTTTGGTTGTGGAAAAATACACTTTGTGGAATATTCTAATCGTCTGTACTGTTTTGAATCTATATCTGTTGAATGATCTCATTGCTAACATTTATCAAATAAAATACCAAGTTATTTATGGTTCTAGATCATATAAAAATTTTTGTTGATACATTCATCCAATATCTCATTCAAATACACTTTCCCTACACAATAAAGTAAGGTACGCTATAAATATATATATGACTGCATAAGCTAAATGAAAAAATGTATTTTAAAATAATAATTTCTACGGGATATTTAACAATATTTTTGTCTCTTTCATGGGGCTGTTGTAGGATTATTAGCATTCAGTTATCCTGAATAGAAGATATATCAAGATCGTGTTCCTCTACAGCAGGGGTTCCCAAACTTTTAGACTGACGTACCACTAAATCGAAGTTCATACTTTCCCCCGGAGTTCATCCTTTTGAATGTGGACTCCAGTAGTCCATCACAGGAGACCTGAATAAGTTCACTTCTTTCCTCTATCGTGAGATACAGTAGCAGGGTGTCTCAAATGAGAAACGAATTTCTTATCCAAAGCTTAGTTAGCGCATTTAACATGGGCTCGATACAACTGTATTAATAATAAATGCGACAATAATATCACGAATTAGCATTTGCAAGTTTCTTCATACATTTATGTATATACTACCTCAAAACATATGTACCTTTATGTAGTTATATGTACCTATGTAGCTTTACCTCTTTATTATGTGCCCATATGTAGCTTTACCTCAAATCCGTACTGCATATGACCACAGTTTTTGTTTGATTTCAGATCACCATTTTAAATAACCTTACTCTGTTAAAAAATAATTTTCATGAAATAGAAAGAAATTATGCACATTTTGTACAAGAAAAGAAAAATATTTCAATCAACAGAATGAACTAAGATGTGAAATATGTTTGAAATAAAACTTTTATTTCAACACCACCTAGAAAATCTTCCACTACAAAGAGAACAATGTGTTATATTTTTATCCATATAAATCTAATAATTATGTTTTTAATTCTGGAAAACTGATTGTATCATAAGAGGTGTGTGCAAATTTCAGCAAGTGTGCAATAACAAACATTTCTTGTAACCAAAAGCGTTTGCAGATCCAAAATCGATTTTTTTTTTAATTTCCAAGCAATAAAGACAAGCCGGTTTTTATTCCTTAATAATATTGTTGTGAGCTCCGGGTTCGAAAGGACTGATGCCAATATATAAGAACAATAAAAAGGCTTTATTCACTATAAACAGTGCAATACGATCACAAATATCTTCTGAAAATTACAAGATATTCAGTAATCTTCAAATCCAATAAAAGCTAAGCAAAATTTCACACAGAAACAATGCGTTCAATACGACGTATCAACGACAAAATCGATCCGAGAAACACAGTTCTCAATGCAAAGCCTCTCGTATGAATTCAATCGCAGTTGACAGACAACTAACTCACTGGACTGGTGGAGGTCCCTTATATAGGCTTCAGAGATCTTTCTAGATTATTCCAGAGCTTTCAGATGCTAGAAATTACCAGAAAGTGCTTTAACTTTCGATAGAGAACCCAAGCGAAAAAGGATCCAATGTACAGGTATAAGGGGGGGTGGTTGCACAAATAGTCGCCAAATCCGTCGCCAACTTGGCGACATTTGGCGATATATCGCCAAATTTGGCGACAAAAATAAGTCGCCAAAACCATCGCCAACTTGGCGATAAACCCATTCCTTGGCGATTTTACCATAGACTTCCATTATAAAGATGAGGGTGTAAGGTTGTTTTCCTTGCAAACCATCTGGCCTTTAGCATTGAGTTACATGATGCTCAATAGGAAATACATTAATAATACTGCAATTTTCACAATAATAAAATAAAATAAATTTAAACAAATGGAATATTTACAGATATATACAAAATTCATAACATTGCCCCCCTCTCGAGGACTGCACGTCCCGGGCAGTTCAACCTTTGATCGGAAAGCAAACCCGTTACCAACAAATGCTATACTACTCAAAACACTTAAAGCAAACATGGAAAATAACAATTAAACACATTCATAATGCTGAATTATACAAAATATACACTTATTTAAAAAAAAAAAATTGAATTAAATTAAAGCATAGACATCATTACATACAAGTATTTAAATAATAACATTAATAATGATAATGCTAAGCAAAAGAAATTATTACATTAACTTATATACAAGACCATGGTCATACTAATTTACATTATTTACATTACACTATTTACAATTAATGAACTAAGTACTATGGCCATAGTATGGAGCCAGCCTGTCGTAATGAACGACTCTAGGCTTCGAACTTAGTGACTTTCGGATCCGAATTACGACATCGTTCAGTCTGTTTAGGACTGTATAAGGACCGTCCCAGTGCGATTGCAGTTTGGGAGAAAGTCCTTTACGTCGAGTCGGATTATAAAACCAAACCTTGTCACCTTCTTTGAATTGATGTCCCGTGGCTTTCGTGTCGTACCTGGTCTTCATCTTCTCCGTCTGTATATTGATCCGCTCTCGAGCCAAGTTGTGGACGTCTTCAAATCGTGCCTGGAGATTCTGCACGTATCCCTCTGGCGATGAAGGCGCATCTGGAGGGCGACCAAAAATCAGATCACAAGGTAGACGAAGATCACGACCGAAAAGCATCTGAGACGGGGAATAGCCGGTTGTTTCATGGACGGCGCTGCGATAGGCGAGAAGAAACAAGGGAAGTTTTTGGTCCCAGTCTTGTTGGTTTCTTGAGACTAGCAGTGAGAGATTGTTGAGGATGGTACGATTAAATCTCTCAACCATGCCATCCGACTGTGGATGTAAAGGCGTCATCCTAGTTTTGTCCATTCCGAGAAGTTGACAGAGGCCCTCAATCACAGCAGAGATAAAATTTCTCCCCTGGTCCGAATGCATTTGGAGAGGGACTCCATACCTTGATATCCACTGGTGTACCAAGGCATCCGCAACCGTAGAAGCTTCTTGATCAGGGATGGCATAAACTTCAGGGCATTTTGTGAAATAGTCCATGACAACAAGGAGGTATTTGTTGCCATCAGCACTTCTTGGCAGAGGACCTAGGATGTCAAGGGCGATGCGTTCAAAAGGTGCTCCTACATTGTAGAGATGTAGTCTTCCTCGGCTACGTTTCTTTGGTCCTTTCGGAGCTGCACATGCATCGCAAGATTTGCACCATTGTTCGACGTCAGCTCTCGCCTTTCCCCAGAAGAAGCGCTCTCGGACTCTGTGTAATGTTTTCATGACTCCAAAATGGCCACCAGTGGGACTGCCATGTAATTCCTTGAGGACCTCTGGTATTCGGGATCGAGGAAGTACCAACTGCCACCGAGATGTTTTCCCATCTTCCGATACGAATTTTCGGAACAGGACACCATTCTTGACGTGGAGGGAGTTCCAAAGAGCCCAATATTGCTTCGTCGTAGGACTGTAAGTCGAGATGTCTTTCCAACTGGGCTTCGTGCTAGAAGATTCTAATAACTCCAAGATTGGTTTGATGTCAGAGTCTGCCATTTGATCTTCTCGAATCTTCTCATCACTCCAGGGATCTGGTGGCGTTGATAGTGAAGTCTGCATCTGGCGTATGACATGTTCGGGATTATACTTGTTCTCCGCTCTGGAACAATAGCGACAACTTTCGGGACACGGTCTTCTTGATAAGGCATCAGCATTTCCATGCGATGAGCCTTTACGATGCCTGATGTCAAAGTCGTATTCCTGGAGTCGTTGTATCCAACTGGCTACTTGGCCCTCTGGGTTCTTAAAATTCATCAGCCATATTAGGGATGCGTGATCAGTACGAAGGAGAAATTTCCTGCCATAGAGATAGTGATGGAAGTGTTCTATGGCTTTTACTATAGCTAATAACTCCTTACGAGTGACGCAATAATTCCGCTCTGGTTTCGACAAACATTTGCTCCAGTATGCTACGACTCGTTCTTGGCCATCTATTTCTTGGGAAAGTACAGCACCGACACTTTCATGACTAGCATCCGTGTCCACAATGAATTGTTTGTCGGGGTGTGGATAGGTTAGGACTGGAGAGGATGTGAGAGCTTCTTTCAGCTGCTGGAAGGAATTCTCGCATTCTTGTGCCCATAGAAACTTCTGCTTGCTTTCAGTGAGCCTATGCAAGGGTCTTGCGATGTTGGAGAACCCCTGTACAAACTTTCTGTAATAAGTGCATAGTCCCAGAAAGCTTCGCAACTGATGGACGTTTTCCCGACGCTTCCAGTTCTTTACTAGAGACACTTTTTCAGGATCTGTTCGAACACCTTCAGCTGAGATGATGTGTCCCAAATAATTTACTTCGCGTTGGAAGAACTTGCATTTCAGAGGGTTCAGCTTTAACTTCGCCGCTCTTAGCTTCGTTAACACTTTTCGAATATTTTCTAGATGTTCTTCAAACGTGCGGCCACCAATGATGACGTCATCTAGGTAGATGAGACAAGCTTCAAAAGTCAGGCCTTTTAACACTGTCTCCATGAGGCGCTCGAACGTTGCTGGTGCATTGCAGAGCCCGAACGGCATAACTTTAAATTGCCAAAGTCCTTGTCCAGTAGTAAATGCGGTCTTCTCTTTGTCATCAGGATGGATCTCTACTTGCCAATATCCACTCTTCAAATCCAGCGTGGAAAACCATTTATGTCCTGTAAGAGTATCTAGCGTGTCGTCTATTCTTGGTAGAGGATAGCTGTCCTTCTTCGTGATATCGTTAAGTTTACGATAATCCACACAAAATCTTGTGGAGCCATCTTTCTTTCGGACCAACACGATGGGAGAGGACCACGGACTTGATGACGGTTCGATGATATCACTATCCTGCATCTCTCGTAAGAGCTTAGAAACCTCTTCTTGTTTTGCGAACGGCAAGCGTCTTGGATGCTGTTTAATCGGTGGATGGTCGGCAGTATCAATTCTATGACGTGTCAGAGAAGTGCGACCTATATCATTCTCGTTTTGTGAAAACACATCCTTAAATTCCTGGAACAATCTTTCTGCGGCATGTCTCTGCTCAGGAGATAAATTCTCATTTCGTCCAATTTCAGGTGTTAAACTTGTAGGCGGCTCCGATAACGTCAAGCTCGGGTCTTTGCAAACACAGGTGACTGGAGCACAGGTTGCGAGCACTTCACCCTTCTGGATAATTCTAGATTTTTCACTTACGTTCGCAATTCTCACAGGTATCGCATCTCTCGACAGATCTACCAGCGCTGATGCTATCAGCACTCCTTTTGGGCTCTTCTCAGGATATCCAGTCAAGCCATACTGGAAAATTCTTTCGTTTCCAGTTAATCCAGGTATCATCATTTCGGTCCGAGGAGGGATGATAACATCTGCCTTGGCTGTGATCCGTTGAATAGACCCGGACTCATTTCCAAGTTTGAAAATAGTGACATCTTCTTGAGCAGAGCGTAACTCATTATTCTTAAAATCCAGTGTAAATCCATGCTCTTTTAAAAAGTCCAGTCCGAGTATAAAAGGGTCTGAAATATCGGCAACATAGACTGTATGGTGGTAAGCGGCGTTCCCAAACTTTATTTTCAGTGTCATTCTTCCGTGTATATCGATCTTATCTCCGGTCACAGTTTGAAGAATAACACGCGGCGGGGTCCAGGAGAGTTTTTCTTTCAGCCGCTGAGCTAGATCTTTCCGAATGATGGTCACATTGGCTCCTGTATCGATGATCATATTACAGGGCAAATCATTCACACTTCCGACAAGAAAAACTCCGTTCTCGCCGCAACTTCTTGCAGAAATTTCACATACTTGAAAATGAGGCTTCTTAAGATCTGGAAACCTCCGCCCCGCAAGATGGTCAATAATCAGTTTTCTTGCTCCTCCGTTAGCGGGTGAGCTATTACCTTCGGTGCTGGGTCGTCTTGGGCAGTCGATTTGGATATGGCCTTCTCCACCGCATCTCCAGCACTTGATCTTCCTGTAAGGTTTGTTGGCCATTAAGGAGTTCATCTTTCTCATTATGTCATTCATCTGCTGCTGTAAGCACTCCACAGCTCTATCCGACGTCTCAGGCAGGTTGGCTGCTCGCACAAAGTGTCGATCTTTCCTAGTAGCTTGCTGGGCTGCCTCGAATTTCAGAGCGTAAACCAAAGCCCCTCTTAAGTCACTGAGATCTGCAATCCGGAGTTGTTTCTGGATCTCAGAGTCACGCACACCATCGATAAAATGCTGTAGAGCTAAGCTTTCTCTAATTTCAGTCGGACAGTCAGGATAAGCAAGATGGGAAAGTCTCTCGACATCCGTAGCAAGATCTTGCAGGGATTCAGTGGATTTCTGCTGTCGAGATTTGAGCTGGAGTCTGCTATATTCCTTCATGCATTTCTCGCCAAACCGCAATTCTAAGGCACTCACGAGCTTTTCAAAATCCAGCGATTCATTTGCAGGCAAAGTTTGTAAGACGTCGGCAGCATCAGCTCGTAGAGAAGCAGCTAACTGGCAAGCTTTTGTCTGGGAATCCCATCCATTGGCGTCCGCTACGATCCCAAATTGTGTCTTAAAAACTGGCCATGAGGATTTTCCGTCATAGGTCGAGAGTTTAATAGAGGCCCGAGGAAGCATACCTTGATACTTGACATCTTCGGGATAGTTTTCGGCAGTTATCTTTTGTTTCTTCACATTTTGCAACTCCTTTTCTACACTCTCAATCCTTTCTTCTACGGTTTTGGAGATCTTTTGAACTTTTTCTTCTACTCTTTCTTCTACGGTATTGGCTGTCTTTTGAACTTTTTCTTCTATTTCCTGAAATCTTCCTTCAAATTTGTTTTCCACGCTGTCAATTCTTTCATTTAAAGATGTAATTTTATTATCTATTAATTCTTTCAACTCACCAAGGTTGGTTGACATATCTTTCTTCATTTCTTCCGACATCTCCTTCATTTCAGCCTGGTTTGCAGTCATTTTCTCATCTATCGCTGACATTTCCTTCTTCATTTCTTCCGACATTTCCTTCATTTCAGCCTGATTCTCAGTCATTTCCTTCTTCATTTCTTCTTTCAACTCAGCAAGGTTGGCAGTCATTTTCTCATCCATCTCCCCTAATTTCTCCAATAATTTAGTCAGCTGTGCCTCCATTGCTCTGGTAATCGGCATTCAACCCCACTCCTGACACCAAATGTTGTGAGCTCGGGGTTCGAAAGGACTGATGCCAATATATAAGAACAATAAAAAGGCTTTATTCACTATAAACAGTGCAATACGATCACAAATATCTTCTGAAAATTACAAGATATTCAGTAATCTTCAAATCCAATAAAAGCTAAGCAAAATTTCACACAGAAACAATGCGTTCAATACGACGTATCAACGACAAAATCGATCCGAGAAACACAGTTCTCAATGCAAAGCCTCTCGTATGAATTCAATCGCAGTTGACAGACAACTAACTCACTGGACTGGTGGAGGTCCCTTATATAGGCTTCAGAGATCTTTCTAGATTATTCCAGAGCTTTCAGATGCTAGAAATTACCAGAAAGTGCTTTAACTTTCGATAGAGAACCCAAGCGAGAAAGGATCCAATGTACAGGTATGAGGGGGGGGGGTTGCACAAATAGTCGCCAAATCCGTCGCCAACTTGGCGACATTTGGCGATATATCGCCAAATTTGGCGACAAAAATAAGTCGCCAAAACCATCGCCAACTTGGCGATAAACCCATTCCTTGGTGATTTTACCATAGACTTCCATTATAAAGATGAGGGTGTAAGGTTGTTTTCCTTGCAAACCATCTGAGGCCTTTAGCATTGAGTTACATGATGCTCAATAGGAAATACATTAATAATACTGCAATTTTCACAATAATAAAATAAAATAAATTTAAACAAATGGAATATTTACAGATATATACAAAATTCATAACAATATGCTTCATTCTGTATTTTATTACCAGTATCGGACTTCTGCGTACCAGTAGCCAGAGCTTCGCGTACCATAGTTTGTACCAACACCTGCTCTAGTTGTATCTTTTTCTTTTTTCCTGCAGTTATTTGTCACCCGTCCCCTCTTTCCAATACCCACTCTATATCGAGCGGGTATGTAAGTGGGAAAAATAGCCTAATTTTTGAAAGGCTGTACTGCACTTAAGAAAGAGGGCGTGCAGATAACATATTATTTACTTCTATCAATATGTATTAGTTGACATCCATGATTAAATCCGTGGAGAACATTTGAGTCATCGGGACAAAACTACGGTTTTTAAGGAAATCGAAAAAATTGTCTTATTTTTGAAATGCCGTACTGCGTTTGCTATTGAGTGTTTTAAAAAGCTGTAAATGTGAAAGTTGTAGAGAATTTTGTCTTCTTTAACATTATAATTAACAAATAATACGCTACGACAACGAATCTCGAGATATTTAAGAAACAACAAAAAAAGTCCCAAAAATTTGTTGTTTTTTGGCCACAGAAAATTCTCCCTTAAGAAATTTTGTTGGATAATTCGGTTTTTCCATGCTGGCATCATTATATACAAGTCAGAAAAAAAAATCTTCTACCCGACCTTTTGCAAGGTAACGCCTTTTTTTGGTACATTTCCCCTGGACTAAAAATGGTGTTAACATATTTTGATGCTTTGAATAATGTGTTTGGAGTGTTAATTAAGTCTTAAGAATCAACCAATAATCGACATTGCGAAATATTTCTTTTTCCTGCACTCGTCGCTTTGTTGGCACCTTTAATTCTCACTCCCAAAAAATTAGTACGCAATTTCCCCCCAAAAAATAATAAAATAGTGTAACTCTTTCCTTTGTTTTATAAAAAAATAAAAATAATAAAATCGTATGTTAGGTTTTCAGTAATTATTTTTCTTTTGGTCAGATTATATGACGCCATGTGACGTCTGCTTTTTCTCTTCTATATTATGCAAAGGTGCAAACCAGTTAATTACTTCTTGGATTTTAAGAACGTTCCTATTAAAATGAAAAGATATTCCTTTTTGATTTTTTCTTTGTTTTTTGACACTTTATAAGATTATCCAAATCTTTTTTGAGCTTGGGTACAATGAAACAAAAATAGTCAGCACATTATCTATCCTGAAATTTCAAGACAATTGTAAACGAGGTTATCTTAGACGCATTTAAAATGAAAGCGAAAAAGATGTTTATTGTATTATGGAATTCTGCAGAGGAAAAAATTGATACTTCTAGACATTAATCAGCAAACAATTCAAAATCTTCCAAGGAGGGATGCTTTTATTCACCGACGGGGGGAGGGGATTTTCCCCAGGCCACACCTTTTATTTATCTGTGGTCATAGAGCTTGTGTAAAATTGACCTGAAAAATTTAGAAAGTTTCTGTTTTTTTACATTTATTTTTCTCCTTAAAAAATCATTTTTCATCCTTTATCGCCAAAATTACTGTCCGCTATTTGGAATGTCCGCTATTCAGAGATTAAACATACAAAAATTTAGGTTTTGGGAGTGGGGATCGGAAAAATGTGCGTTAAATAAAGGTGTCCGCTATTTGGGTGTGTCCGTTATGGAGGTTTTACTGTATAAATATCAATGATTTGAAATTGAGTAATGTCGTCATAAAAGTCTACTCCGAAAAATTCCGATCGCAGACCATAAACATAAGGAAGGAAAATGTGAAGTTTAAATTGTAAGAATTTTAATGCTCGTACGCTTTAAAGCAATGGTCAGCAACTCCTGCTTTAAAGCCCCGCGGGTTATCGAGTGACCGACCCATTTCATAATTTCAAGTGACCAACTTGAGTTCTGAAAAAAAGTATAACATATAAAAAAGAAATTATAAAACATAATATGAAACAAACACTTGATGAAAATCACTTACTTTTTTATGTATTGAAATATAAATGAAAATATGAACACATTTGCAGTGTTTTTCATTGACAATTTCGTTATTGTTCTTTCTAAATTTCAGTTAATTTCATATTAGTTATAATCGTTTTTTGTTATATTTGTTACTGACAAAACACTAAAAAAAAAAAAAAAAAAAAAAAAAGTCTTTAACTCTACAACATATTTTGATTTCATGGAATTCAGTGCAGCATTTTTGAAAAAGTTGCTTTTCCGAAATTCAAATAATATAACATTTTTAAAAATTATCAATATTTACAAGCGGTTGTTAATAGGAATTTTTTTGTCGGTTAAAGAACAGCATCTGAGAAATAAGTATAAAAGTAAAAGTAGATTTTTAAGCATCCAATATTCATCTAGACCAGCCATACTCAACCTTTTTTCCGCACGGGCCGCAAACATAAGTTTGCTTCGTTAGGCGGGCCGCAGCACACCAGTGGCGTAGCTACGTTTTTTGGCGCCCGGGGCAAGAACAAACTTTGCGCCCCCCCCCACCCCCACCAAATAAAAAAATTACCACATTTTTTTCTAAAGACGTGAAAAGTCCTTCCGGCTTGTACCGAGAGGGAAAGGTGTCTTAGTTTAGTCTTAGCCCTATTCTTATTTTTTCAGAATTCAGTTAATCTTACTCAAACACACAAAGCTAAATTGCGTGAACCCGATTATAGAAGATTCTTAGTTCTCGTCAATACTGAAGTAGGTGAACACTTAGTCAGCTATAGCCAAGCAAATTCACAATCACTCAACGTCCTACGCACTTGTCGCCAACCTCTGTCGCCAAGCGCTTTGGCGAGAAAACGAACTTCGCACATGCGTTGCATTTGGCCGGCAAACTCAAAATCGTACTAGTACCATTGAATAGATAGATGTTTTATTATAATTGTACATCCTACAGCATTCCTCCTACCTTTTTACCTCGAGTTTTATCGTCAGCATTAAAATGCTTTAAAAATAAATGAAAGCTTTCATTTTTTAAAGATATTACAAAGATTCAGTAACTACTGAAGTAATTACTTAGTAGCTTAGGGTACTAAGCTCATGAAAATGAATCATTTATATTTTGTAAACAGTTACATTAAATAAACAATAATTGTTTTTATAAAATAAGCTTAGAAAGAAGTAAAAATACATTTTATAATAGATGATGTTATTTACATTCTTTACCTTTTATACTACTTTATTTAATCTCGAATAAACACGGATACTTATTTATTATATTTAGTTAAACGCTTTTTCACTTTTAAATTATTCGCCCCTCAACCCCCCCCCCCCAAAAAAAAAAAAAAAAAAAAAAAAAAAAAAAAAAATCTTATACAGTTTGTTAAGCATTGATAGAATGACATACATTCTAAAGGGATAATACAGCACTGCAATAAAATAATTAGGATCATTAGGATTTTACTTTTCAAATTCATCCTAATTAAGTATACATGTATATATTTAAATAAATTTGTTAGATTAGAGAAGAAACCTAATTGAGCATTCCAGTAATAGATACTACATCTTAAAAGTCTTAAAATCTTAAAAATAAATGAAATTTTGTAAATGACCATAAGTGTAAAAAAATCCAGTTTTCTATTACTGAGAAAAAAAAAAACATGCAATTTTTTAAGAAAACAACGAAGATAACGAAGATTAAGTAAAACCATCTCTTAGCTTGTTCAGTAAAAATTTCACTGAAAGACAGTGGAATTGTGAAGCAATATTTTATGCTTGAGTAATTCAATAAGATATATTGTATATTCAATAAGATATATTTAATATTCAATAAGATATATTTAATATTCAATAAGATATATTGAATATTATTCTCTATCCCTGGGTTTGAGTCTCGAATTGGTTCATCTAATGTAATAACAGATGGCAGCACCATACACTGATTAAATGAAAACAGATACAATTTTCCTCCCTCTTACAGAAATGTATTTTGAGCGGCTATAACTTTGAGGTGTGTCGTGTGTCGAATGGTTTTTTTAATGGCACAAAAGCAAAATGAATAAAAGGTTGTTGAGTTTTATATGATTTTCACTTATCTTTTGATGAAATATATTATTTTCACGTGTTCTGAATGGCGATAATATAAGATCGGGTAAATTTTTGTTTATCGAATCGCCGTCGTTTGCAATACCACATTACGCAAGGAAGAGTTCTTAAAAAAAAAAAAGATGAATTTTTATTGGATATTTTTTTATAAAGCAAAAACTTTGAGGGGGAAGGGTCCATTACTGTCATGTCACATTTACCCTATTATCAATCAGCAACAAAACACTTATCTTAGCATTTCCTCAAGAAGTAATTAAAGTAAATATAATAAACTGTCATCTATTTATTGTGATCATTTTAAGAAAGGTAAAGTTATAAAACATTAAATAATGCATATGTTCACAAACAAGAAATGCACGGTCGAAATGTCGAAGTATAGTTTCAACCGTTTGCCAATTCATATAAGACACGCGAATGCGTGCTACAGTTCATTTTCTCGCCAAACCGTTTGGCGTCAAGTGCGTAGGACGTTGAGTGATTGTGAATTTGCAGCCAAGATGACTTCATGTAAAGCGACCTACTTTTATCGCCAAATTTCGCGATATTTAGCCAAATACCGCGCCATACATTCTTATATATAAATTTTTCAAATTTTCATTTTTCAACTAACGCGCTGTTTTTTTTTTTTTTTTTTTTTGTGTGTGTGTGTGGGGGGGGGGGGGGGGGGAGGGGGTGACACTTCTTAAGGTACATTTCATAAAATTAAAAATAGAATATTCAGCAATGTAAATAGTTTATTTTCTAAAAATAAAATATTAAGTAAAAAGTAATTTTTATTGTATTTTAAAATCTGTAATGACATTTTAAATAATAATTTTTTTGAAAATCTGGTCATTACAGTTATAGAGCACATTTGTAAGAAAAATACGAAAGAAAACTCTTGCGAAAAGTTAAAAATTGTAGGATACGTGTAATTTTAAAATTTTCTTTTTCAATTAAACATTTTTAACACAAGATTAAATTTGATCACAATAATTGCATTTTTGCTTTATTAAATAATAAAACTTTCATAAAACCATTTAATAATATCAATAAAAATTGCATCTTAAAAATTTATAACGGTGTACCCTATTTGCAAATTTTAATTACCGTAAAATGTTTACTTTGATTATCCCAAAGAGAAAGACGTATATATATGTTTGTCCATTCAGATGAAGTGGCTGAGAGGTTCTGCTCTCGAAGCTGATAGACGGGAGGTGCTGGGTTCGATCCCAATCACGCCCGTCGGCCTAATCGTTCGGAGTTTTCGTGGTTTTCTTCGAGCCATGGATTTATCCATGCGTAAATACGGGTTAGGTTCCCTTAGAAAGACCCCCACGAAGGGCACTCCCCCGGGCCTATATCCCAAGTGTAGATAATTGGCCGTCAATAATCAACCCAACCCAACCCATTCAGATGAAATTTCGTTATTTTCTTTCTTTTTTACTTTCGTTTATTCGTGATCATTTCATTATGAGGATTAATCCTGGTTTGAGAAACAATCTAAAAAACTATTTACAAACTTTATGAATTTGATGTTTAAAAGTAGCGGTGTGACTTTGGTTGCTTCCCGAAACCTATAATATTGTGGCTATAGAAATATATTATTGCGGCTTAGCCATAAAAAGTATGCAGATGATCTCTGCAATAGCATACCTGACTTATAATAAATCCCGAATATAATGAGAGGGGAATTTCATTTCCAATATATTATACCTCCAAAAGTTTGATATATAGTTTGCCCGTTTTTCTGGTAGCTTTAATGAATTTTTTTTTAATTTATTTTGATAAAATTTTGCTCTTTATAAAAAATATTTCTGAAGATCGAAAACAACATTTTAGATATAGAATTATCTATGATTACCATTATTTTTACCTTAATGCATCTTTATACTTGTGTCTTTATTCAATAAATAAAGATTTCATTCATAATACATTAATTTTATTTTATTTATTACACTCTTTTATTTAACTTAACTTGGTCTTTATACGAAAAGATGACATTTCCTAATTGATTTTTCACTAACTTCCTGATAGGCTACAATATAAAAATTATGTATGCAGGTATCTTTCCTATGACAATACATCATTTTAATATTTTAAGAACTTAGTAATAAACTAAAGTAATTTTAACCCTTAAATGCACAGTGTATCAAATTCAAACACTTTTTATTTAACTTTTAATAAATAAATCAAGTTCTTCGCAAACACTATATTTATATAAAAATAGTAATTCTGTATAAATCACATAAATATGCTACTAAATAAACTTAAAAAATTATCTTACAATTTCTGGTGTCTAATCCTTAATATAAGTAAAAATCACACAATTCTAAAAGAAAAATTCATGTATTTAGCGAGCCACAGACGATAAATTGCCAAATAATCTTAATGGTTACAACTTTTACGAGTTACAAAAACAATCGAGTTAATTATGCGCTAAACCAAGCTTGCCAAAATATCCCATTTGGCTGTGAAAGTGCATCAATGAAATATTTTAAGCATTAAAATGTTGAAAATATAAATGCAAAATAAAAGGTGTAATAATAAAAAACCCTCTTTTGTCATTAAGTATATATTAAATAAATTATGACTAGAACAGTTTAGAAATGCTGAATAGATAATTTGTATGATGCTTTTATTTTCTGTTGCATAGCTTTAAAAAAAGAATAATTAGATAAATAAAACAGAGCAAACATTATAATTAAAAATAATAATAAAATCACCGGTTCGCACTTTCTACTAAGCGTAAATCAAATCCGTGAATTTTCAATTGTCGGGGCCCATGCCAAATTAACGTATTGTAACATAAACGTTTTTGGAAGTACATGAATTGCAGTCATGCAAAGTGTGCTTTTTAAGATATGAAATGCTTATAATAAGAAAAATTTTTAAAAATAAATATTTTACTTTTATTATTGTTAATTAATTTGAATTAGAAAACTGATTAATCATGAAAACAACATTATCTGTCACTCAAATAACAGAAGAAATTCGACCTTTGAAATATAAAAATGCACATTTTCTCTTTAAGGGGCCTATGTACTATTGCAAAAAGTGCAAAAAATATCAATTTTTGAATTTTTTGTTTAGAAATGTAATTAGACATGTATATTCTGGTGAAGTCAACTGAAGATCCGATGATTTTAAATGTGTGAAAAGGTTCTTTACTGCATCCATGTATTTCCCTTTAAATGAATCAGAGTTTCATTTTTTAAAATAATTTTTTCTCAATTCGTTTTTTTTTTTTTTTTTTTTTTTTTTACATATTACTACTTTTAACTTTTGCAACTTTTTTTTTTCCTCCAAAGATCACACATTTTTACTTGCATTTAACAGTAAACAAAGTCAAGAGAATAATTTTCTTTTTACTGCATTTCCACGCAGCCATCTGTACTCGCCTGACTGATTTGAAAGACTGAAAAGTCCGGCTTCGATTTTTATATGTTTTAAGAAGGGGAAATTTGGGGTTAGGTCGCCCAAATTTTATTATTTTGTTTTTCTAAAAGTCACTTCTACGGAAAAATGGAGTTTAAAATAAAGTAGAAATAATATATTTACTTGCAGTTCCTCCAACTAAATCCATTTTGCACTGGTTCAGAGAAGCCCCCATTACACGAAAATATTCAGATGAAATGTTAAGAACGCAAAAATCAACGCGAAAACTAATAGAGAAATAAATAAATGCTCTCTTCTAATATCAAAATGTGAAGCCACGGGCCCTTTGTTTTATAAGCTGGAGACAGTGAGGAGCCTCTCCATCCATGATTGCCACTTAATGGATCTCTCCACTCCCCCTCCTTCGCCGAATTTCTTCAAAGCATTTCTTCAAACACACACAAAACGATCAACAATCCATATTTATTTTCAAAATATGTGAGATAATTTCTGTTTAAAGCGTCTTTCAAGTTGACGTCCCACACCCATTTAATCATTTTGTACCTCCTTTCATGTACGCAATCATGCAAGGTGCAAAATAGGTTAAGCCATCCCTACAAATATTTACAGAAGCTTTCCCTTTCATTATTTGGATATAATAAAATACTTTTACTAAAGAAAAAATTCATACACATACACAACAAAAATAAAGGTCAACAATTTTTATTTATTGTGAAAATATGTGAAATAATTTCGGTTAAAAACCTCTCTCGATTTGGCGCCCCTCAGCAGTGGCGCCCGGGGCGACCGCCCCCCTTGCCCCCCCTTAGCTACGCTACTGCAGCACACTATACTTATATAATAATGTAAAAAAATGTAGTTAAAATAGAAACATAACAAAGTAGCATAAGAAAACAGTGTAAAAAATATAATTAGCTTACTATACTATATACTTATTGTATACCTTCAGCTATATAATAAGTATAAAACGAGATAATAAAATACTGAAAAATTTCTAAATTCTGAAAGTTACCAAAGAAAAAAAAAAACAAAAAAACAAAACAAAAAACAGATTTTATTTAATAAATCCAACTTCGCTCAGTACAAAAGCTTCATATCTTTTTAATGTGAAAATATAGAAATATAGTTTAAATTTAATTAATTTGAAATAGTATTTGATTAGTGGTGAAGATTAAAAAATATATACATCTCTGTCATGCAAATAGGACTTTGTAAGAAGGCTTTCACTAAGCAAATGACGTACATTTAAATTATAAATGACTGGGAAGATTTTGTCTTTCCATTAAAACATATAAAACAACGATAAAGATCTTAAATACCGTTCTTATCTTTTATAAATATGGATTAATGATTGCATGTCTCGAGCCGCAAATAAAAGGTCGCCGGGCCGCAGGTTGAGTATGGCTGATCTAGACCCTCACTATTATTTTTTTGACTGCAATTCATGCCCCCCGCACCACCCTCCCTTCAAAAAAAAAAAAAAAAAAAAAAATCCATTACAATACATTCAGTTGGCATGGGCACCGAACACGATTATGAAAAATTCACCGCTTTCCTTACTCTTGGTAGAAAGCGCAAACTAGAGAATTTATTAAAAAAATATTTCTTTTGCTCTTTTTTTAAAATAGGACAACAGGAAAGAAAAAATGAAGAATTATTTAAACTATCTTTTTAGGATTTCTAAATTAATTTCTCAACATACAGTCGTAAATTAATTAATATTAAATTATTAATTGATAAAAGCGTATAGTTTTTAAATATTACACTCTTAATTTTCTTATTTATAATTTATTTTATACTTTTTAACCTTCAAAATGTTTCATTCTTGGATTTTCACAGACATTTGTCATAATCTGGCGTGCATTTATTGGCGCAGAATTAAATTAATTGTTGTTTTAATTCGTATTAGATAGCACGAGTTAGAAACAATATTCGGTGATTTATTACCTGTAGCGGGGTAACGGAAGTAACGGAAAATTAATAAACATATTTTTTTTTTCGGAATTTCTGTTGTGATTGATTATTTTACGACACAAAAATATTTTTTTTTGGATAATTCGAAGTGTTACAGTGGCCCCGTGCACTTCGAATTATCCAAGTTCGACTGTATATATATATATATATATATATATATATATATATATATATATATATATGTACACCTACATATATGTATATAAATATATATAAATCAACATTTGAACGGAGGGTCGTTTTGGCGTCATAATCGGTGAAAATATACCATAATTTTCTGGAATTGCTTTCCTCGAACGGCTGCAATAGGTAGCTTTTTGTAATGAAAGCTACCAAAAGGAATAATAATAAGAAACAAAGCAATACTGGTTCACAAAATACATGCCGAGGAAAAATGAACTGACTCTGTAATAAAGCATTGAGAAGTTTCAACTTGTTTCTTTAAGAGCAATAAGCGTTTAAATTTTAATATATACAGTAAAGTTATAAAAAAAATAATAATGAGAGACAATTAATTACACATCGCTCTAAAGATTTAATTACTCTCGGAAATTGAAGCAGTTTCCAAGAAGCTTTCTTTCGAACAGCTGCAATAGGTAGCTTTTTGTAATGAAAGCTACCTAAAAGAGTAATAATAAGAAACAAGCAAAACTGGTTCACAAAATACATGCCGATGGAAAATGAACCGACTGTGTAATTAAGCATTGAGAAGATTCAACTTGTTTCTCTAAGAGCAATAAGTCTTTAAATTTTAATATATACAGTAAAGTTATAAAAAAGAAATATATAATAATGAGAGACAATAACACATGGCTTTAAATATTTTATTACTCTCGGAAATTGAAGCAGTTCCCAAGAAGCTTTCTTTCGAACAGCTGCAATAGGTCACTTTTTGTAATGAAAGCTACCTAAAAGAGTAATAATAAGAAACAAAGCAAAACTGGTTCACAAAATACATGCCGATGGAAAATGAACCGACTGTGTGATAAAGCATTGAGAAGTTTCAACTTGTTTCTCTAAGAGCAATAAGTCTTTAAATTTTAATATATACAGTAAAGTTATAAAAAAGAAATATATAATAATGAGAGACAATAACACATGGCTTTAAAGATTTTATTACTCTCGGAAATTGAAGCAGTTCCCAAGAAACTTTCTTTCGAACAGCTGCAATAGGTAGCTTTTTGTAATGAAAGCTACCTAAAAGAGTAATAATAAGAAACAAGCAAAACTGGTTCACAAAATACATGCCGATGGAAAATGAACCGACTGTGTAATTAAGCATTGAGAAGTTTCAACTTGTTTCTCTAAGAGCAATAAGTCTTTAAATTTTAATATATACAGTAAAGTTATAAAAAAGAAATATATAATAATGAGAGACAATAACACATGGCTATAAAGATTTTATTACTCTCGGTAATTGAAGCAGTTCCCAAGAAGCTTTCTTTCGAACAGCTGCAATAGGTGGCTTTTTGTAATGAAAGCTACCTAAAAGAGTAATAATAAGAAACAAAGCAAAACTGGTTCACAAAATACATGCCGATGAAAAATGAACCGACTGTGTGATAAAGCATTGAGAAGTTTCAACTTGTTTCTCTAAGAGCAATAAGTCTTTAAATTTTAATATATACAGTAAAGTTATAAAAAAGAAATATATAATAATGAGAGACAATAACACATGGCTTTAAAGATTTTATTACTCTCGGAAATTGAAGCAGTTCCCAAGAAGCTTTCTTTCGAACAGCTGCAATAGGTAGCTATTTGTAATGAAAGCTACCTAAAAGAGTAATAATAAGAAACAAGCAAAACTGGTTCACAAAATACATGCCGATGGAAAATGAACCGACTGTGTAATTAAGCATTGAGAAGTTTCAACTTGTTTCTCTAAGAGCAATAAGTCTTTAAATTTTAATATATACAGTAAAGTTATAAAAAAGAAATATATAATAATGAGAGACAATAACACATGGCTTTAAAGATTTTATTACTCTCGGAAATTGAAGCAGTTCCCAGGAAGCTTTCTTTCGAACAGCTGCAATAGGTAGCTTTTTGTAATGAAAGCTACCTAAAAGAGTAATAATAAGAAACAAAGCAAAACTGGTTCACAAAATACATGACGATGGAAAATGAACCGACTGTGTGATAAAGCATTGAGAAGTTTCAACTTGTTTCTCTAAGAGCAATAAGTCTTTAAATTTTAATATATACAGTAAAATTATAAATAAAAAATTATAATAATGAGAGACAATAACACATGGCTTTAAAGATTTTATTACTCTCGAAAATTGAAGCAGTTCCCAGGAAGCAAAATCCTTTCATATTCAAATTTCGTATGGAATATTTCTTTTTAAAAAACACGACGAGGAGAACTTAGTACTTAATGTACAAGAGCTCACTCGTTATTTCAATTTCGGATCGTTTTAATAATTTGTGAATAAACATTGATAACGATGTATTTTTTCATTAATAAATATTTACTTAATTTTACCGGCTTGAATTGAATATTTTTATCGTGTTGTCAATGTAATTATTACTATCTGTAATAATATTTATTATCTCAATTCTATTAAAAAACTGTATCCTATAATCCATTTTTTATTATACTAGGCTCGATGTTAGACTAGGACCTAGTCTAACATCGAGCCTAGTATAATAAAAAATGGATTATAGGATACAGTTTTTTAATAGAATTGAGATAATAAATATTATTACAGATAGTAATAATTACCAAAAATAATATAGATAAAATAATAAGATGATATGAACTATTTTACACCCAAAAAATTCTTATAATCCGTTTTCTGGCTATAGGTCAATCTGAGAATGACAAACTAAATTCAGATGTCTACAAAAATGTTTCACCTCTTATCAACACGTTTGTTCCAGCAATCACAAAGGATTTAACAGTTGAAATTTCATTAGATCTTCCATTGACAATACTTTCGAATGTATTTTCCTCGTTAAATTGAAGAACATTGTGTGTTTAGTTCTTTTGAAAAAATATATGATTACACTTTAAACACATCGAAACGCAGCAGATCAAAGATTCGGATTGAATCTCAAAGTTTACGTTTGGTATTGCCCAAATTAACACAATGACAACACGATAAAAATATTCAATTCAAGCCGGTAAAATTAAGTAAATATTTATTAATGAAAAAATACATCGTTATCAATGTTTACTCACAAATTATTAAAACGAACAGAAATTGAAATAACGAGTGAGCTCTGGTACGTTAAGTACCAAGTTCTCCTCGTCGTGTTTTTTAAAAAGAAATATTCCATACGAAATTTGAATATGAAAGGATTTTGCTTCCTGGGAACTGCTTCAATTTTCGAGAGTAATAAAATCTTTAAAGCCATGTGTTATTGTCTCTCATTATTATATATTTCTTTTTTATAACTTTACTGTATATATTTAAATTTAAAGACTTATTGCTCTTAGAGAAACAAGTTGAAACTTCTCAATGCTTAATTACACAGTCGGTTCATTTTCCATCGGCATGTATTTTGTGAACCAGTTTTGCTTGTTTCTTATTATTACTCTTTTAGGTAGCTTTCATTACAAATAGCTACCTATTGCAGCTGTTCGAAAGAAAGCTTCTTGGGAACTGCTTCAATTTCCGAGAGTAATAAAATCTTTAAAGCCATGTGTTATTGTCTCTCATTATTATATATTTCTTTTTTATAACTTTACTGTATATATTAAAATTTAAAGACTTATTGCTCTTAGAGAAACAAGTTGAAACTTCTCAATGCTTTATCACACAGTCGGTTCATTTTCCATCGTCATGTATTTTGTGAACCAGTTTTGCTTTGTTTCTTATTATTACTCTTTTAGGTAGCTTTCATTACAAAAAGCGACCTATTGCAGCTGTTCGAAAGAAAGCTTCTTGGGAACTGCTTCAATTTCCGAGAGTAATAAAATCTTTAAAGCCATGTGTTATTGTCTCTCATTATTATATATTTCTTTTTTATAACTTTACTGTATATATTAAAATTTAAAGACTTATTGCTCTTAGAGAAACAAGTTGAAACTTCTCAATGCTTTATCACACAGTCGGTTCATTTTCCATCGGCATGTATTTTGTGAACCAGTTTTGCTTGTTTCTTATTATTACTCTTTTAGGTAGCTTTCATTACAAAAAGCTACCTATTGCAGCTGTTCGAAAGAAAGCTTCTTGGGAACTGCTTCAATTTCCGAGAGTAATAAAATCTTTAAAGCCATGTGTTATTGTCTCTCATTATTATATATTTCTTTTTTATAACTTTACTGTATATATTAAAATTTAAAGACTTATTGCTCTTAGAGAAACTACTAGGAGCTCGTAAGGGGCAGAGCCCCTTACGAGCTATGCTCGCCAACCCCCATTCTGACACCGCAAACTCTAAAAACGGGCTAATTTGATCAACTCTAAAACGATTACGGAAGACTGAATTAAAATTAAACGACCTGTGACGATACTGTAATCGGGTTTCCATTAATTTTCCCTTGATTGCTAGATTTTAAGGCCGAATAAACTCATAACGAAACAGCTAACAACTGTTTTCGTGATTGATTAAATAAGATCAATTAAATTTGAAAATCAAATTGTGTAAAATGGCTGAGTAAACAATGTCGCTGCATCGGGGAATTTTGTAACGATGCTATAAGAACATTGGGTAGTTCTCCATTATTCCATCGCGTCGACCACTTTCCATAAAAGAAAAATACTGTCCACAAAATATAGTATTATTCGCCAGAAATGCATGATCGTGCGTCAAATTTAATTGACATCAGATGCGTTACACGTGTTTGTTATGTCATCGAGTGATTTTTAATTCGACGTTTATCTGTATTTTTAATGATATTTTACCAATTTATTAGTTATTCCGTTAATTTAAATAATAATTACGACCGTAAACGGCGCCGTCATGATATTAAAAGGGAAATGGTGTTTAAAAAATGTTGCTACGCACAACAGATCCGTTTCAACTGACGTCATAAACACTTATGCTCCAGCCGAGGGGGAAAATTAAGAAAGATATCGTAAATAAATATTTAAGATGACTTTTTTTCTTTTCATTAATGTATTATAAATTTTATTGTTTAAAGTTACTGATAGTTGAAACTTTAGTGAGCGGGGCTTTTTCAAATTTCTTGTATATATATTTTTTAGATTTCAGGGGCAACATTCTTTCATTTGTTTTTTGGGCGTTAGAGTTTGGCGAATAGTTTGGCGATAGTTTTTTTAAATGAGAAATTGTAAACGGTATAATGGAGAAGTACCGAAAATTGTTTTCATTTAGACGTTTTAAATGTATCGTTTCCAGTATGACGTAATATTCACCAAAGTTTTATTTCTATCTTTAAACGTAAAATATATTTTTTAATTGAAGGCAAATATTATTATTTGCGCTGTTTAAAATTTGCAACAAAAGGTAAAACATATTGTCGAAAAAAAATGAATCCCTCGTGTAAATATATTTTTAAATTGAAACTGTTGGGAAATATTGTTATTTAAGTATATTAAATGTGGCGTAAGTTTACACATTTAATGCTTTGAACGCGTAATAACTTAATTATTATTTTCGAGCTGTCTTTTTCTTTTTAATATTCACGCGTAACTACATTTTATATGACACAATTTTCTTCATTTACTGCTTTTAACACGCGATCATTTAATTGTTATTTTAAAGTTTTATTTCTGTTTTTAATAGTCACGCGCAGATACATTTTTTATTTGAAGGGAATAATATTATGTGCACTATTTTACAAATTGGCATCGATTTAAATAATGAACTTTTTCTAAATATGAAATAAATCTCAAGCAAAATGATGAAATTTTCAATAAAAAATTGAAAAAAACCCTCAAAAAAATTAGTCAAATAAAAAGAAATATATTTGCACTCTGCACACCACAAGCTTATCAAGTATATCCTTTCAAAATATTATTAAATTCCTATGAATAGCTTTTGTTCCTATAAAACTTTCTTAAGAGAACTATTTCGACCAACTTTAATATTAAATACCTCTTAAAATAATTCTTCGATTTAAAAACTGTCTCCTTCTACGTATTTATCGACCATTTCTCTATAAAACTACCAATTTTCATATTTTTATATGCAATAGTTTTCTGAATATTAGTCCAGAAAAATCTCAAGGCACAAAAACTTCATTGACAACGGCAGCGGCGGTTACTTTTTTTTTTTTTTTTTTTTTTTTTTTTTTTTTAAATATAGATAGATTATCTATTATTAAAAACTAATGTTTCAGAACGAAAATTATTGTCGTTATTTTTGGTACATTGAAGTATTATGGAAATTTCTTTTATTTATCTCCATAGTAAAAGTCATTACATTAACATTTTATGAGGTTATAAATCTGAAATATCGTCTCCCTCAAATCTAATAAATAGTAATAATAATAACAATAAATAAAAATGCAAATTTTCAGATAGATACAAATAAAAATATACAAACATTTTTAACACTATAAATTAAAAATGGATTTGCTCTAGGCATGTAAACAAGGTCAAAGCTCAATCTTGTACGTACGTACCCAAAGTCGAATCAGAAGATTGATAAAAACTTTGACGACGATGAAATACTGGCGATTAATGTTGAAATCTGGCAACTGTAGAGAGACAGCTTTATTTTTCCTTATTGGTTAATGTGATCCTGAAGTCCTTCGGTATAATTCTCTGTAAAATATTTAAAACTAGAATAAAAATAAATTTTCCCCCAAAATTTTGGGAAAATCACTCTTCTCGAAATTCCCTTGATAAAACGAAATCGTCCTCAAATAGTTAGAATTTTTTCATTGGGTCATCCGAAAAGTTCTGCGGTTTTCAAAAAGAGAAGCGTGATTTCGTCTAGTTTTTTGCTGCTGATGATCAAGAGAGTCCTTGAATGACCCACATATGTACATCCGGTCTTTTTGTGCTTGCGCTGCATAATTCTCGCTTGTGCTGTGGCATAATTTTTGTTTTAGTGCAGTGCTAAGAATGGAGAACAAAAAAGATAAGGCCCACTTGTTTAACTTGAGCTATGAAAAAACGACAACACTCATTTGAATCTATATTCACCTTTGTACTATAATTATTATTTAAAACAACACAAATGTCACAAACACATATGCGTCATTTAATAAAACTTTACTTAATGTGTTTTTCAAACATACATAACTGTATTTCACAATGATAAAAACTGAATTGATGAAACAAAATTGATGTGGAGCTGATAAAAAACAGTTATTTAACAATAGATCGAATAGTTTATAGGGAAAATATGCGTTAAAATAATACAATTTCCAGAGATGCTTCATCACTTTTAAGTTACAAACTTGCTGCATATAGGTTTTACATCCGTAGAGCATTATCAGTATGTACTGATAGTTATATCAATGAAGAACGTGACAAAATTAAAATTATAGCAAATGAGAATGGTTTTTCAGAGAAGTTAGTCAATAAGTTAATTTATCAACATGAATATCAGGATAACAAACAGCAAGAATTAACAGGAAAACCAACTAAATTTTACAAATTTCAATATATTCCGAAACTTTTTGAGAAATTGAGATATAATTTAAGGAAATATAAGATAAATTTGTTAGCATCCCCTCCAGTTAAATTGAAAGCGTTACTACATAAGAAGATTGATCCCATACCGATAGAAGATTTTGCAGGAATCTATAGAATCCCAGTTACCATAGAAGTAATAGAAAATAGAATGAAATGTTATAAAGTTAAAGACTACATTGGTATGACTTTAAGAAAGTTTAAAATTCGTTTAAAAGAGCATATTGCAGATATAAAATACAATAGAAGTAAAACGGCACTTTCCAGATTAAAACAAGAGCAGTCGATTAAAATAGATTTTGATAAAGCTAAAATAATTAAATCTACATCCTCCTTTCATCAAGCAATAATAAATGAATCCATAGAAATTTTATCCAGAAAAGTTAAGACATGCAATGATTCGTTATCTTACAATATCCCTAATCACCTCAACATCTTCATGGATTGGTGTGATCAATGGCGCATTAAAATAAACGAATCTAAAACTACTGCTGTTTACTTCTCTAGAACCTTCTCCACTCCAAAGAGATTAACCATCAATAATACTACCATTCCCTGGTCTGAGATGCCAAGTACCTGGGGGTTACCATTGACAAACGCATTACCTTTAAAAAGCATATTCTTAATATCCGCGGTAAAGTCGCCGGGATTTCCAAAACCCTCGCCCCCCTTCTTCGCAGCCACTTACTCTCCATACACAACAAACTCTTAATATATAATGCTTGCATTCTCTCTGTTATCACATATGCATGTCCAATCTGGGGCTTCACTTGCAAAACCAGTATGAACAGTCTCTCTAGTACCCATTACAAACAGCTCCGTTACATCAGGAACGGGTCTAGATGTTAGAAATATTAACCTCATCGAGTAATTTATTTTCAGAAAAACCACTCTTTCACTTCCTCTTCGAAAGAAGGAAAGACCTTCAACATTTTTCTTTCAACGCATAATGAATTGCAGATTGATATTTATGACTACTCAACTTCAAATAAATGTTCCAGAGCTCTTCTAAATTGATAAACTGTTATTATACGAAATAGATTAAAGACTTTGAGAACAATAATTATAAACATTATTATACCGATTTCGTTCTTGCGCTCAAACTATGAAATGTGTATTTTTCCACTGACGTATGCGTGGTTTCGAATGATGTAATGATGAACTATGAACTTATTATTTTTGACTGTAACTTCCTCAGTCTGTAACAAAAATGTAATCGTGAACACACGTGAGCCTGCGTGCTCAGATAAGATAAAATATATAATTCCTAATAATATAACTTTAAATATAAATGTTTAATTGTAATTGTTTGTTATGTATCAGTCTTCATATAATCAAGAATATATAATCGTCAATATGAGAAAGAAGAGAAAGAATTTATTTTGTGTCCAACTACTAATATAATTATTTAGTTTCCAGTGATGGTGATAATACCAACGACTGTGATTTATGTGTCATCTCGGATTATCTTCGGATTATAATTACCAATTGGATATCTGGCGGGTCCCTTTCCGTGGTCCCGACCCGACTCCTTCGGTGGAGGAGGTGACCGGGAGCGGAACAGTGCGCGGGCGCTCCATTGTTTGCGTTCGTTGCGAGACGGGGACAGGAGATGACCGGTCTGGGTTCCTCATCGTGGTCCGCCAGTGGAAGGTATTTCCGGAAGCCGGGAGACGCCTATGATACTAGCCTGGCAAGCTAGTCTAGCCCTGGGTCTCCTCCCTCGTAAGCGCAGGTTCTCTGCGGCGCGAGGATAGGCCACTGATCGGAGTTCCTCCGTAGGTGGTGGAAAGAAATCCCGCACGACCAATCCCAGTGGGTTTTAGATACTGGGGAAAGGCCGGAGCAAATGCCAGCCGGATCTCTCCAAAACTTGACTAAGGAATTGACGGAGGCGGATCGAGCTCTGAAGAGCACGATCGGTGGTGGCTCTGTAGTGCGCTGGGCGTCGGGAGATACGGCATGCAGCAACTATCTGCGACGTTCCAGCGGCAGATATGAAACAGTCGTCCCAGACGACCCCACCGAATCCTCTGCAGCTAGAGCAGTTGTGAGCCGACCTCAACTCTGCGGGAAGCGCCCGACCCAGAGGGACGTTCACTATCCAAAGGTAACCCGTCAGGTTACCGGGGACGAGACCGTACTTTCTGAGTGGGGATTCCCCAACGTGACCCGCAGACCACGAGGAAACGGGCCGGAGGCTGCCGACTAACGCGGCATCGATCAGCCGAAACTCGAGACCTTGGTCCGAAACCCAGTCCGAGCACGTCTCTCGTGCAGCCAGGAATTTCCACACCTGGCGGGCGGACTAGTGGCACGCCTACTAATTTTCTCGTTACTAATCTCGATCGGGTCCGTCTCTTTGGCGCGCTCAGAGGGGGTTTCCACGTCCTCTGGAGTCCGATAGTGGTTCTTTAGGATTCTTCCGTTTTTTGAGTGTAATTATATGTGGATGATCTCGTGGTTCTGGAGTTGTCGCTGGGTTACCGGCTAGTTTCGCCTAGTCGGGTTCAACCTCGCGCCAGACTGCGTAGGGACGACCTATCCGAATCCCGTCTATGGGAAAGAACCGAATTTCCTCGTGGTTCTGGGTCGGAGAGAGGCTTCTCTTGCTCTTTTTTTAGTGCATAACATGTGAACCTCACGGCCGATGAGCCCAGTAGCTTGCTCTTCCATGCATGTCTATGATCGGAAGCCGTGGGAAAGCAAGAGCCGTCGGAGTAACTCGACATATGACCGAGGGACCGTTTCCCCCTATGGGGTTTCGCGAACGAGGCCGTCGGGGGTTCTCTGGCGGTTCATCAGGTGTGTGTTCCACGCGGAAGTTTCCCCAGAGCAGGGTTACTGCCGTAACGACCTATGGGATCGATACCTGGTAAAATGGTCTAGGGTTCGCAGAGGGGCGGCCCATGACCGATCGCAGCGCCGGACGAGACAAAGTCCTGGTGCGTTATAAGCCCTTTAGAAGCTTGGGCGCGATGGTCGGAAGCGTGCCGCGGGCTACCCCCGAGGGCGGCTGGCGGCGCAGGATAGTTTTACCAATTGGATATTAAGCCATGAAATGCACCTTCAGAAAAGGTAAGAAAATTTACCTTATTCTTTTGTCAAAAGTACTTTAATCTTCCAAGACATTTTCGCGCTAGATCAATTTTATCGAACTCCTCCTTCACTAGATACCTCAAAAACTCCACAATCCTCAAGGATCTGAAAACGACTTCACTCAAACATCGCATTAAACACCTTGCGAAAAAATTCTACAGTGACATTCATCACATCCCAAATGAACTCATCTATGAGCTACCTGACTACGATGCTTGCAGTCCATCCAACCGGAAAAAACCAAGGTACTCCACTATTCTTGATGAATAGTCCTTCCGAGCTATAATTCTTATTTTCTCTTTAGTATTTAAAAAAAAATTATTATTATTATATGATTATTTTATTAAATAATTTTAAATTGACTTTTCTCCTAAACTTCTCCTAACATCTTTACTTTACCTCGTCTGGAGTTATTTTTGTTTTTTTGAACTATGAACTATTTTTACTTTTATACTTTAACTAGTAAATTTTCATTATTTTATAGTTATACTTAACACTATCCTATTTTTATGTAGTCAATTGGACTACGGCTAGATATTTCATATGGCTCTCTCAGAATTTGATATACACCTACTCAAAGCCAGGGTGTGCAGTTGCTTCGCAACTTGGAAGCCCATTGAACCTATCACAAGTTCAAGTTCAATTGTGGTATAAACTTTTGCGAATTGTTCAAGACTGAATAAGATTAGCACATCCCTCCCAATTCTTCCCACCCCTAGTGACCTGTTTGTAATGGTTTGACCATTCTTCAACAGAAAACGATGTTTTACTAGTTTTAGACTATTTGTTTTCTGTATGTCTGCGTTTTAGTTTTATAACCCTGATGACGAGCTAAGTTTGCTCGAAAGCGCTAGGTTTTTATCATTGTAAAATACAGTTATGTATGTTTGAAAAACATCTTAAGTAAAGTTTTATTAAATGATGCATATGAGTTTGTGTTGTTTTAAATAATAAATATACAGTAAAGTTATTAAAAAAAATTAATAAGATACATTAACACTTGGCTTTAAAGATTGTATTACTCTCCGGAATTGCAGCAGTTCCGAAGAAAATAAATGATTGCATGCGAAAAGAATTGTATTCGAGATTTTATACTTCATTTGTTATATTTCTTTTTAGTCCAGGCAATAGAGATCCTATAGGATCTACCTGGAAAAATTAATGGCAGTTCTGGAAATCGACTTTCTTTATGTTTTTTAGGTTGCTGAATCCAAATTTGTAACTTCCCACCAAAATTTCCTCCGGCAACCCCCCCAAATTTTGGTAAAATCCCCCCCAAAATAGGTTTTTTTCAAAAAATTCAATTTTTTTATTGTTTTAGGGAAAAAATATCTAGAAATTCAGAAAGTAGACAAAATTTGCAACAAATAAGATATATGACATTATGACGTAGGATGAATGGGGAGGAGGGGGGCTGCCTCGGAACATGCCTCGAGGGGGGCGCGATCATACAGCAACTCGGCAGCTCACCGCTTATCTCCGTATTATTTTTACATGCTTTCAGCGGATGCGACTCTACATCGGCTATATTCGGCCATAGTAAAAGAAAATTCATCAAAGTCCTCGCCCAAAACCCAGATTTGATTCCTCTCGTGCAGCTGTTCCAGACTCCAAATGCAGACCCACACGATATCGCAAAAGCTGGGAATCAATTTTTACTTCGCTTGTATGGTTGCAAAGATAAAAACATGACTTTGAACGCTTTTAGACATCAGTGTTTCATCAAGTCCGCGTATAATAATAAACATAACATTGCTTCTTTACCCCCAACTGAAGCTGCTGCTGAGCAACATTCATTCAGGGTGTACCACCAAGTCCAACTTTGGCGAGGAAATGTTATGGAACCAGAAAAATGGGGCTGGAAAAAAATCAGCTACAGACTATATCCTATCACTAGTTTAAAACCTCCCGCTCCACCAAAGCTTCTAAAGCTTATCTCCTGCAAGTGTAGGAAAGGCTGCCGCGGTGCATGTAGTTGCAAGAAAAGCGGGTTGAAATGTTCCATCATGTGCCTCGAGTGCAATAATTCATGTGAGAATATCCCTGAAGTTATCCTCGAGGACCTGGATGAAGATGATCCACAAGAAGTGGAACTCGAACTGTTGACCGAGAAGATCGATCAGGGTGACGAGAACGTTGAGGAATCATGTGAACCTGAAGGTCCAACCTCTGCAGAGCTTGAAAACACGGATGATTTGTTAGGTTAGTCGATTTTTATACCTTCTTTTTTTTCTTCTCTTTCTTAACATTTTCAGAACATAATTCAACTATTTTTGTAACAAGATTTGGCTAACTATATGCAATTAAAATCGATTGGTTTATCGATCAATCAATTCGTTTTAAAAACGCAATTTGAAACAAATTATATCTTTGCAACGCATGAAATTAATTTTCAACTTGAATAACAAAAAATTCCGTATATTTCAGACACTTGTGAAACCCACGGAACAACATTTGATGAATCTGACAGTGATCATATTGAAAAAAAGGAATCTGGGTCCTCGGCTGCAGTCAAGCGGAGAAGCAGAATTTAAAATTATCTCGAATAATTGGAATAATAATTAGAATAAAAAATAAAAATAGAAAAAAAAGACTCAGATTTGTCATTATTTTTTCAATACTTTTTTTATTTCGTTTCAAAATTTTTCATTAGTAAAGAAAGTTTGGAGGGCAGACGGGGGAGCGAACGTAAACGATGTGAGTGGTTAAGCGGAATTGCGTAGAGTTTAATTACTTTTAAAAATATGAATTATAAAAAAAAAAAATCCCCGCCCCCCTTTGCTCAACAGACGTCTAAAAGAAGGTGTTTTCCAAGTCTCTACTTGCAATGGGTCCAGAATACAATACAGTTCACCTCTTATCTCCGATTTATTACGTGAAATCGGAGATAAGAGGTGAGCTACCAAGAGGCTGTATGATCGCGTCCCCCTCGAGCCATGTTGCGAGGCAGCCCCCCCCCTCCCGTTCATCCTACGTCATAATGTCATATATCTTATTTGTTGCAAATTTTGTCTACTTTCTGAATTTCTAGATATTTTTTCCCTAAAACAATAAAAAAATTGAATTTTTTGAAAAAAACCTATTTTGGGGGGGATTTTACCAAAATTTGGGGGGGGGGGGGGTTGCCGGAGGAAATTTTGGTGGGAAGTTACAAATTTGGATTCAGCAACCTAAAAAACATAAAGAAAGTCGATTTCCAGAACTGCCATTAATTTTTCCAGGTAGATCCTATAGGATCTCTATTGCCTGGACTAAAAAGAAATATAACAAATGAAGTATAAAATCTCGAATACAATTCTTTTCGCATGCAATCATTTATTTTCTTCGGAACTGCTGCAATTCCGGAGAGTAATACAATCTTTAAAGCCAAGTGTTAATGTATCTTATTAATTTTTTTTAATAACTTTACTGTATATTTATTATTTAAAACAACACAAACTCATATGCATCATTTAATAAAACTTTATTTAAGATGTTTTTCAAACATACATAACTGTATTTTACAATGATAAAAACCTAGCGCTTTCGAGCAAACTTAGCTCGTCATCAGGGTTATAAAACTAAAACGCAGACATACAGAAAACAAATAGTCTAAAACTAGTAAAACATCGTTTTCTGTTGAAGAATGGTCAAACCATTACAAACAGGTCACTAACTTCCCACCAAAATTTCCTCCGGCAACCCCCCCCCAAATTTTGGTAAAATCCCCCCCAAAATAGGTTTTTTTCAAAAAATTCAATTTTTTTATTGTTTTAGGGAAAAAATATCTAGAAATTCAGAAAGTAGACAAAATTTGCAACAAATAAGATATATGACATTATGACGTAGGATGAATGGGGAGGAGGGGGGCTGCCTCGGAACATGCCTCGAGGGGGGCGCGATCATACAGCAACTCGGTAGCTCACCTCTTATCTCCGATTTCACGTAATAAATCGGAGATAAGAGGTGAACTGTATTGTATTCTGGACCCATTGCAAGTAGAGACTTGGAAAACACCTTCTTTTAGACGTCTGTTGAGCAAAGGGGGGGGGGGATTTTTTTTTTTATAATTCATATTTTTAAAAGTAATTAAACTCTACGCAATTCCGCTTAACCACTCACATCGTTTACGTTCGCTCCCCCGTCTGCCCTCCAAACTTTCTTTACTAATGAAAAATTTTGAAACGAAATAAAAAAAGTATTGAAAAAATAATGACAAATCTGAGTCTTTTTTTTCTATTTTTATTTTTTATTCTAATTATTATTCCAATTATTCGAGATAATTTTAAATTCTGCTTCTCCGCTTGACTGCAGCCGAGGACCCAGATTCCTTTTTTTCAATATGATCACTGTCAGATTCATCAAATGTTGTTCCGTGGGTTTCACAAGTGTCTGAAATATACGGAATTTTTTGTTATTCAAGTTGAAAATTAATTTCATGCGTTGCAAAGATATAATTTGTTTCAAATTGCGTTTTTAAAACGAATTGATTGATCGATAAACCAATCGATTTTAATTGCATATAGTTAGCCAAATCTTGTTACAAAAATAGTTGAATTATGTTCTGAAAATGTTAAGAAAGAGAAGAAAAAAAAGAAGGTATAAAAATCGACTAACCTAACAAATCATCCGTGTTTTCAAGCTCTGCAGAGGTTGGACCTTCAGGTTCACATGATTCCTCAACGTTCTCGTCACCCTGATCGATCTTCTCGGTCAACAGTTCGAGTTCCACTTCTTGTGGATCATCTTCATCCAGGTCCTCGAGGATAACTTCAGGGATATTCTCACATGAATTATTGCACTCGAGGCACATGATGGAACATTTCAACCCGCTTTTCTTGCAACTACATGCACCGCGGCAGCCTTTCCTACACTTGCAGGAGATAAGCTTTAGAAGCTTTGGTGGAGCGGGAGGTTTTAAACTAGTGATAGGATATAGTCTGTAGCTGATTTTTTTCCAGCCCCATTTTTCTGGTTCCATAACATTTCCTCGCCAAAGTTGGACTTGGTGGTACACCCTGAATGAATGTTGCTCAGCAGCAGCTTCAGTTGGGGGTAAAGAAGCAATGTTATGTTTATTATTATACGCGGACTTGATGAAACACTGATGTCTAAAAGCGTTCAAAGTCATGTTTTTATCTTTGCAACCATACAAGCGAAGTAAAAATTGATTCCCAGCTTTTGCGATATCGTGTGGGTCTGCATTTGGAGTCTGGAACAGCTGCACGAGAGGAATCAAATCTGGGTTTTGGGCGAGGACTTTGATGAATTTTCTTTTACTATGGCCGAATATAGCCGATGTAGAGTCGCATCCGCTGAAAGCATGTAAAAATAATACGGAGATAAGCGGTGAGCTGCCGAGTTGCTGTATGATCGCGCCCCCCTCGAGGCATGTTCCGAGGCAGCCCCCCTCCTCCCCATTCATCCTACGTCATAATGTCATATATCTTATTTGTTGCAAATTTTGTCTACTTTCTGAATTTCTAGATATTTTTTCCCTAAAACAATAAAAAAATTGAATTTTTTGAAAAAAACCTATTTTGGGGGGGATTTTACCAAAATTTGGGGGGGTTGCCGGAGGAAATTTTGGTGGGAAGTTACAAATTTGGATTCAGCAACCTAAAAAACAAAGAAAGTCGATTTCCAGAACTACCATTAATTTTTCCAGGTAAAATTCCCTGTTGCCTGGACTATTTTAAAACACAGTGAGGGGAACTTAGTACAACCGTACAAGTCCTCACCCGCTATTTTAAACCATACAGTTAAGATGCCTAATAGGTGCCGAACAGGTGCCGAACAGGTTGAGGCGGTTTCATGGGCTACCTAGTTGCGATCAACTTAACGCCCAGGCGAATGAAAGTAAACTGTATTTTAAAGTGAGCCAGTGAGAAGAGTATAGAGATTACAAAATGTAATTAAAATAAGTTAATAAAAAAGAAGAAATTTAAGGATAAAGTCAAAAAATTTTGAAAAGAAGGAATAGCTGCAGTAAAAATACTGCTGTTAAAGAGTTTAAAAATAGGGTTCGGACAGGTTCGAAAAAACAAAGCAAAATGCCAGCTAGGAAAAGGGGGCAAAGCAACAAATAAAAAAAAAGACACTTTTCAGTGACCATACAAAGTATAATAATTTAGAATTTTGTATAACATTTTTTTTTTTCCAAAAAGGTAGAGAAAAAATTGAGATTTTAAGAATGACAGCCCAGAAGGCGCCTATTAGTCGGTGAGGTTAAACTCGTTAGCGAATATTTCAAGCTCATTGATGATAACAGTCATCTTATCTATTGGGTTTTTGCATTTTTTGATTTTCTGAGCGATTTTTTGAATGCTTTTGAGGAGTTTGGAAAGTTTAAGGATTTCTTTCAAGTCGTTGAAGGTTTGGAATATTTCATTTATGGGGTTCGGGTTAGGGGGTGGGGTATTTTGAGAAGTGCTCTCAGGGTTAGTGGAATCAGAGGGTTCCTGTATAGCGTCGTCAGTGACCTTTTGGGAGTTACTATTATTAGCCGTAACAGTATAGTTAAAGTTTTTGAGAATTTCTACAAAGTCGGAATTTTCATTGGGAATTTTATTTTTAGTAGTATGATTTTTAGCCTTGTTCTTGGTATTTTGGGGGTTTTTCGGGCAGCCCCTGTACGAGGCAGGGTGCGTGCCACTGCAGTTCGCACATTTAGGAGTAATTTTGCCCTTGTATGGGCAGTC
Organism: Maratus michaelseni; assembly: GCA_963931845.1. Classification (NCBI taxonomy): domain Eukaryota; kingdom Metazoa; phylum Arthropoda; class Arachnida; order Araneae; family Salticidae; genus Maratus; species Maratus michaelseni. The sequence goes on along the minus strand of OZ007600.1, from coordinate 58,586,858 downwards.
AGTAGAGAGGTGAATTTCGGAGCATTTAACGCATTTTGGGGTGAAATTACACGTTTCAGATGCGTGACCGTACCTTTGGCAACGATAACACTGTTTAACTTTGTTGAAGTTGCGATATTTTTCGATTGTGACGCTAATGTCACATAATTCCTTGATTTGAAAAATCAAGTCAAAGTCGTTGTGTGGGAGAACGTTGACCACATAGAGGGGCATTGCTAGCCCCGTTTTTCTGCTTTTCATCATAGCGGCACGAGTAGCTTGGAAGCCGCGATTTTTCAAGTCGTTTATGATAAGTTGGGGGTCGGTATTGGGGGGGGGATGCCGCGAACACAAAGTTTTTTGGGTCGCATATCCTTAGGGGAAATAGTAGTATATTTTAAGTTTTTGCTAGAAAAGTATCGCTGAATTTCCCTAAATTGATGACCGGTTTTAGGCTGGATTTTTAGGAGATCATTGTTGAGACTCACTTTAGGAGCGTTGTCATCATTAAGATTTTTTAAGTCCTGAGTGATTTTATGCCACTCGTTGTCTAAGATTTCAATATATATGGGATAAACGATTTCTTTAGGTGATTCAGTATCAGTTGCTTCCATTTCGGAATTTTGGCTGTCAGTTTGATTTTCTAGATTTTCAGAGCTATCGATATTCGCTTCCGATGGTAAATCAGAGTATTTATTTTGAAGCGGAATTGAATTATCCGTTTCAGAGATTTTCCTTTTGCGGAAAGTTTTTTTGGGGGAAGAAAATTTGGAGAATGGAGGGAAAATTCGGAGAGAAAGATTGGGGTGAGTTTTACGATAAAGAGTATCAATCTTTTGTAATTTAGCCGAGTAATCTTCATAATCTGTGAAATTTAGAAATTTATGAAAACCGGAGTTAAGGGGTAATAAAGGATCTGGCTCACTTAGCATAGTCGTGGCAAATTGACAAAGATTAGTTACCTCTTCGTTTAAGCAACTGTCAGTCTGGTTGTCAGGCCTTTGTAGAGTTTGTCTGATATAGTTGTCTATGCGATGAAACATATCACGCAAGACTTCGTTGGCAGGTTCGTCAATCGAGGGATATTCGTTGAAAGTACCGAGGAAATCCGGCGGCTCAGTGCCATCGACAATCCTGGGGATGTTGTCTTCCATGTCAATATCGAAGGAGATCGGTTCTTTGTCCATGATCAGGCTAGGAGTAGTACCACAGGCAGTTCGTCATAAAGTCCTGAAAAGGACACCTACACTGCTCAGGGTATTGTGCCGTAGAAGGTCGGAGCTAACCGGGTGAACGTGTACGCAAGTACGAAACGCTTCCCCCTACGTCTTCACTCTCTGAAGTCAACCTCCGTTGTGTTGTTGTGTGTGTTCTGTTTCAGCAGGGTGAGCCCAGCGTTCTCAGATGGATTTTAGATTTTTCCCTAGACTATCAAAGTAAAATTCCCTAGATTTCCCTAGATTCACAAATCACGTGACTTGAGAAGAATACAGTATTTTGATTGGTTCGCGTTGGCACTGTGTTATATGACAATAAACATGTAAAAAGAAATATCATATGGCAGCAACAAAAGTGATTTTGTCCGCATAAATGTTTACAAATTTATTGGTAAAAGTACCTAAACAGTATAAAAAGCAAGGTTTATAAGAAGAAAATCGAAATAATGTGTAGCTCCGCCCTAAATCCCTCCTCCTTTTCTTTTTTTAATATGTTTTATATATATTTGTAAATATTTAAATGTGATACCCATCGCACAACTTGAAGCTAAATAAATATACATGACATGATCAACCATAAGGAATATTTAACACACACAAATAAGTGTTAAAAAAAGTTCTTTTAATAAAATTTAAAAAAAAATCATTGCTTTCACAGAATGAGGTATGGATATGTTTTTAACTTTTTAAGATTATATATCGTTTTTTACACAATATTTCACTGAAATAAATTTTTAAAAAACTACTAAATTATAATTATTTAGTATCCCTAAAACATATTTTTAATTCATAAAATACGGTGCAACGATTTTTAAGAAAAGAGGCTTTTTGCAATATTCACAAATTAGATATTCTAAGAGGCTGAATGACAAAATAAGCAGTGCCCTTAGCTGGAGCAATTCACAACTATAAGTCCAGGTGGTGATCATTTATTAGCCATATAGGATTCCGAGAAACGAAAGAGAGGTGCGATATTACTATTTCCGAACTCCCCCCCTCCGCGTTAACCAAAGAGTTGCTTTGAAGACTTCTCTCATCCTTTTACTTCCTTCTTTCATGTTCATTCTCAGAAAATGCCAGAAGACTAAAAAAAAAATTTCCCTTATCCCTAGATTTTGGAAAACTATTGTCAACAGTCTTCTGAAAATTCCCTAGAAATAAGAAAGAATTCCCTAAATCCCCAAATAAACTTGAATTTCCCTAGATCTAGGGATTTTCCCCTAGATCTGAGAACTCTGGGTGAGCCTAATAGTAATTACAGGAATTGATTTATTAAACCAATAACTATCTAATTTTACCGGCTTCAGTAGAATACTTTTATCCTTTTGTCATTGTGTTAATTTATGTAATAACAAATGCAAACTTTCAGAATTCATTCTCATTGGGTGTGTTTCGATGTGTTTAAAGTGTAATTATATTTTTTCAAAAGAGCTAAACAGACAGAATTTTCCGGATGACCCGATAATTTCCCTATACATGCTAACGCTGCTCTGCCTCATGTAGAGGAATTTACTGCGTAAAGCCCTGTTTACGTAGTATAGGCCAGAGCGAGCAAGGAAAAAATATGTTTATAAAAAGGTTTCTGTAAAGCGTGGTGGTTGTGGATCTCTTGTTGATAGGAAAATGTCTGACAAAACTATGATCTAATTCTGTCATATTCTTTCATGTGTTCAAATCACAATCGACTCTTTTTTAAATATTTTATTATCCACTTGAGTTCCGAAAACAGTATAATATAAAAAAGAAATTCTAAACATAAATATGTAACGAACAGTTGAAGAATCACTTACTTTTTTATGCATTGATATATAAATGAAAATGTATACAAATTTCCATTGTTGTTCATTGACAATTTCATTATTCTAGATTATTTTTAACACAATTATTCAAATTGGCAAAGAAATCATATGAGATGTAATTTTCCTTTTTTTTTAATTGCACGAAAAATGTCCGTGCCAGGATTCGAACCTGGGAACTCTTTGCTGACTCCGCCATGCTCTACCAACTGAGCCATCCCGGTCGAATCTGGAGGATGTAATTCATACAGTTAACCTTACTGATCATAGCATCTGGTCTGATATCTGAATCAGCTCAGCAGAATAAATCGCAGGTAATTTGGAACTCCAGTAAACGCTGGATACGTGATTACACTAGATTAATTTTAACACAATTATTCAAATTGGTAAAGAAATCATATGATACTCATAATTTCATTGTTGTTATTTCTAAATTTCAGTACCGCACATCTTTTAGATGTTCATTATCTTTCTTAAATGACAGCCTATGTGCCGAAAATTTCGAGCTGTAACTTTATCCCCCCCCACCCCCCACCCCCGTATGTGCAATCTGTTTAAACTGTACGTCAGAACCACATTAAAACGTCTTTATAACTCTACTCCACCCCTCTACAGTGCCTAGAATTAGATAGTGTTGTTATCGGCGTCAAAATTATACTTCAGAAATAGAGGACGCCGATAGATGGCGCCAGTGTTCTCGCCGCGGCTATGGTAACTTTCGTTTTTACATACACATCATTGTAAATCTATTTTTTTCTGTAATAAATCAGTACTTTAAAATGCTCTAGATAAAAAATAAACAAGGAAAAAAATTCTAATAATGAAAATACAGTTGAAGAGAAATGTAATTGATTTCATAACAACTAATTGTAATGAACTCAAACAGTTACAAACTTTATCATAGGACAATGTTTTTCTTCCTACAATATTTAGTTATTTCTAAAATTGGATAAATACAATACAATATATTGGATAAATACATTATACTATGATGAATTCTTGCAAAAACATGTCCCTATTTTGACAACTTTTTAATCGGTATTCATTATTACATAACTTGTTTACATCCAGTTAACAAACTAAGAGTAAATTGAGTTGTTAAAAATTTCTGATATTTCAGAAATTTAGTTTAGGGTAAAATAATTTAAGGTATACTAGCAAACATCAAACAAGAAATTAATAATTCTTTCAAATCTAGAAAAAAAAATAATTACTCCCCTGAAAGTATGACAAGAATGCATTTTCTTTAAATTGGGGTACCCACACAGCACACTTGGTCCCAGTGATGTCTCGAGTACATCGCAAAGTCTCATTATCATCACGTCTCTGTATGATGTACATGAAACATCTCTGAGATAACAAAACAGGCTGCCACTGAGATGTATCTTTGCGATAGCCTGGAGACGCAAGCTGCCGTTTTCGCCCATGCGCAAATACGCGATGGTCATTCACGCATGTGCGAGCTAAATAGCGTCTAATGCAAAGCGAATTCATAGTGAAGGATGTGTATGCATGCCATGTTGTTTGCTGTGTGTTTGATTTCTGTCTTTTTTTTCTATTTGAGTGACGTTTCTTCAGTTTTTAGGAAAAAATCAAATAACTATGGTTATTCTTGAAGACTAAGCGTACATATAAATGATTATGTTAATATAATCAGGCTTGATAACTGCACTTCCTTTCGCAATTTTAAAGTAGATTGCTGTTTGCATTATTTTTCATATCCAGAGGAACTCTCAAAAATATTAATCTTCAAATATAATAATAAAAACTTGTCATAATAGAAAAGTTTGTCATAGCAAAACATATTAAAAACGCTTTGCGATGTTAGTTATTTTATTTACATGTGATATTTTCAGCTTTTAGGTATCTAAATAAAATTTCTTTTTGCTGTTTACCTTTTGTACTTTATTTAGATTTTTTTATGTTAAAATTGTTCATTGCAATTCATTGCAAACATCATAAAACATTTATATTAATATATATGAATCTACAATTTCGAGTAATGGTCTATTCTAATAAAAAATAATAGTTTTATTTGCAAAAGTTGAGAGATCATGAAAGGTAAGTGTTATAATTTATTAAACTTTATTATCGTGTTATATATTTATACATTTTACATTTTCTTAAATATATTTAAATGTCTTATAAAGCTTATTCTGCAGTTTTATTTAATGTATATTAAAGAAAAATGTGTTGCGAGTTTTAAGTAAAAAATATAATAAAACTGTAGAAAATTAACATTTTACATTATCCACCATCCATGCAATACTAAACATTTTTTTTTTTTTTTTTTTTTTTTATGGTAATTGTGTAAACAATGCAATGAGTCAGTATTCAAGTTGCATGCACTTTTGAACTTTTTTTCGGTATAAAAAATAATAATTTTAGTCTCTTATTTAATGTAAAAATGAACCATTCATTCAAAAATAGTTATATAAAGTTTAGAATTTGTTTTGTTCCTTTTTAAAAGGACTATTTAATTTTATTTTCTTAAAAGAGTATTGCTTTTTACAAATATGTACAGTTCAGATCTGTGAGGATTAAGTCTTAAGGATTAAGATTATTACATCAGTGAAATTACTATGTATTCTTAAAAACTGAGAGTGCATCATAAGTTGAAATTTATTTCATCTATTTGTGCTGGGAGGGGGGGGGGGGGCTGTTTTTACAATGACATGCAGTGTTTTCTTAAAATTAAACACAGAATATATTTGTTAAATTGTGAAGATTTAGGTAGTAATATCTTTAAGGTCAGATAAAAAAATAATAGTAATAAAGATAACTTCAGTTTCTCGATGGATTTTACATTATATGCTCATATGCTGCAGGATTATTTTAGAGGCTGCATTAGTTGTGTTTGTTTAAATTATTATTCTAAAGTTATGTACTACCAGAATTAAAGATAATTTTAAATATGCATTAAAAATAGGACATCAATGTGGGGAAAGAAAAAAAAAAAAAAGGCACATTTGTATCAATATATATTTGTGCTATACAATAGGGACATCAAAGTTTTCTCATTTCTGTAAATGCTCGCTAAATATGATTTGATAGAAAAACATAGCAATATTTTAATTTAAACCTGGTTTGTATAATAAGGTTGGTTTATTTATATTTTAATATTATTCATGAATTTATTTTTGAGCAATGAAAAAATAAATTTAAACATTTCATTATGCATTTTAAAACTATTTAAAGTTAAAAAAATATTTAACACTGGCATGAGGAATTATTTTTAGAAACATGTTGTTTTATCGAGATGATAAAGTTCTTTAATTCTAATACAGCACATGTTGATTTCTAGTCAATGAAGAAAATTTTTAAAATTTGCATATTTGGTATACATCAGAAAATTTTCTCAGCATTTAGCACAGATTGCTTTTAAATAATTGAAATTAAAACAAATATAATAATCAAATTCTATCTGTATTAAAGGATGTAAAATTTGTTTGTATGAAAAATGATTGATTCATCAATAGCATTTTATCGATTCAAAGAAGCAATTTTTTAATATTAAACTGAATTATTTTAATCTGTAGGTATGTGGAATTTTATGATTAATAAAGTAATTATTAATTTCTGATACCATAGTACAACAAACTGCAAAGTTTAACCCTTTTCACTCCAAATACTCTGCTGGAAAAGGGGGGGGGGTCAATATTCAATAGATTGCTTTTAGTAAGAGATTAATATATAATTTTCTATTACTGTTAATCATGATTAACAGTTGATCTTCATGAAATGCAAAATGTTTGCATTAAAAAATATGATTTTTTAAACAGTTGAGTTTGAACCAGTAAAATTCATAAATTGAAATAGTGACACATATGATATAATGTAAGCAGCCACAGGAGTGTTAAAAATAAAAAGTTGTCTTAGTTTCGGTTTAAAATGGATGAGAAAAATTGGAAATAAACATTGAATAAGTATATTGTATGAGTTTTGATTTTTAAGAAAAATTCATCAACTATGAACTAGAATGGAGTTTAGTCTCATCAAGTAAATTTCAATACATACACACATTAAAAAAAGTATTGATTATAAATTTTACTATGCAAACACAATTCCAATAATTTAGGTACCCAGAATACAAATGATACAAGTCTATGAAAGCTAATTTTTTAGAAATGTAAACAAAAATTTAGAGTAGAATGGTAATGTCCTGGAATGAATTGGGATAATAAAGCAACGTTGTTCATACTTAGAAAGAACATAGTCATTAAGCACTTTTTCAGCAAATTTTCATCTTTGAATCAGATGTATTCTGGATGCCTCAATAATCATAATGAAAGTTGTCGAGTTGTCACACAAACTTCCAGAAAAATAAAAACTAAAAATCCTGCTTCATATATAGATTATGAAACACTTTCCAACATTTCCAGAATACTTTACCAATTAATAAAGTGGAAGTTGATGTGTAAGTAAACAATTTTGGAAACACATAACAATTTTGAAAACCCAATTTCAGCAATTATTATCAATAAAATATTTGCATTATTTTGTGCAGTCTTGTATATGATCTGTAGATTTGTATATATACTACTTAGTATGTTAAAATTTAGTTCAGTTAGGAAACGCATAGCACAGTTGAAAATTCCCCTTCAGCAATTTCCATCAATAAACAGAAATGTACCCGAATTCTTTGCTCACTACCCCCCTCCCCCCAATCACTGAAACTATTATAAATATAATAAAACTGTATTAGTCATTGATATTTTTGCATAATATCCTCATGAAAGTATTGTGATTATACATGTGACAGACGTCATTTATCATTTAAACATTCTCATTACAAAATCAGCAGGAATATTTTAATTTAAACCTGATTAGTTTAATGATGTTTGAGTTTTTTTATTGATATTATTCATATTTTTATTGATATTATTCATAATTTTTTTTTCATCAATGAAAAATAAATTACAAATAAATAAATTTAAACTTCTCATTAGGCATTAAAACTATTGAAAGTTACAAAATGTTTAACATCTACATGAGAAATAATTAATGAATTATTATTTACTAGAAACATATTGTTCTATCCACATGATAATTGTGAAATTTTACAAATTTGGAAATTATCAAAAAATTTCCTCAGTAATTACCACAAATTACTATTGAATAATTTAAATAAAAATAATTATTGTAAATATTGAAATTACATCTGTATTAGAGGATGCAAAATTCTTGTACATCCAAAAAGATTTTTATAATATTCAGAGAAGCATATTTTGAAACTTGTTTAGCTGAATTATTTTAATCAGCAGATATGTGGAATTTTATGATTAATCAAGTAATTATTGATTTATAATATTATATTATAGTACAGCGTACTACAAAATTACCCTTTTCACCCCAAAGACTCTGCTGGAAGGGGGGGGGAGGAATTGATATATTCCTTAATAAGTTTTCTTAATAATACTAAAGAAATTAATACGTAACTTTTGATTTAAAAAAAATAAATTAAGCATGCAAATATTGTAACGTGTAAGAGTTAACATTTTATGACAATCTTTTCTTAATCATAATTAACAAATGATTTTCATCAGAAGTAAAATGCTTGCATTCAGTAATATGAGTTTATTTTTTATTTTTTAATAATTAAGTTTGAACCAGTAAAATTCATCGATTGAAATAGTGAAACATATATGATGTAAAACAAGGAATATTTAATAAAAGGGGTTGAATATAATTTCTGTTTAAAATAGCTGAGAAAAAAAAAAAAACATCGAATAAACACTAATACAATTCTTTGTCTTACACTATTATATAATATTATTACTCATCATAAATCATGTATTGCATGAGTTTTCATTAAAAAAGTGTGTAATGAGAAATTCTTGAATTATGTATTAGCATGGTTTTATCTCTACAGTAAATTCTAATATCACACATGCATTTTTAAAAAAGTGATTACCAATTATAAATTTTACAATGCAAATACAATTCCAATAATTTAGGTACCCAGAATACAAATGATACAAGTCCAAAAAACTTATTTTGAGAAGTTTAAACAAAGATTTAGTTTAAAATGGTAATGTCTTGGAATGAATTAGGATAATAAAGCAACTTAGACTGTTTATACTTAGAAACTTTAGAATACACACTCTTTCACCAAATTTTTAACCCTGTATCAAATTTGCTGAAAGAGTGTTTTCAAAAAGTATTCATTAAAAGTGTATTCTGGATGCCTCAGTTCTCAGATATAGACATATCCTAAGAAAGTTGTCACACAAACTCACAATACAATAACACAGTTGTATTTCTATGTCATTAAAGGATGGAAGATTTTATTAAATGCAAGATGATTTAGGAACAAAGAAGAACTTTTTGACATTTACTTGGGCTTGCTTAAGTTAAGTGGGACCCTGCAGTATGAATTATTTACTAACAAAGTATTTTACTTATGCAATGTCTTTTTAGGTAGATTTCGTAAGAAATACTACCTATTACATTCTTCCCTAAGTTGGAATTTTTGCAGATCTATGCCGATCATGACTCCCAGAACCCCAAAGCATCCCTAGTTCAAAACTTTATCTGTCTATATACCTATGTCACTTTTTTATGGACACAATAACTGCAATAATTCTGCACAAATCGCTTCCAAACTGATACATAAAATCAAGGGGCATAAAATCTCGGTCAAGTTCGTTAATGGAAAAAATCGAACCTGGGGGGGGGGGCTTTTTGTGAAAACAAAAAACCCCCTATAATTTCTTAGTTATGATACGTATCGAATCCGTTTAAAGTTATTATTACTTCTAGGAGAAGGGCCGAAAATGTATGTAGGACAGATTTTTGATATAATTATAAATGACCCCAAGGGGGGGGGTAGGGGGTGTTTTAGAAGACAAATATTCATAACTTCGTCAATTTACAAGATATCAAATCCGCTTAAATTTATTATAAATCCTCTTAATATTATCTAAAACTTTTATATTGACAAGTTTTTTACAGGACCAACCCTTATAGCAAAAAAAAAATAAAACAAAAAAAAATCCCTGCCGGCTCCGCCTGCAAACAAGTTATTTTTCGAAGTAGGCGGTTCCAACTTTCGCCTCTCTTCGAAACTGATACATAAAATCAAGGGGCATAAAATCTCAGTCAAGTTCGTTAATGGGCAAAATCGAAGCAGAGGGGGGGGGGGGGGCTTTTTGTGAAAACAGAAAAAAAACCATAATTTCTTAATTATGATTCGTATCGAATCCTTTTCAAGTTATTATTACTTCTAGGAGAAGTGCCGAAAATTTATGTATGACAGATTTTTGATATAATTAAAAATGGTCCCAAAGGGGGGGGGGGGAGGGGTTTTAGAAATAAAAAATTCACAACTTCGTCAATTCACAAGATTTCAAATCCGCATAAATTTATTATAAATCCTCTTAATATTATCTAAAACTGTTATATTGACAAGTTTTTTATAGGACCAACTCTTATAGCAAAAAAAAAAAAAAAAAAAAAAAAAAAATTAAAAAAAAAAAAAAAATCCCTGCTGGCTCTGCCTGCAAACAAGTTAGGTTTCGAAGTAGGCGGTTCCAACTGACGCATTCTGGCTAAAAGGTCATTTCTTCCGCAATTCCCAACAAATAGGCGACCCACGGTCTGCGTCTTCGAAATCTACCTGTGCCTGTAGGCCGAGCCGTCAGGGATTTTTTTGTAAGTGTATCGATTACAAGTTTAGTATGTAAACACAAGTAGAATAATTTATATACCCAGAATAAAGCCATACAAGTCCATCAAAACTAATTTTTTGACATTTAGAGTAGGGTAGTACAGTCACTCAAACTGTTAAATATACTTAGGAAAAATAGATTATTGAGAAAGAAGAAGAGTACTGTTTTCAGATTACTTGTATTCAATGTGTTTTCTCATATTATAGATAACTCTTAGGAAAGTTCTTAAAACATGAATTTCCAATTCATTACTAGAATGCATTTCAGTTTTATTAGAGGATGCAAGAAGTTGCAGGATTCAGAGAAGGGAAGTTTTGATATTACTATGACTATCTTGAATTGAAAAATAACAGCAATATGAAATTGAGTTATTTTGCAATACCTTTGAATAACAGTCACACCTTGGGTAATTAATTTGATTTACAAGTAAGTGAGGTCCTTAAAAGTAATTTTTTTAAAATTAGAGAAAAATACAGCAACAAAAAAGTCAGGGTAAATTTACATATCAGCAGGTCATCCCTATTTCCGACTAGTAATTTTAATTTTATTTAGGATATAAATTTGTTATTAAATAAGATTAAGATTGGTAATCAGAAGTAGTGGTAACAATTTGAGACCTGTAGATGTTACAATGTGACGTCGCATAGGTGTTGCACTGCGATATTGCTGAAAAAGGATATTCGCACATTTCCAGAACATTTCTGAGACCATCTGTGCGATGTAGTGTAGACATTAAAATGCAATGTTTCATAGATATCGCAATGTGATACCTCATAGATGTTGCACTGCGACGTCACTGAAAAAGGACATTCGCACATCGCCAGAACATCTCTGAGACCATCTGTGCTATGTACTGTAGATGATAAAATGCAATATCGCACAGATATCGCAATGCGATGGCTCATAGATGTTGCAATGCGACGTCGCTGAAAAAGGACATTTGCGCATTGCCAGAACATCTCTGAGACGTTCCGCGGGACATCACAACGTCGCAGTGCGATGTATATGCGACGTTCTAGAGATGAAAGTGTGCTGTATGGGTAGATGTGCCAATCATCCTTAAAAAAATATTTAAAAATTATTTTTGATTAATAGTTATTATATATATATATATATATATATATATTAATATTACATTAAGCTATCAACAATATTTAACCATTCTCATACTCACACTTCCCAATGTGAATCAAAATTTTAATAACAGAAATAAATCAAACACTTTTAATTCCAGTAATAGACATCCTACAAAAACTAATTACATTGATTTTGTGAATGTATTTAAAACCATCATTGAATGAAAGCATACTAATGAAACAAAATAGTCATGTTAAAATAAATTTTAAAGTTAGGATATCAATAATTAATAAAATATTTATGATAATAATTCATTGTTTAAATTATTTATTGTCATTATCACAAGATAAATATTTTAATTATTTTAGATAGAAAAATTAAAATACTAAATTAAAAGAAATTGAGCAAATCTTCTTTCCCTTCAATAGTGTATTTGTAATTCCCCTCAATAAATCGCTCATCAAATGCGATTCACATTAGAGTCCTGCATCGGGTTGGGTTACCCGCACCCGACCCGTCCCACGGTTCGGGTCGGGTTGGCGCTTTATTTTTTTGTTGAGGTTCGGGTTCGGGTCGGGTTGACTTCTACTTTTTGCTGCGGGTCGGGTTGACATTCACTTTTTCGGATTCGGGTTAGGTTTTTACTCTTGCAGGTCGACTTCAAATGAAATTTGCGGGTTCGGGTCGGGTACAACCCGACCCGTGCAGGACTCTAATTCACATGCAACTTAATATTGGTTCAGATCTTTATCGGCACGAGGAATGACTTTTAACCATTTTTTAAATTAGTTTTTGTCTTTGGGAGGGGGGGGGGTGGGGCTGGGATAGAGTTATTTTAATTTTGTTGCTTTTATATCCACTAGTATATCCAGGAACGAAGCATGTTCGATCAGCTTTTCTTTTCTTAGTATTTACAGATTTATCCATACTGATTTATCATTAAACAGGCATAATATATGTTTACTTAAAAATATTATAGCAATAGAAACATTCGTATAGTTTGTTTGAAAATACAGCGTTAATTACATTGAAACTAACATTAGGATCAAGCCTGGTAAATGAAACTTCAAACGTTAATAACGGCGGTGGGAACTCGACGCCCTCTCGCGGAGAAACTGGTTTTCCTCCTGTTAGGGGCATTTTTTTTTATTGCGGTTGTATTGGCGATAAGCACACTACTTATTTCTAGGCACTGTAACCCCTCACACCTTTTATGTTTAAACCCCGCCCAATGTCAATGTGATGTTCTTTCATTTGTAATGAAGACATGATACAAAAATTTAGCGATATAAAGTTTTTCGAAGTTTTGTCTTCAGTTCTTGCTATATATTAGTGTAACAAGTATAAAGTTAATCACTGAAAAGTATTTCAAATAATAAATACCCATGTATGGTAATATGCTGTAGTTTTATTAATATGAGGGTACAGGGACACCAGCTATTAGCGTACCGCACTCATCTGGAAAACTCAAAATATCATAGAAAACACATTTTAAACAAACGCTCAAATATAAAAATGTATATCTGAATACTTGACCTTGTATAAGATCACCGTACCCAATACCATATATATAATAAATATCGATGATTTGATATTGTGTAATGTCATAAAAAAATGTACTCCGCAAAATTCCTATCGCAGACCATAGTGATAAGAAAATAAAATGTGATGTTTAAGGCGATGTATCGACAAGCTTTAAAAGCGAGTCTGTGTAACTCCGCTTTAAAAATGTTCACCTTTTTTTCTGCATTCTTACTTTGTATATGTTTATATTGGAACCGATCGCACATTTTTACGATACATATTATATAAGTGCACACGTTGAATGTTTGTAAAAAAATGGCTTTCTCTCTGAACATGATATATATATATATATATATATATATATATATTATTATCATATTAATTATAATCGTTTTTTGTCATATTTGTTACTAACAAAAAACTAAGAAAAAAAAGTAAGACTTTTTAAACTCTAAAACATATTTTAATTTTATGGAATTCAGTGCAGCAAATTTTTGAGAAAGTGGCTTTTTCTGAAATTCAGATAATATATGTATATATATTAAAAATATCATTATTTATAAGCGGCTGTTAACAGGAAATTTATTGCCGGCTAAAGAACAACATCTGAGAAAAAAGTATAAAAGTAAAAATACATTTTTTAAGCATTCAACGTGCCTCTTGAAACTCACGCCTAACTTTTTGACTGCAATTCATGTTTTTTCCCAAAAATTTCCCTTACAATATATTCAGTTGGCATGGGCACCGACCCCGATTATGAAAAATTCATTGTTTCTCTTAAGCATGGTAGAAAGCGCAAGCTAGTGAATTTATAAAAAAGTATATGTTTTGCCCTGTTTCTTTTTTAAGATAGGGCAACAGAAAAGAAAAAAAAAAGAAACTTTATTTAAAGTACCTTTTTAAGATTTAGATTTCTAAATTGATTTCTCAGCGTACAATCGTAAATTAATTAATATTAAACTATTAATTGTTAAAAGGTTTTTTTTTTTTTTAAATATATCTCTTCATATTTTATTTATAATTTATTTTATACTTTTTAGTCTTTAAAATGTTTCATTCTTTGTGTTTCACAGCCATTTGGCAGATTTTGGCGACTGTTTATTGACGCAGAATTAAACCAATTGTTGTTTCAACTCATATACGATTGTACGAGTTACAAAGAATACTTAGCGACTTATTAACTGTAGCGGGCGAACGGAAGAATGCCTTAAAATTAATGTATTAATTTATAATGCAGTTCTAAAAATATTAAGATGTTGTATTGTCATCGAAAGCATCCCTTTTGAACGTAATTTTTATTATTTTTACCTATCAGGAAGTGGTTAAAAGTCGATAACAAAATGCATCTTTACATACAAAATCCATGTTGAGTTAACCCTTTCAGGGGCAAAGTACTTATGTTTCTAAAATGTTGAAATCATTGAGCCACACCGGGATTCAACAGCAAATTTATTTCCAAATGAGTAAAATATTTTCCTCACGTATATTATAAAAGTAAAAGTAGATAACAAAATTGCATCTTTACATACAAAATTCATGTTGAGTTAACCCTTTCAGGGGCAAAGTACTTATGTTTTTAAAATGTTGAAATCATTGAGTCACACCGGGATTTAACCCCTTAGCGACGAGCGTCCTTTACAGAATTTTTAATCTTTTACCACCGGTTTTTCAAAACAGAAATTTTCGCTTAATTGAATCGCAGAAATGCTGTCATTAAATTTTAGCTCACATTCTAATCCCCCCCCCCCCCCCCCCCGTACAGGAAAAAGAAAAAATTATGAATCTGAAAATCCAATTCCCTTCAAAAATAAATTCGGAAATCTAAATTCCGAAGCTAATCTTGATAACCATGATCTTATGGATCAGGAATCTGCTCAAGATGGTGCTGCAAGCACCGATGTTGAATGTTCAAAAAACGACAAGCACCCCTTCTTTATTGAATTCAAAGATATGGATTGGCGCAAAGTCGCTCAAGCGATAAAAGCCCTTGATTCTGATAATCCTCCTCAAGTCAGCCTCTCCGGGGAACTTCTAAAAGTTCTACCCAAATCTGTCAGCCAATTTAGAGATATCCAAAGATACCTAACTGACAAACATATGAATTTCAACACCCTTAACTCAAAAGAACTTCGACCAAAAAAAATCTGTATTAGGGGAATCCCCCCTAACACAGACCCCCAACTTATTATCGAAGACCTTGGTAACCATGGATTTAAGGCCACCCGAGCCGCCATGCTTAAGAGTCGCAAAACTGGCAGAGGTATGCCAATTTACATGGTCAAGGTCCTCCCTTGCACTAACTTTGAGAAGATCTATAAAATTGAGGAACTTTGTGATATAAGTGTTCGTATTGAATACTTCAGAAACAACAATAACCCAAAACAATGTTACCGCTACAAACGGTTCGGACACGCCTCCGAGACGTGCAGCCTAACACCAAAATGTCTTAAATGCTCAGAAGAGCACCTCACTGATAACTGCCCCAAGACAGGTAAAATAATTCCAAAATGTTCCAATTGTAACGGTGCCCATCCGGCATCATACAGAGGTTGCCCAAAAAATCCAAACAACATTAAGAAAAAAAATACCCCAACACTCAACACCAAAACAAAACCGCAAAACCAAAAACCAAATATAATTGCTGACATCGCAGACATTTTTAAACCCTACAATTACACCATTCATGATAAACCAAACGATATTAACAACAGTGAGACCACTACTGACGTTAATAACGATATCCAGGAAGCCCCAGTTGAGGACACTTCCAGTTACACCAAACAAAATAAAACACCACCTGTTATACAAAATAATTATACAAACACATTCAAAGATATGTTTGACACCTTCAAAGACATGAAGGAACTTCTCCAAATTACCAAACTCCTAAAACATTTAAAAAACATCGCCATCAAATCAAAAAATTGCAACAACCCATTCGACAAAATGTATATCATAGTAGAAGAATTAGACGCCTTTTCTACGGAGCTCAACATTACCAATTATGAATAATTACAATAACAAAAATTTCTCTTCTCTTCTTATTTTCTCCTGGAATTGCCAATCATTGCAACCCAGGATTAATGAACTCCGCTCCTTTATTTCCATTAATCCACAAATCGATATACTCTTAATCCAAGAAACACTTAACCCATCCTGCAGTATCACCATCCCAGGTTACAAACTCCATCATACACCACGTGCCAACTCTCACTGGGGCGGCACAGCCATCTACATCAAAAATTATATCCCACATCACACAACTCAAAATATTCCACTCCCAGGCATTGACTACACCAGTATTGTCGTCAACTTGCCCCATGCCAAAATCAACTTCACATCTTTTTACGCACGACACGGGCGACGATACCCCATAAATGACCTGACACACATCATTACACAACACCAACACGCATTTATCGCTGGTGACTTCAATGCACATAGCAGGCAGTGGAACTGTCATTCCACCACTACCAGAGGTAGATCTCTTCACAACTTGGTTAGCCATTTCAATCTCAGTCTCCACGCACCTACTACACCAACACACATTCCTGTTGCTCGCAACCAGCACCCCTCTATTATTGACTTCGCCATCACCAAAAATCTTACCTTCCCTATCACCACTTCTGTTATTAATGACCTAAGCTCTGACCACCTTCAACAACACTACTGACATTGACAACGCAGTTAATAAACTCAACAACATCATTTACAAAGCTCAAAAAGATGCCACTTACACCAAATTCAAAAATAATAACTCTTACATCTTACCCACTTACATACATAATATCTGTAAACAACGCAACACACTCCGTCGACTCTACCAAAATACCAGAGATCCCATCCTTAAAACAGCTATCAACAGGCTCAACAATAAAATTAAAACCCTTATTCAGAAAGATAAGCAAAAAAACTGGTCTAAATTTCTCGAAAGTCTTACTTGCGAGGATAACTCTCTTTGGCAAATCAAAAAGAAACTCAATAATAACTACACCCCTATTCCTCCCCTTACTGCCAATAATCAAACTGCGTATACTGACGAGGACAAGGCAGAATGCCTCGCTAGCTCATATGAAAGGCAATTCTCTCCGAATCCCTTCCTCGCAAGTCAAGCACACTTTAACACTTTAACAATGTCAATGATATTGTTAATGACTTCCTCTCAACCCCTCCTATCCCTCTCCCCGATATTCAACCCATCATGATCAACAATATTATTCAAAAACTTAATAATAAAAAATCTCCTGGGTACGATAAAATTTCCAACTATACTCTTAAACAACTTCCTATCAACTGTATTCTCTACATTACGAATCTCACTAATTCTATCCTCAAACACTGTTATTTTCCTAAACCCTGGAAAACCTCTATCATTTTTCCTATTCCTAAACCATCCTGCAATCTTAATGACCCAACTAATTTCCGTCCCATCAGTCTTCTCTCCTCTCTAAGTAAAGTCATCGAACGCGTCATTAGATCACAGCTCAATGACTTCCTTCACAACAACAACATTCTTATGCCTGAACAATTCGGCTTCAGAGTCAAGCACTCCACCCAACTCCAACTTCTTCGATTTGTGGAATTCTTAACTGAAAACTTCAACGAGAAGAAGCCTACTGCTGCCATATTTCTTGATGTCGCCAAGGCCTTTGACAAAGTCTGGCACGCGGGCCTCATTTACAAATTAATTCGGCTTAAATTCCCGTCTGGACTTATCCATTTAATACACTCTTACCTTGGTGATCGTGACTTCTATGTCCGTGTAAACAACTCACTCTCTCTACTACACATAATACCCTGTGGTATTATTCAGGGTTCAGTCATTGGCCCTATTTTATTCATAATATACTTTAATGACATTCCACGCACACTCTTCACATCACTCGCACTCTATGCGGACGACACTGTTCTCTATGGCACTGCACATCACCCATACAATCTTTACAAAAATCTACAACACCACCTCAACATCTTCATGGAATGGTGTAATCAATGGCGCATTAAGATAAACGAATCTAAAACTATTGCTGTTTACTTCTCTAGAACCTTTTCCACTCCTAATAGATTAACCATCAATAACACTACCATTCCCTGGTCTGACGATGCCAAGCACCTGGGAGTTACCATTGACAAACGCATTACCTTTAAAAAGCATATTCTTAATATCCGCGGTAAAGTCGCCGGAATTTCCAAAACCCTCGCCACCCTTCTTCGCAGTCACTCACTCTCCATACACAACAAACTCTTAATATATAATGCTTGTAATCTCTCTGTTATCACATATGCATGTCCAATCTGGGGCTTCACTTGCAAAACCAGTATGAACAGCCTCTCTAGTATCCATTACAAACAGCTCCTTTACATCAGGAACGGGTCTAGATACCTGAAAAACTCCACAATCCTCAAGGATCTGAAAACGACTTCACTCAAACATCGCATTAAACACCTTGCGAAAAAATTCTACACTGACATTAATCACATTCCAAATGAACTCATTTATGAGCTACCTGACTACGATGCTTGCAGTCCATCCAACCGGAAAAAACCAAGGTACTCCACTATTCTTGATGAATAGTCCTTCCGAGCTATAATTCTTACCTCAAAATTTTTCTCTTTAATTAAAAAAAAATCATTATATAATTTTTTAATGATAATTTTATATTGATTTTTCTCCTAAACTTCTCCTAACACCATACTTTACCTCGTCTGGCATATTTTTTTTTTTTTTTAACTATGAACTATTTTTACTTTTATACTTTAACTAGTAATTTTTAATTATTTTATAGATATACTTACCTTATAGATATATAACACTATCCTATTTTATGTAGTCAATTGGACTACGGGTAGACATTTCATATGGCTCTCTCAGGATTTGATATACACCTACTCAAAGCCAGGGTGTGCAGTTGCCTCGCAACTTGGAAGCCCATTAAACCTATCACAAGTTCAAGTTTGTCATTAAAAATGGCAAAGCTTACAATAAAAAATAACTGGTGGGAATATTCGAGCATTCTGAGCATCTTATGCGTCACGTATACGTGTCGCTCGTCCCCAAGGGTTTAACAACAAATTTATTTCCAAATCAGTAAAATATTTTCCTCACGTATATTATAAAAGTAAAATTTGATTCCAAAATTCCGGTGTCATTGTGGCATTTGGGAATTAAAAAAGTGGGATAGATTATATCCCACCGCCCTTCAAGCGGTTAAATAAAAGAGTGTAATAATAGGAAACAAAGCAACCCTGGTTCACAAAATACATGCCGATGGAAAATGAACCGACTGTGTAATAAAGCACTGAGAAGTTTCAATTTTTTTCTTTAAAATCAATTAATTTTTAAAATTTAATATATACAGTAAACTTATCAAAATTATTAATAAGAGACATTAACACTAGTCCTTAAAGATAGCATTACTCTCGGGAATTGCGTGAGTTCCGTAGAAACAAAATTAATGCATGCGAAAAGAATTGTATTCGTGACAAAGAAAGTGGAATAGATTTCACCTTAAAAGTTTGGAAATCATTTTGTCTATGGATTAAAAACACGGTGTTCTTTTTTTTTTCTTTCTTTCTTTCTTTCTTTCTTTTTTTTTGTACTTTTAAAAGTTATACTTTATTATAAGTCTCACACCAGAAATATCACGTACATTACTTTTAAGTATTTAAAACAGAAATTAATTATGCATTATCAGAAATGAGATAAACAGCAAACTATGTATCTAGATCTAGAATATGGCATCCGCCGGATGCCATCACAACAAAGAAAGTAGAATAGGTAAGAACCTGAACTCCGATAAAGTGTAACTATCGCCATCTGAGCATCTGACGCTAGCTTTAAAATTCAATGTCGTTACAAGCATAGGGAGATTTGGAGAAAGCAAGCATACAGTATGAAATAGGGCTATATACACTGGCAATATAGGTTAAAATCATTTTTTTTAAGTGAAAACTCTAATATTTATATTTTAGATTCAATATATATACATTTATTACCCACTAACGACGCCAAAAAGCATTTTTATAGGGAAAATATCAATTATGCATTCGAATAAAGTTTTGAAATTTATTAAAAGCGATACTTTCGTATTTGCCGCAGAAATCGCTAAAGATTTTGCTACTTACAGCAGCCCTTTTGATTCTGATAATTTCAGTGGTTTAAGCACGTAGTTCGATTACATATCTGTTGAATTCGTGTTTAATTTATATTCTATTATTTATCTATATAGTATATAAAAGCCGTTCTTGGTGTGTGTGTGTGTTCCTTATACAAATCATCACCTGCCACAGTTTATCATTACAGAAATTTATTTTTTTCCCTTTTCGAATGTAATTTCTTTCCCGTTGCCATAAAAAGAAATTGCGTATGGACAATATTTTTATAAGCGAATAAAATTTCGATTCACTCACTATAATTTGAAATCCGAAATGGACGTCGCGAGAAAATTATGTGAGTTTTCCGTATATATAATTAAAAAGATTACTATAAGTACGTTTAAATGACGTAGTACATTTATTTAAATGTATCTGGAGTTAATAATTATACTATAATACAGACATTTGAAATTGAAAGAAATTATTCAGGCAAAAAATAATAAAAGAATATTTTCCTAAATGTGACGTCTGTCAAATGCTTTCAATATGATTGATATGTTTTATTGGTCTGTTTTGAGAGGGAAAAAATAACTGCACTTTGAACACATTAAAACAAAGTACATAAGATTTCGCTTTGTCCAAAATAACAAAATGACAACACGATAAAAATATTCAACTTAAACCGGTAAAATTTACAAAATATTTATATATAAAAATATATAGGGTTTTTTTTTTTTTTTTTAAATTAAAAAAATTTTGAAACGTTAGAGACTTTTCTTATGTATGAAGTATGGTCTTTTTATAACTTCGGTACTGCTTCAATTTACGAGAATTACGCAATGTTTAAAGTTAAAGTGTTATTGTTTCTAATTAATTTTCTGTTAATTTTACTGTATGTATTGCTATTTAAACACTTATTTTGCTTCCAGAACAAGTTAAATTTTCTCCGTGCTTTAGCACACAGTCAGTACATTTTCCATCAGCATGTGTTCCATGAGTCATTGATGCTTTCTTTCTTCGTTTTTCGCAGATGTTTTTGTTTAGCAAACATTACATTTCCTCTTAACGACCGCTTGCAAATATTAATATATATTTTTTAAATATATATTATTTGAATTTTGAAAAAAGCCACTTTTCTCAAAAACGCTACTCCGAATCCCATGAAATTAAAATATATTGTAGAACTAATAAAGACTTACTTTCTTTTCATAGTTTTCTGTTTGTGACAAATATGACAAAAAACAAGCGATGATAATTATATATATATTATGTTTAGAAAGCAATTGCAATTTTTTGACAAACATTCAACGTGTGCACCTGAATATCAGAAAATTGTGCAACTGGCACCTACATAAATATATACAAAATGAATATAAAAGAAAAAAGATGAAATTTTTTATGGAGGGCTTACACAATTCCGCATTAAACATTGCCTTTCCTTTACTTAAAGATATAGTCTACGATTTCCATTTTTCGGAGTAGTTTTTTATGAGGACGTTACACAATTTCAAACCATCGATATTTATAGGAAAGGATTATATACATATGTGGAGATCTTTACAAGACCAAATAGAAGTATTCAGATATAGTTTTCGTCTTTGAGCGTTTGTTTAAAATGTGTTTTCTATGTTATTTTGAGCTTTCAAGCTAGGTTAAAGTGTAGTATCTAATGTGGTGTGCAAAAAAAAAAAAAAAAAAAAAAAAAAAAAACAGCGGGTATCCCTATACAGTCCCTCAAATTAATGTGAATCCGATATATTACCACATATGTGTATTTATTATTTAAATTTATATTTCAGTGACTTTTTAAACTGCTATTTAACAACAATTGGAGACAAAACTCCGAAAAACTTTATATTGGGCTAAATTTCTCTATCATGTTTACATTATAACTCAAAGCATATCACATTGGCGTAGGGCGGAGTTTAAACGTAACAGGTGTGAGGGGTGGAGTCAGTGGCGTAGCGTCAGGGGGGGCACGATCATTTTACTACCAGTATAATTATATACTACCTTTAGCCTTATTTAATCTTTGAACGGTATGAATTAAATAAGGTCAAATATAGTATATAAAAATACTGGTAGTAAAGTGATCCGTGCCCCCCTTGACGCTACGCCTCTGGGTGGAGTGCAGTAATAAAGACTTTTTATATATTTTATATATTATATAGAATTTAAACAGATTGCACATAGAAATAAAAGCGTATAAAGTTACAGCTGGAAAATTTCGGCCCATAGACTGCCATTTAAGGAAGATAATGAACATCTAAAAGAGGTAAGGAACTGAAATTTAGAAATAACAATAATGAAATTATATGAGTATCGTATGATTTCTTAACTAATTTGAATAATTGTGTTAAAATTAATCTAATGAAATTGTCAATGAACAACAATTCAAATTTGCACACATTTTATATCACATTTTATATCACATTTTATATCCATACATAACACATTTATACATTATATGTTACGTTACATATATTACATATATTATATATTACATTACATTATATATTACATTATACATTATATACATACATTAATATATACATTAACGTACACATTTATATATCAATACATAAAAAAAGTAAGTGATTCTTCATCTGTTCGTTTCACATTTATATTTTAGAAATTCTTTTTTATATATTATACTTTTTCCGGAACTCAAGTGGATAAAAAATATTAAAAAAAGTCGATTGTGATTTGAACAGATGGAAGAATATGACAGAATTAGGTGATAAAGTTTTGTCAAACATTTCCCTATCAACAAGAAATCCACTACCACCATGCTTTACTGAAACTTTTTTATAAACATGTTTTTTCCTTGCTCACTCTGGCCTATACGACGTAAACAATATCGGGCTCTACGCAGTAAATTCCTCTACATGAGGCGGAGCAGCGTTAGCCTGTATATGGAAATTATTGGGTCATCCGGAAATTTCTGTCTGTTTAGCTCTTTTGAAAAAATATTATTACACTTTAACCACTTCGAAACACACCACATGAGAATTAATTCTAAAAATTTGCATTTTTTATTGACTAAATTAACACAACGACAACAGGATAAAAGTATTCAACTCAAGCCGGTAAAATTAGATAAATATTTTTAATAAAATAATACGTGTAAGCACCTATATTCTGTGATTTGTTGTGTGAATTAAATTTCAAGATGGTTGCCTTTTGTTTCTGTATTTAACTTAACATCATATTCTGAAAATGGTCATAAAAGTTGACCGAAAAGTCAATTTGATGTATTTTTAAATTTTAATTTTACATAAATATTTATACACTATTCAGTAAAAACGTGTGGTTTACCTTGCACAAAAAATTATATACGATATTGTTTTGATGGTGTAACGGTCCAACTCAATCATTCATTTCTAATAATTTCATAAAATTTATAATAGCGGGTGAGCGCTTGTACTAAGTTCTCCTCACTGTGTTCTTAATAAAATGGAAGTTTTCTGACCAATATTGTACTAATGTATTTTCACAAAAAAATTCCTATTAATGGTTTGCGAATTTTAAAATCATGAATTTATTGGTTTGAGATGTCCAAAAGTGTGTCGACCACTGCGACAAAAATGGTGCGTGTCGCATTTATCTTTTGTTACAAGTAGGCATTATTTTGGTACAATTTAGGCATTTGGGACTTGATATTTCTGTCTAAATTCCACAAATTTCATTTCATTCATTCAATTTTATTTATTCAATTTTTAATTTAATTTCTTCTTATTTTAAATAAGTGTTTGGTAAGTGTGTTGGGGAATACTTTCATTGTCAACTAATTATTACATACTTAATCATTATTTCATAGTTTAAGTTGGTGTTATGGTAATGCTTCATTTATGGTTATATATATATATATATATATATATATACAGGGTGAATCTAAACTCTTGGGCAAAACTTTAAGGGGTGATAGTACACATCAAGACAAACAATATTAAATAGAAAACTAAGGGCCCCAAACGTCTTCCGAAGGAGGTAAGCGCCATTAAAGTTTAGGGTCCAAAATTTCAAATAATTATAAAAAAAGGATAAATTGGTCGATTCGTTTGCGGTTTTCGCTAAAACTATTCTTTATGTCAGTATTTTCTTAAAAAGAAATTTTAAAGAAAAAGTTAAAAAAATGTCGATAGAGGGCGCTTTAGACTTTGGAGTAACGAACAACTATTTTTTACCGTTATTTTTCGTATCTGATTAAATGCTTTCAAAAGCTTAGACTTAAACATATTTTGAGCTCAAAATCAGAATCGTTGGGAGTGGTTAAGTAGCGCAAACTGAACTGTGTTCAGGAGTTGAAATTTGAACCCCCTGAACACAGTTCAGTTATTCCCGATCTTGGTGTCGTAGATCAGGCAGAAACTACTACCCCCTACACGTAAAATAAACGATAGAGGGATGACAAAATTAAATAAAAAATTTATTTTAAAAATAAATTTTAAAGATAAAGTTCAAAAATGCCGATAGAGGGCGCTTTGGACTTTGGAGTAATGAACAACTATTTTTTACCGTCGACTCAGACGAGGACCTGGTTGCGAGGATTGCCGTCGTAGCAGGCGATATCCGGGAGATGCTCGGGGTATTCACTAATGTTGGCAACTCCCTCCACCGGCAGCGTGAGGCTGGTGGGCACTCTTTCGAGCAGTTTTTGTGATTCCTCACGAACATCATGCGTGTACCATTTTCTACGTGTCAACCTTCATTCATATTGAGCATTATACGCATACATCAAATTGTTTCTTTTTATTTTGCAAGGAGAAATTGCTCATGTCTGTTATGAATAAATTTTCTATTTAATTTTGTCATTACTCTATCGCTTATTGTACGTGTAGGGTGTAGTAGTTTCTGCCTGGATTAATTTTAACACAATTATTCAAATTGGTAAAGAAATCATATGAGTTGTAAATTTCAAACTGCACGAAAAATGTCCGGGCAAGGATTCGAACCTGCGATCTCTTGTCTGAAGCTGCCATGCTCTACCAACGGAGCTATCCCAGAATGAACTGGATGAATTATGCCCGCCAGATTCAACCGGGATAGCTCAGTTGGTAGAGCATGGCAGCTTCAAGAGATCCCAGGTTCGAATCCTGGCCGAACATTTTTCGTCCAGTTGGAAAATTACAACTCATATTGTTTCTGCCTGGTCTACGACACCAAGATCGGGAATAACTGAACTGTGTTCTTGAGTGGGGGGTGGGGGTGGGAAGGTGTTTCAAATTTCAACTCCTAAACGCATTTCAGTTTGCGCTACTTAATCACTCACAACGATTCAAATTTTGAGCTCAAAATTTAAGCTTTTGAAAGCATTTAATGAGATACAAAAAATAACGGTAAAGAATAGTTTCTCGTTACTCTAAAGTCTATCTATCGGCATTTTTGAACTTTGTCTTTAAAATTTATTTTTAAGAAAATACTGACATAAAGAATAGTTTTAGCGAAAACCGCAAACGAATCGACCAATTTTTCCGTTTTTTATAATCATTTGAAATTTTGGACCCTAAACTTTAATGGCGCCTATCTCCTTTGGAAGACGTTTGGGACCCTTAGTTTCCTATTTAATATTGTTTGTCTTGATGTGTACTATCACCCCTTAAAATTTTGCCCAAGAGTTTATATTCACCCTGTATATATAAATTTGTACTTTAAATACTTTTAATACAAAACTATCTTAGATGTAAAAGTGTCAGACACACCCACGCCCGCATAGATTAAACGATAGTTAACGATTTCAGAAATGTTTATACGCTTTATGCTTATCTCTATAAACAAGTAGGCAAGGAAAAATATATTTTTAAGATAGCAACTTTTGGTAAATGGATTTAAATTTTTTTTCTTTATACAGGTTTCTGCATATAAAGCATGGGGAAAATAAAAAATGGTACGGTAATCCATAATTGTCTAATTTCTTATTTAATCGCATATTTCTGTAATAAAATAAGGCATAGATTCCTATTTAAAAATAGAGGTATTTAAAGTCCGTAAACCAATACACTTATTCTCGTATAAAAACAGAATTAGGTGTACTTGCACTGATTAGAAATACCAAAATCTGCGATTAATAAGTCGGAAAATTCTATTAAACATTTATAGTAAAAATGTACGCACCCCGCGAGAATGTATGTTTTTTTTTTCTTTCCAAGTTAAAATTGTTCCTTATTTAACATGAGAGCAGTCGTGTCTTTTTTTGCTCGCGTTCGCTCTTTTTGTTGTCGGTTACTGCATACAGAAAATAGAAAACAAGAAATAATTTTCATTTCATATTCGAATATTACATTTCATTGAAGTTATAAATTTGTTGTTTGCTTAAATTATACAGTTTTCTCACGGGATTTCGAATATTGAGAAAACGTAAAAATGAACTGCACCCAGTTATCTTTTCGTAGTCTCTTCCACGAATTTTCACTTTGTTTGTAAAAATGTACCTGAAAACAACAACAAAAACAGAGATGTCTTGTTAATTGACTTTTGTGGTGGAAAAACATTTAAGATCAGCTACCGTAAGGTGTGTCCTATGAAATAACGCCTTGAAATGCAAGAAAACAATTAATGTCTCAAAGTTAGCCAATAAAACATTTAGGAACATTTATATATATATTGCTTGCAAATTTTTGGTAGATTAATCTAGATGTTTGTCGCAAATAGTTCTCCGTCGCCCACTGGCATTGGTTGATCAATGATGAATAAAGCCGTCTTCCTTTCGTACAAAATTTCACCCAGTTCCTAATGATTATCTTTGGATCGTCTTGCCTTTTCAGAATAGGAAGCAAAAGTGATATAAATCAGTCCTCAAAAACTTGGTGGTCGAACAAGCCTGATTTTGTTCGATTGTTTCTTGCTCCCTCTGGTCTCCCTCCAAGTGGACCACAATTTTTCAGATTTGTAGGTGATGTAAATTGGTGCGAGCCCTTCCTTAGCACTACTGCATACCATGATTGAATTACAAGCCTTCAACGTTTTGAATCTGTTCAGGATATTTTGCTCCTCTTTGAGTTATCACGTTTATACTTCTAGGGTTACCCACCAAATTCATCGCATCGTAATTCCATTGGTTCTCGGGCGAAATAACCTCTAACATCCAAGTTCATAAAGTATATGTAAATTACTTCTTGATCGGTCTTGGACCTGCCACAGCTGAAATTTTTGGACGTTCGTTCTGTGAGAATTGCTTTCTGACAGTGTCAGTGTGTCACAAAGTTGTTCATCAAGTGTCTGTATTTTGCTTATGTTGCCGTATCTCATATAAATATCAGTTAACAAAGGTTATTTTACACCACAATCTAACTAACACAATAACAACAAAGAATATTTACCTGTGTTAGGTGGTTCTCATTCACTTTAGGCTTCAGCGCACAAAGTATCAGGATTACGAGACAACAACGCAGGAGCAGCTTTCAATGATACACCGACTAAAGAGAACAAGCGAAGTGTTGGAGCTTCCGGCAATGGTCGTTAGGTGACGTGGTACGCCATACTAGGAGGTGGCGCTGTTTGCTTTCCTACCTTAGCGGACAGGGTGGGAGATTAGAAATACGAAAACTAGATCATGAGCGCGTCCAGTAGACCTAACAAAAGTGACCAATGTGACCGGTTACTTACTGGGGTGGTAAGCGACCGGTTTCTAACCGGTCGACAGACCTACTGAACAAAAATGGTATTATTTACTTGTAGCGCCACCTGTATTACATCATCGTAATTACGTCTGTATCACATCATCGTAAATTTTCAAGTAACCGATCACGTGACCCAACTAACCAAGATTTTTCTTCGGTTAGTTCGGTCCCTTACCGGTCACTTCGGTTACTTCCTCTGAACGACGTTGGTTGCGTACCGGTTAGCAGCACTGAACGCTTTGGTAACTAACCGACCTTACCGGTTACGTACCGGTGAGAGTACTGGACGCGCTCCATGTGTCACAAAGTAACCCCATCTTACGGTACATGGAATTTACCCATTGTATTTATCAAGACTCCCTTAATAGATAAGACTTGACAATCCGGAGAAAGTCCGCGAGAAATGGGAGAAAATGTCCGCGGTAATTGCCACTTATTAATTGACTTTCTCCGGAAAGTATCGCCGCCTGGTGGATACTACCGCAGAGTTGCCAAGTCTCTGGCTTTTTGAACACCAGTATATTTTTAGAGAAAATGTTGTTCTTTTAAATCCCAGAATTCTCCGATCAAACAAAACAAAATTGTCTGTACTAAAAAACTGGTATCCAAAAAGAGAATAGAAAAATCTAGCAGCTCTGCTGCCGCACAGCTGCCAACTTTTACGCTTTTTTCTTACCACTAAAATTTAATGGAATTTTGTTCGTTATGTAATCACACGATCTTGTCAATTTAATAAGATAAAATTTAGTATAAAATTTTAGTGGTAGGAATTAAGCGTAAAAGTTGGCAGCTATGCTACCGATACTAGTTCATGAGCAAATGCATAGAACAAATGGAGCTATGAAAAAATTTCATGTCGAAAATACTCCTATTACTGACGATTGATGGCGCTAGTAGCAGGAGAATATAGCGGTCAAAGGAAACTTGCTGATTGTGAGGCCTGATACTATGATAAGGAGGCCTTAGTATTTATAAGGAGAGATGGGTTAGGACAAGATAATTGGTGTGGGCGGAAAAAAAGACTGGCGCGCGAGTCCTGCCAGGTTAATCGGCGATAATTGTTACAAATTCGGCGATAAAGTAAGTTGAATATTACATTCTTTAAAAGTAGTGGTGACAAATGTAAAAACAATACGTACCATGGGTGTGTCACAACCTAAACGAGTAGTCCCGGGTCAAAAATGTATTATATTATTCAGGAGCTCTTCATTGCTTTGATTCCTGCTGACGACTGGAATTTCCTCAAAAAGCGGAAGCCTGAAATACGCTATTTTTGACAATCTGTAATGCGCATAAAAAACGCCTTCTAAAATTCTAGCGCACAGAAATTGAATCTTGTTATATCTTAGTTCAATAGCTCTGACACCCCTTTAATTCATATTAGCAACAGCAAGGAAGCAATCTTAATAGTAAGTATTCAGTCGTTGTGTACACTGAACGTCTTTCTTCTTGGCACCTTCTGTAAAACGATGTTTTGTGGTTATACAAGGTGGCCATAATTCAAGTGAACGTGTTTGAAGGGCTCAACAAGATAAACTAATTGGAATATTTTTAAAAGCTGTAGTATTTATATTATGCTATTTAGAGTATGCGGAAACGAGTTATGCAATAAAAATGATTACTTCGAAAATTTACCAATAGATGGCGCTTACATGTCAGGGATGTTTTATTAGCAAATATTGACAAAAATTTCCAGTAGCGGATGGGGACAGCTTAATGCAACAATGTTAAAGAAATGACAGCGAAATAGAGGAAGGGAGAAGGGAATCTCGTGGGGATTTCTTTAAACTTGGATACTTATACACTTCTTACGGCAAGCTTTTCCACAAAGTAAACATCGATCTTATTTCGTTTTACGAATATTTACAAAGTTTTAGCAAGTTTTTCTTCACGATTTTTCGATTTTTACAAACTTTTATCAATATTTTCCTCCGTACTTTTCTATTTTTACAAACTTTTAGCTATATTTCCTCCGGATATTTCGATTTTTACAAACATTTAGCAATTTTTTCCTGCAGAATTTTCTATTTTTACAAATTTTTAGCTATTTTTTCCTATTAGCTTAAACTTTGTAAATTGTCACAAAACGGAATAAAATCAATGTTTACTTCGTGAAACAAATTTTCACAGGAACTGCGTAAGTAGTGAATTCTCTGCCACAAAGCACACATGTTATGATTGGGGAGAATCTCGAGATTTCTGATTGCTCGAATGCACGAAACTCATTCAAGCAGCGGTTAGTAACATATATATGTACGCTTCGCGTATATTAACCAATAAAAAAACATCGATGCATGAAACTCGCTGTGCAGTATTCTCTAGAATGCATGAAATTCATTCAAGCAGCGATTAGTAACTTATATATATGTAAGCTTAATGTACATTAACCGAAAAAGAATCCCCTGGATGCATGAAATTTGCTGTGCAGCAGTCTCTAGAATGCATGAAATCCATTCATGCAGTGGTCAGTAATTTATTTGTTTACTTATTCGTATACTTCGTACTACAATGTTGGAAAGATTATGTTCTAAAGATTTTGCTTTTAATATTACTTTCACAGACAATTATAAATCTTAATAATAATCTTAATCTGTGATCATTTAAAAATATTTTCGATAAGTGATGCTAGTACAAATGCAAAAGCTTTTTTGCCCCCACGCTTCAAACCAAGTTTAAAGATATACATACGAGTTTCTGTTCTCCCTTCCTCTATATCGCTGGCACTTCTTTAACATTGTTGCATTAAGCTGTCCCCATCCGCTACTAAAATTTCCCATTTAAATCAATATCTTTTGAGACGACTATATTCTTTCATAGCAGCCTTATAATTACTATCATTTTGATAAAAATGGTAGCAACAGAGAGCGGCTTTTTCTGGCTAAAATTTTACCACTCATAAGGCTCTTAAACCAGCTAGAATCATGTGAAATTTATAAATCTTAATAATAATCTTAATCTGTGATCATTTAAAAATATTTTCGATAAGTGATGCTAGTACAAATGCAAAAGCTTTTTTGCCCCCACGCTTCAAACCAAGTTTAAAGATATACATACGAGTTTCTGTTCTCCCTTCCTCTATATCGCTGGCACTTCTTTAACATTGTTGCATTAAGCTGTCCCCATCCGCTACTAAAATTTCCCATTTAAATCAATATCTTTTGAGACGACTATATTCTTTCATAGCAGCCTTATAATTACTATCATTTTGATAAAAATGGTAGCAACAGAGAGCGGCTTTTTCTGGCTAAAATTTTACCACTCATAAGGCTCTTAAACCAGCTAGAATCATGTGAAATTTATAAATCTTAATAATAATCTTAATCTGTGATCATTTAAAAATATTTTCGATAAGTGATGCTAGTACAAATGCAAAAGCTTTTTTGCCCCCACGCTTCAAACCAAGTTTAAAGATATACATACGAGTTTCTGTTCTCCCTTCCTCTATATCGCTGGCACTTCTTTAACATTGTTGCATTAAGCTGTCCCCATCCGCTACTAAAATTTCCCATTTAAATCAATATCTTTTGAGACGACTATATTCTTTCATAGCAGCCTTATAATTACTATCATTTTGATAAAAATGGTAGCAACAGAGAGCGGCTTTTTCTGGCTAAAATTTTACCACTCATAAGGCTCTTAAACCAGCTAGAATCATGTGAAATTTGCGATAAAAAAGTTTTAAAAGTTAGCTGGTAGAAAATTATCTGTTTTCCTCTTATTTTTTTATTTTAATGATATAGAGCACCGCCTATTGGATAATTTTTAATTATCATTAATTTTTTAATTCCAGAGCTTGTTTCCGCATGCTCTAAACAGTATAAATACCAATTTTAAAAAAAATATTCCAAATTGTTTAGCATGTAGAGCCCTTCAAACACTTGCACTGCAATTTTGCCTCCCCCCTGTATTTTTAACGTATATTTTTTAATCTCTCGTATAAATTATATCATTTAAGGATTTGTTACTCATCATTCTTAAACAGAATCAATCAAATTATAATTTTTTTTTCTAAAATATTTTTGAATAGCATACCTTTTTATGTTCCAAAAATAAATAAACTGAATTTATAAATATTTTTTCTTAACGTTTAAGAAAATCGCGAACATTAATTAAATCTTTTATCGTTCAAGAATCATAAGCAGTTTTTCTAACTTCCTTTTGCAAAGAGTGCAGCTAAAAATAAAATCTCATCTGTTCAGTTATCATAAGCAATAAAAATGCAATTTGCGTTTATGATTATTTTAACTATATATGGTTTTGTCTTTTTCGGTGGAATGCTAAATGTTGGAACACAATGGAATAGTTTCTATTTTCAAGTAAAATTGATTTTTGAAGCCACCGCCTTTGATTTTCAGTTCAACACTAATGACAGTCTGTTTATTATTCAAGAGGGGAATGTAGTATTATTGGAAATATAGTTTTTCTTGGTTATGAGCATTTTAATGATTATTTTCATAGAAAATTGGTCTTTAGTTTATTATTTTTTGGATTACGTTAATGAGAAATTATCGTATTTTTCAGCATAAAATCCGCGGTTCAAAAAATTCATTTTAGACCCAGAAATTGTATCTGATTAAATGCTACTTTCATGATCTCGGAATATACTTGACTTAAATTACTAAATAAAATTTATGGGTTTAAATTGAACCAGAAGGACCCGTGCGAAGCTTTCGCACTGCAATCTTTGAGATTATTTCCTGGTACGTTTTAGCGCTAATTTTTAATTAACTGATTTTTTTTTTATTATTATTCAATCACCGCGTTTTAACGAAATGCAGTTGTACTTTCTCAGAAACTTGTTCAAAAACTTTTCGAATACCTCATTCATCGTTGTATGTTTTGTATGTGCATAGAAAAAAAGATGTTGACAAATGAAATAATATATATAATGATTGCTTGTGCGAATAAATTGCCAGAAAATATTTTGCCAAATTTTCTTATCTCGCCAACTGAATCAGATGTTTGGGGAATTTATATGCCAGCATGGCACAGATGTCATATACTCACCACATTGGCACGATTCCCCCCCCCCCCCCCCTCCAATTTGGCGAAAATGTTGTTTTTGAATATTAGTTACAAATAGCATACAATAATAGCATGTGATATTTTATCTACCCTATATATATAAAATCCTAATGAAACGAATTTGTGAAACGATTTTATGAAACGAATTTATGAAACGATTTTATGAAACGACTGATTATGTTTCAGGGCTATTTTTAATAAAATATTAAACGCTTGATTGTGAAATTAATACCAATTGTCCATAAAAATCCGCGGATGTCAAAACTGGTAATAGAATTTTGAAATTGGAATTAGTTTTCGAGATATTAATTTTTTTCTAATTTTAATGACATTTCTGTAATGATGGCAACTAATTACTCAGTTTTTTTGTGACAAAAAAGGGGAAAAAATTGAAAAGGATCCCGTTAGGGATTATTGATTTCTTTTTATTCGTCATTTTCAAATTGAAATTGAATTTATCTTTTGTTTCAATCGATAATGAAGACAAGATTGTGATTAAGTTATGTTTTTCAGGAAAATTTGAAAAAAAAAAATCACATTTCTATCGTCAGGATTCAATCGTCTGTCAGCATTTAATTTAATTTATAAACTGAAAATATTTTGAATAAATTCGTCCAAATGACGTCATTTATGTAAACGCAAAAGAAAGGGGGGGGGGAAATGGAATTAATAGTAATTATTATTTATTGATATCATTTTGTTATTTTTTTTGTAAAATTTAATTAAACGAATTTATAAAATCACTAATTTGGATATTTGAAACGAATATATAAAATAATAATTGCCCAACTGAACGGAAGGAGAATAAAATATCCTGCTTGGTTTTCTATCCTGCTTGTTTTTTTCCGCCAAACTTTTTAAAAAAGCGTCAAGACCCCTATAATAGAAAAACACCAAAAGTTCATTGGGTTTGTTTTTATAACTTTTGGCAACAAATCTACGTATATTAACGAATCTATCCCTTTCTGAAGGTCGAATTACGTCAAACCTAAAAGCAAAGGATCTTATAATGGAAAAGTACCCGATTTTCTTATGGAGAATATTCAAGTGACATAACATGGTGTAAAATTATCGCGGATAGCAAATTTGTTTAAATATCCAATCAATTGATGCCGAATAAATGCAGGCATGCATGCACAAAATATTTAATTAATTTTGTATGATAAATAATTATTAGAAAATTCGTATATACATATTAATTAAAATAAATAATTTACATATTTAAAATAACATGAAAATATGCATGATGGTGCACTAAAATAGAGAGAAAATTAAAACCTGTTACTGAAAATGTCTATAACATAGTACTTTTCAATACCGTGGTTCTTAATATTATTCACAAGCAGATGGAATTTTTCTCATCCTTAAACGCAAAGGAAGAATAGAATAGAGATCGTTGTTATAAAAGTCCGAGAGATAGCCACAATTTAAACCTAACCATTTTATACAAGCTGGTTTTCAAAGTGTAATTGATTTTACTTATCAATCCCGAAAACAGTCAGTACAGCTGTGTATGAGGCCATGATAATCAAAAAATGCCCCATTAAAAGGTTAAAAGCATGGCAACCCAATTACAGATTTACCAATATTTTTAAAACAAAGCACGCTGTCATGTTTTTAGAGGCCTCGAAGTCTGAGCGGGGGTTGGCGAGCGTAGCTCGCAGGGGGTAGGCCCCCTAGTTTCAATATAAAAGTAAAATAACGTAATAAATGAAATTGCTTCTATTATTTAAAAAAAGGAAATACAAATAAATAAATGATAGTTTGATATAAATAAATGTGGATATACATAATAAGAATAATTTATAGAATTAAAATACGAAATAAAGTAAATAAACAATGTTTAAAAAGTAAATAAACAAAGTAAACAAACAAAAGTAAATAAACAAAGTTTTCGCTAAATTAGCGGGGGAAAAATTGCGCCAGTGTGGTGCGTATATGACATCTGTGCCGAAAGCATTTCCTCAGATTTTGCAAAACTGTTAAAGAAATTTCTTAAATACGTAAATCAATATTTGGTACACCACTTTTTTGAAAGCCTATGGGAACTTAAACATGGGGCGTTCAAACTTTGTGGCCCAGCAGCCATTTAAGTGACATCAGACTTCGCTGGCATATTAACAGCTTAATGAAATATTAAAAAATAAATATTTACAATTTTTGTAAATCCTAATGAATGTACATTTGGAAGTTAATCCTTAAATTACGTAATCTACTGGTGCTCCGATTCCGATACAGTACGCATATAAACAGCCATTATTAAACAAAGAAAACAAATAAACAATAGGTGACGCACGCGTAAAAATTAAATTAAAACCCGATTAAAAGCTCTATATTTTTTCAAAAAGCACGCGCAAGAAATAAATTGACAATCATATTTTAATTGCATTACAGGATGACGTCATACGATAATGCAGTATTTTATTTCTGTGGCAACACTGATTTCAGAAACCTTTCATTTCATTTATGAAATCAATGTCGATTTAATTTTGAATTAACCGCAATTTTTAATCGAAAAACATGTTTAAAAAAATGTAAGTGTACTATGTCAGAAGCCGGTTCAAAAACCTTTCATATGGTATCTCATTCGTTGTTCTGTGTTTCATATTTTCTTAGAAAAAGGGATGTTGACAGGAGAAATAATATATATGATTATCTGAGCAGTGGATTATAGGCTGAAAAATACGGTATATTCATTCAATTTGCAATATTTAAATGATTGCAGGGTAATTTGTGTTTATGTTTAGTTTTAATTGCACACGAGTGTCTTCTGTAGAATACTAAGAACGATGGTATTGAAGTTAGTGAACTACATTTGAAAACTATGCTTAAAAGTCACCCTGATATCCGACCCGAACTCAGTAACACTTCAACCAGAATCCGGAATATTCAAACCTTTACCCGACCTAAACCCTTAGTGAAAGAAATTTAATCTATATTTTATTACAATTATGGAAATATAGTAGTCTACAATTATATCTGTATCTTAATTTTATCTTTTCTATACAAAAATGAATGCATATACATTCATGAATAGTCAAATTATTTAGAATAAAATTCCGAAAAGAGTTATATATCTTGAATTTAGACAAGTATATCTTCTATAATATATGAAGTTAATTCAATTGTAAATGTGAAATAGTATTTTTCTCTGCAAATGTTAAACTATTGTAATATTAACTAGTCGGATGTGTCAATCCCAAAACTTTCTTCTATCTCACACAGGTTTCGCATACACTAAAAAGAATCAGCACCCATTTATATGAAGGTCTAACTGAAACTCAAGTTTTATTAAATTCCGTGCAATATTTCTTGAGATATGACGATCGCTAAAATCGTGTAAACCCTGCAAAATTCTGCATAGCAGCGCCACCTGCTGGACAATTTTTACCAAAAACTAATCAGCACCAATTTATATCAGAGACTAACTGAATATAAAGTTTTATTAAATTCCGAGCATTATTTCTTGAGATAGAGCTATTACGGAAATCGCGAAAAATGCTGCATAGCAGCGCCACCTGCTGGGCGATTTTCGCTAAAAACTAATCAACACCAATTTATATCAGGGACTAACTGAATCTAAAGTTTTATTAAATTCCGAGCATTAGTTCTTGAGATAGAGCTATTGCAGAAATCGCGAAAAATGCTGCATAGCAGCGCCACCTGCCGGGCGATTTTTACCAAAAACTAATCAGCACCAATTTATATCAGGGTCTAACTGATTCTAAAGTTTTATTAAATTCTGAGCATTAGTTCTTGAGATAGAGCTATTGCGGAAATCGTGAAAAATGCTGCATAGCAGCGCCACCTGCCGGGCGATTTTTACCAAAAACTAATCAGCACCAATTTATATCAGGGACTAACTGAATCTAAAGTTTTATTAAATTCCGAGCATTAGTTCTTGAGATAGAGCTATTGCGCAAATCGCAAAAAATGCTGCATAGCATCGCCACCTGCCGGGCGATTTTTACCAAAAACTAATCAGCACCAATTTATATCAGGGACTAACTGAATCTAAAGTTTTATTAAATTCCGAGCATTAGTTCTTGAGATAGAGCTATTGCGGAAATCGCGAAAAAGGCTGCATAGCAGCGCCACCTGCCGGGCGATTTTTACCAAAAACTAATCAGCACCAATTTATATCAGGGACTAACTGAGTCTAAAGTTTTATTAAATTCCGAGCATTAGTTCTTGAGATAGAGCGGCCACAAAATTTTTGTCACATACAGACAGACAGACAGACAGACAGACAGACAGAGTCACAGACAGACATTTTCTAAAAATAGTCAAATCGTGTTCAGGACCTTCTAAAACGTATAAATCCGTTGAAAACCGGAAGTCGAAAATTTTCATGAATCCAATACTTTCTTCTTGTAAAGATAGAAGAAAGTAATAAATGGAAATAAGTTTAGGACCAGTAGCTTCTTTTAAATCTAGCATAAACGAAGATTTGTTTAATCATGATCAACTACATAATTTGTAGATCGAGAAATCAGTTCTGTAGTAAAATAAGGACTCCTAGAATGTTGAAAGGACTAAGACTTGGTATTCACATAAGAATATTATTTATTTTAATGCAGTTGAGACCAGGTTCTGTTTGTTACACACAAGTCGCCGGCCTGCAAATATGCAATATGAGGAGGAGGCTTAAGTCTTTCACGCAAAGTGACTTAAGGCATAGGCAGCGAGAGAGTGAGTAGTTACACAATTTCTTTTCGTGATTACAGTGAAGACATGGCAATAATTAGATACGCCAATTAGCCAGATAACGTACTGTTTTAGCGAGAACAATGTGACGAGAGACAGGTGGCGATTGTCCGTTAATAATAAGCCTATAGGAGAAAGATGAAGGAAAATTATGAATTTAAGCACCACAGTGGAGATATGGAATTTTGGTAAACCAGCGAAACCGCATGGTGCATTTCTCATGGGGTTAGCTTAAAGAATTGAGAACTGGCGTTAAAAATAGAATTGGTATGTTACAGATATTATATATGAAAGGCATCTGGGCAATTGAGAAAATAATGAAATACATTAGAAAACATGAAACCTTGACGAATAAAAGTGTAGGAGTAAAAATCTAAGTAAAGTTTGAACGCCGATCGAAAAGAGCGAATTACAATGGGAATAAATTATTTTCCTGTTTTTTCTTATAACAATATGATTTATGCGGTGAGGAAAGAATTCCGAATGAATTAAAGAAAGCTTAATAAAAGAGAAATACAGGGAGTAGCTAGATTTTATAACGCGAAAAATAAAATAATTTTAAAGAAAGAAAATTTAGAAAAAGTAAGGGGTTCGGGGAATGAATTTTATGAAAGTGGAATATGTGAAGTTAAATCAACTTCACAGTCATGACTGTAGTATTTTAAGCGGGACTCATCTAGGATAAGGCTTATAGATTAGTAGTAGCTAGATTTGAAGTTTTGTGATATGTAACAGCTGCTTTGAGCATAGGTCGAGGAAAATCATTGACTGAAGAAGAAAATGCCAAACTCACGACTCTTCTGCATTGCGGGCTGAATGAAAAGCAAATTGCCTCAAAAATAAATAAATCTAAAAGTGTTGTGCACAATTTTTTCTGATCCAATGAACTATGGGAGGAATAAAAGAAGAGAACTGCCATCAAAACTTTCAGCGCGGTGTAAACGGAACGTTATTAACACATGGGCTGATAAGTTCCCGGTCTAATAAAGAAAACACAACTTTTTAACAAAGCTTTATAACTTTATGACTTTATAACTTTATAACTTTAATAAATAACATAACTTTAATAATAAATAATAATAATTTAATAATAATAATAATAATTTAAAAATAATAATTTTATAATAATAATTTAATAATAATAATTTTAAAGATAATTTAATAATAATAATTTTATAATAATAATTTAATAAATGATTAATAATAATAATTTAATACTAAATAACATAATTTTATAACGAAAAAGCTCCAAACAGTGCTCAGAACTCGTTGTTGTTTTTGGTCAAAAGTCAACACGCACGGCAGCCACTTTGACAACAGCTTTTTCATAGACAAATGTTCATTCAAAATAAAACCTACACGTTCCTTGGATATCTTCAGAGTCTGAGCTATCTCCTGCAACTTCACTTTACGGTTCCTCAAAACGATTTTGTGGACTTTTTTTATGTTTTCCGGAGTAACCACCTCTTTTGCGTGGTGCATCACTGGTGTCCGTACGACCACGTTTAAATTCAGCAAACCAGTCAATAATGGTTGATTTACCTGGTGTAGTGTCCGGATAACGCTTATCTAGCCAAGCTTTTGTTTGAACGGTATTTTTTCCCCATCAAATAACAATTCTTGAAATTCTTGTTATCCATTTTTTTGTTTATCAAGAAAGTCGTTCAACTAAAACCACTCTAACGTTTTACCCACACGGCGAATCGTCATGGCATTTTTTCTACTACCTTTTAAAGGTTAGTATTTACTAAAAAAACATCGGTTTGGCGATTGCAACGCCATCTGTGTGCCAGACCGGCAACTTATCAGCCCATGTGTTAAAATGGCGATAAAAGATTGTGTTTATTCTTCTACTATAAAATATGATCTAGAACACTCAGTAATGTCCAGAACTGTTCGAAATGTGTTTAATATTAGAAAGGCGGGAAATTTTACTCAAGTTTCATAAAAATATTTCACACCAAAATTTTTATTTAAGATTTTTAACTTATTTATTTAACTTATTTTTGTGCGGTATTTATTTAACTTATTTTAGGAAGAAATATCCGGTTCGAATCGACATTTTTTCCTTTGGTAGGAGTCAAAATGACTGCTCACGGCCGTTCTAGTGTTAAGAAGTGCCGAATGCTTGAAATATGCAAAATTCAAAGCCAAGTCAAAATTAGAAAAGTATCACATTGATTAAAGACTAAAATTCGCATCGTCCAGTGTCGTTTATAATTAATAAATGTTAATAAAAGTTTTGAAAGGTTTATTGCAATCTATGGCGAAAATTGGTTTTTACTGATGAAAATAAAAACTAAACCTTGATGGACCAGATGGTTTAAGAAATTACTGGCATGATTAACGAAGTGAGCCATATCTGTGTATGGGAGAGATAAGACGTGTTAAGGTAGTTGCTTAGTGATGATTTGGACAGACATTTATGCAAAAGCAAAAACAAGTTTGGTTTTCACCAAGACTAAGATGAACTCATTTGACTATCAAGATAATCTTGGTAATAAGTTTGTTCCAGTTAAAGCTGAACTTATGGATAAGAATTTGGTGTTGCTTCAAGATAACGCTTCTATGCACAAGTCTGTGTAAACTTCAATTTGGCTATTTCCTAACAACATTAAAATTTTGGACTTTCCAACTAAAAGTTCCGATCTAAAACTCATAGAAAACTTGTGGCGAATCTTTGTTAGACAAGTTTATGCCAACGGAAAGCAGTTTGATTCTATTGTTGAATTGAAAGCAGCCATTTGGGAAGCATATAGAACAAAATACCCCTTTCCACATGTAAAAACCAGCCAAATCCTACCAAAAGTGTCATTTGTAAGTCATCCGTGTTAAGGGGAAGCAAACACTTAAAATTAATGTATAAATCTTTTATATACGTAACTGGTTCTACATATTTTCCTACCAAGTTGAGTTATGTAGAAATAAATTTTTGCTTATTTTTTAAAACATATTATTGTAATTTAAAATAAAATAACAACAATTGCATAACTTTATGTATAATTAATGATATTTTAGTTTTTTAGGAGAGAGGTGTTCTTGTTTTCCTCTAGGCTGGGTGAACCACGCGCTCCGCCGATGCCGCGTTATCTAGCGCAAACCCTCCGCGATGTATGAAAACTACATCGTGATGCAGCGTCATCAGCCCAGTCTCTAATATCAACTACAATAAAAATCAGTTACTAGCAACTTAACGTGTGTTTGAGGTGTTCAAGTGTGTATTGTCTTTGTCGCCCAGAACAGCGAGTTCGGCTCCTGCAGGTAACTTTGCATCAGTGTGTGTTTTACAGTCAATATCCTGAGAGTACTTAAGTGCAGTCTTTTTTCTCGTTTCTGCCTATCATCAATATATTTAGCATACACAACATAGCGATGTGTCAAGATCCTGGAGTTTGTCATCTTCGTATGACACTACGTGCAACTTAGGGGTAGCGATCCCAGCACGTGGCACGTCGTCTTTAAGACTTTTCAAGTTTTTCTCATTCTACACTATACGGCATGGCCAGCAAAAACCTTATGTGACAGTAACAAATAACTTTAATGATTTTGTTAGTGGTCCTAAACACTGTATGCAGTGGTGCATATACAGTGTTGTTCCAGCACTGTATTAACCTTTTAAAAATAATTGTTCTAGCTATAAATTAATTTTTTTAACTAACTTGTTAAAAAAATTAATCAACACACATCACTAAATAAAACCTATAGATTTTAATACCAACAGCTACTTTACTATCGTTTGTTAAATATTTAAATTCATGATTAGGTGATTTTCTTTGAAAATGTTATTCTATATATATATATATATATATATATATATATATATATAAATATTCAGCTGAATTGTCATAAGAATATTATAAACTTTTATACAAATCACCAATATTAATCATTTCCGATTTCAGGATGTCGAAAATTATTTTCTTTTCGATTCGATTTCTTTCGAGTGTTATTAGAAATATAATCTCATCACTTCAGATAGTAAAAAGGTCACTGTTTCGTTCACGATTAGTTGAGCTTCAGTCGGAAATTTGACTGAATGCTGAACACATCAAAATTGGAGATGTTTCTATTTTCAGCTGAAATCGATTTTTGAAGTTGTCACGTCTGATTTTTCAATTAATCGGAATGACAGGCTACAAGGTTAAATGTTTTTTTTTCTATTCTTGAGTGTTTTTAAAATGAAGTGTAATTAACGGTTTTAATAGCGGAAATTTGATTTCAATCTTTAAAAAAAGTTTCTATTTTTAGCATTTTCCTCTTGTTTTTCAATTTTTTCATTATTTAGGGAATGATTTATCTTTTTTAGGTGCGTTCGTAATTATATAAATACGTAGCAGCTATAGTCGTCATCTGGTCCGTCCGTCTATCCGCATATAACAGCGCAAAAACTACCCAACCAAATGATTTGAAATTTAATGTATATAATCTTTGCAGAATTTTTTCAAGTCATTTAAAACTTTATGAAAATCGAATCAAAACTTTAAAATACATTAATAAAAATATTTATTAAGTAATTTGAATTTTTTAAAAATTGGTACTTCTTTGTTATAGCAGCTTCCGAGGATTAAAAGTCAAACGACCGAGATGTATCATTCTATTAAATCCTATCATACGTATTTAATTCAATGATATCCCATGATAGATAATGATACTAGGTTGCCATGGAGATTACGTCCGATTTAAGATGGAGTCTGTCATATTATTTCCGTATTACTGAATTAAAAAAACCTATGTATACTAAAATTGTTTAATTATAGCAATCCTATAATCTACCGACAGTTTTTGGATAGATGTTTTCGGAGATATAGATATTAAATCGAAAAAAGTCTAAATATGGATTCCAAGTACTGAAATTTTCAATGCAGGCTTAAGTTTCCCATTGGAATTTTCAGTCAATGTCAACAAATGATAAAATGTTATTACGGAAATTAATCATATCATAATAACAGACGATATAATTAACTTCACTGAAACTAGTTATAGTACGAACGCACCTCATTTGTCACGTTTGACGTACAATTTCCAACTTGTTTTTCTTCTATTTACAGAATCAAACTGATTGTGTTAAAAGAATGTAATTACGTATCCATAATTGATTGGAATTCCTTTTTCTACGGTTTATTCGGCCGAGTTCTTTAAAATAACAGACCAGAAGACATTACCAAATGGTTGTTTCAGTGAATTGTGTAGGCCGGGATGTCGTTCAGATAGCTTAGTCGGAAGAGCATTGGCAGTTAATGCCAAAAATTCTTGGTACGAGCCTCGAACTAGAAACAATATTATCCACTCTGTTGGAAAAATTACTACTCGTATGATTTATTTACCACTTAGTTTGATTATGTTAAATTAATTAAAAAAAATTGCAATGACGGATCCAAAGTTTATTGTAATTACTTTACCTGCGGTTTATTCTGTCGAGCTGTTTCAAATAACAGACCAGGTGTCACTACCAAATGGTTGCTTGAATGAATGTTGTTGGCTGGGATATCGTCCAGAAATTTCAATTAGAAGAGAATCTATATATTTGAAACGAAAAGCACATTCTGTCAAATTTCCACATGAATATCCTCTCTTTGGGCACGCGTCAACGTTTTTGAAGGATTCTCCCCTCAGAAATGGGAAACCTGATTGATTAGTTTGTTTAGCCTATGGGGATTAAAAGGGTTGATTGAAAACGGATGGAGGTGTATCATTGCATTGAAAGCATAGACCTTCTAATATATTTTTGCTCTGAGGTTGAAAGCTAAAGCTTTTTTTTTTTTTTTTTTTTTTTTTTTTTTTTTACAGAACTCATGTTTTCACTACTAAATATGGATATTTTTCGCAAAATTTTAAAGAGAGTTATATAGTTATATTTATAAACAATTGAAATGCCAGAGAGTTCGGAAGATGAGAACTATTTTTTTATTGTTATGTTAAAGGAGCCGACGCGAAAACAAACAAACAAACAAAAAAGCGGGAATAAAACATTTCTTTTACAACTAAATAACAATATTTTTTC
Organism: Maratus michaelseni; assembly: GCA_963931845.1. Classification (NCBI taxonomy): domain Eukaryota; kingdom Metazoa; phylum Arthropoda; class Arachnida; order Araneae; family Salticidae; genus Maratus; species Maratus michaelseni. Next base: position 58,543,148 of record OZ007600.1, on the reverse strand, counting down.
ATGAAATTTTTACACGGGTTGTAAAACTGTTTTATTTATCACCAATAAAAATTTCAAAGAGTTCGTAAAAAAAAATAACTTTTATTTTAAAACGATGAAACGACCTTACGTAAAAAAACAAGAAAATGAGCGCTTTTATTACTAAATATCCATACTTTTTCGCGAATTTTTCATTTAAAAATATAATTTCATACAAAATCGGGTTAAAGGTATAAAAACTTGATGTTTCTTTTTAAATTTATTATCACGGGCCCGGGCAACGCCGGATGGGGGTCAGCTCTCAGCTAGTAGAAAATTAAAGCCAAAAGTTCTGAGTTTGAGTCCCAGACTGGACACATTTCCACTCAGTTGGAAAAATTACCACTTGCATGATTTATTTACCGATTAGTTTGAGTGTGTTAAAATAATAATACAAAAGTGTAATGACGGATCCATAGCTTATTGGAAATGTTTTACATGCGGATTTTTCTATCGAGCTGTTTCAAATAACAGACCAGGTGTCACTACCAAATGTTTGCTTGAGTGAATGTTGTTGGCTGGGATGTCGTCCAGAAAACTCAATCGGAAGAGAATAGGAAATTAAAGCCAAAGATACTGAGTTCGAGTTACAGCCTACACACATTGTTACGCAGTTGGAAAAATTACCACTAAGCATGATTTATTTATCACTCAGTTTGATTGTGGTAAAATAATAATAAGAAACTGGAATGACGTATCCATAGTTTATTGGAATTCCTTTACCTGCGGTTTATTCTGTCGAGCTGTTTCAAATAACAGACCAGGTGTCACTACCAAATGTTTGCTTGAGTGAAATGTTGTTGGATGGGATGTCGTCCAGAAAACTCAATCGGAAGAGAATAGGAAATTAAAGCCAAAGATACTGAGTTCGAGTTACAGCCTTCACACTATGTTACGCAGTTGGAAAAATTACCACTGGCATGATTTATTTATCACTCAGTTTCATTGTGGTAAAATAATAATAAGAAACTGGAATGACGTATCGATAGTTTATTGGAATTCCTTTACCTGCGGTTTATTCTGTCGAGCTGTTTCAAATAACAGACCAGGTGTCACTACCAAATGTTTGCTTGAGTGAATGTTGTTTGCTGGGATGTCATCCAGAAAACTCAATCGGAAGAGAATAGGAAATTAAAGCCAAAGATACTGAGTTCGAGTTACAGCCTTCACACATTGTTGCGCAGTTGGAAAAATTACCACTGGCATGATTTACTTATCACTCAGTTTGATTGTGGTAAAATAATAATAAGAAACTGGAATGACGTATCCATAGTTTATTGGAATTCCTTTACCTGCGGTTTAATTTTGTTCAGCTGTTTCAAATAACAGACCTGGTGTCACTACCAAATGTTTGCTTGAGTGAATGTTGTTGGCTGGGATGTCATCCAGAAAACTCAATCGGAAGAGAATAGGAAATTAAAGCCAAAGATACTGAGTTCGAGTTACAGCCTTCACACATTGTTACGCAGTTGGAAAAATTACCACTGGCATGATTTATTTATCACTCAGTTTGATTGTGGTAAAATAATAATAAGAAACTGGAATGACGTATCCATAGTTTATTGGAATTCCTTTACCTGCGGTTTATTCTGTCGAGCTGTTTCAAATAACAGACCAGGTGTCACTACCAAATGTTTGCTTGAGTGAATGTTGTTGGCTGGGATGTCATCCAGAAAACTCAATCGGAAGAGAATAGGAAATTAAAGCCAAAGATACTGAGTTCGAGTTACAGCCTTCACACATTGTTACGCAGTTGGAAAAATTACCAATGGCATGATTTACTTATCACTCAGTTTGATTGTGGTAAAATAATAATAAGAAACTGGAATGACGTATCCATAGTTTATTGGAATTCCTTTGCCTGCGGTTTAATTTTGTTCAGCTGTTTCAAATAACAGACCAGGTGTCACTACCAAATGTTTGCTTGAGTGAATGTTGTTGGCTGGGATGTCGTCCAGAAAACTCAATCGGAAGAGAATAGGAAATTAAAGTCAAAGATACTGAGTTCGAGTTACAGCCTGGACACATTGTTACGTAGTTGGAAAAATTACCACTGGCATGATTTATTTATCATTCAGTTTGAATGTGGTAAAATAATAATAAGAAACTGGAAGGACGTATCCATTGTTTATTGGAATTACTTTACCTGCGGTTTATTCTGTCCAGCTGTTTCAAAAAACAGACCAGGTTTCACTACCAAATGGTTGCCTGAGTGAATTGTATTGGCTGCGAAGTCATTTAGATAGCTCAATTAGGATAACGTTGACAGTTAAAGCCAAAAATTCTGGGTTCGAGTCCTGGCCTGGACACATTTTCACTCTGTTGGAAAAATTACCACTAGCATAATTTATTTAAAAATCTGTTTCATTGTAGTAAAATAACAATATAAAAGTGTAATGACGTATCCATAGTTCATTGGAATTCCTTTACTTGGGCTTATTCTGACGAGTCTTAACCAACAATACAGATGTCACTACCAAATGCCTGAGTGAATTCTATTGGCTGAGAAGTCGCGCAGATAACTCAATTGGAGGAGTACTAGCAATTAAAGTCCCGGCATGGACACATTTTCCCTCAGTTGTAAAAATTATCACTGATATGATTTATTTACTGGTCAGTTTGATTATGTTAAAAACAAGTGTTATTACGTAAGCATAGTTTATTGAAATTCCTTTATCTGCGGTTTATTCTGTCGAGCTGTTTCAAATAACAGTCCAGGCTACATTAACAAATGGTTGGCTGAGTGAATTGTGTTGGCTGGCATGTCGTCCAGATGTACAGATAGCTCATTTGGAAGATCGTTGGCAAACGAAAACAAAGGTTCTGGGTTCGAGTGACGCTATGGAAATATTTTCACTCAGCTGGGAAATTACTCCTCGTATGGTTTTTTTCAACAGTTTGAGAAATCATATAACTTTGAAAAAGAATAATTATTATAATAAGAAGTAAATAATAAATTTAACAACAATCTGAATTATTTAATGAAATAGTTGTGGTTTATTTAGTATTTCTTAAAATCAGAAATTATCTTTCGAGTGAACAAGCAATAACACTTTTACAGTTTTGCCCAAATGCCGCTCGGACAAGAAGGGTCTGCTTGCTTTATTACTAAAAGCTTTTGGATATCACCAATGGCGTAGCCAGGATTTGGTTTCGGGAGGGGTCCAGAATGTTTCTTCAGGTTATATATAGTGAAACCCGCCAAGATAAAAACTCAGAGTGCGGAAAAACTTCTGTTTTTGAGAGGTTTTCGTCTTAGCAGGTGAAATTGAATGGCATTCTTTTTTATGGGATGAAGGAATATTTTCGTTTAATTCAGAATTCCGATATATGCAGGTTTATCTTCCACAAATTTTACTGTATTTATACAAATATACTTATTTATGTTACATGTACAGTAAAACCTGGCTAAAAGAAACCTGCCTATAACAAAATCCTGTCTTAAACGGAAGCATTTCATGGTCCATATATGGATTACAGTACAATTAAATCTGCTGAAAACGTGCCTGAAACGGGATTTTAAACAGCTCTTTTGTGATTAGGATTCCGTCTTAACAGGTTTTACTGCATTTATAAATACAGTAAATCCTGTGAAAGCGGAACCTTTCTTCAACAGAATCCTGCTTCAAACATAAGAGTTTCGGGATCCCGACGAAACTAAAAATACCTCTTATTGAGGTAGTGCAAAAATAGCATGTAATAAAATAAAGCCAGATCAATCTCTATAATTGCAGCTAAAAATACAAAGAAGTTATATTAATATTTACCCATGAAAAAGATTTTGCAAAAACTATGCTATAAAAAACTGAGCACATATTGAAGAGTTAAATGTATTTAAATGAAGTTTCATATAACATAAACATTTGTTTACATTAAAGTTACGATCAAATAGTTAAGTTTATAACAGCAATTTTCATGTTTAATTTCTTGTCATTGAATTAAGAACTTGTGTTATAATAAGGTACTGGGTAATGAGTTGACATAATTGCCACTCCCGTCAGTCGTTGATTCCCCATGAGAGTTTATGAGATAAGGGCTTAATCTTTAAGAAAATATCTTGCAATTTTGGCTGCACAAATTAGTAATGTAACAAACACACGCAAAATATATAGATGATGTTGGGAAAACAGTTTTATTACAATTGTCTAAAAAGAGCCATAATTGCTCTGGGTTTCACTGTTTTAAGTTTCGCCGTTTTTTATAAGTAAATATTCGACCTCAATAGTAGTTTTCGATATTTGGTCGAGTAAAAAGATGTCAAATTTTTATAAAAATTTTATTTATAATGGATTAGAACTTTATTGGAAGTATCAGATTATGTAAAAAATAATGGTGCTTTCTGCTATTTTACTTTTCAATCAATTTATTTTAAGTGGCTGGAAACAGATTTAGAATCTACTCCAAGTTCAGCAGCAAGCTCTCGGACTTAGGTGCGTGAATTAGCTTCAATTTATGCTTTTAATTTTTCATTGTTAATCACCTACGGTGAATGTCACCATTTATTCTCCAATTATAAAATTCTCTTAGCCACCATGAAATTTCTGGAAGCAATATTAAACTCGTTCATAAGTCGTATTTGGGTTAAATGTAATGTTGAATTCAAACATGTTTTCTGCGATGGGTGCCATTTTTCTCCGAAAGGTACACTGTGGAGTTCTCGGTGGTGGATTGCACTTCTAGACCATTAAAAACCATAAAATCCCAAATTTTCCGGGGGGGGGGGGGACATTCGATGCTCTGTGGTGCATGTTTCCCCCCGCTCTCCCTGAATTCAAAGATGTAGCCTAATTGATATAAAAGCCGTTTCCGCTGTTTTTCATACTATTTTGAATTAGTACAAAAAATTGTGCGAGCTTTCCCATAGTTCTGCTCATAGTTTCCCATTGTAACTGCAGTAAATATCCTTGTACAATGGCGAAAATCAAAATTATATTACTAAATAAGTAAGATAACATCCTGCCCTTAAAAATAATATACAGCAACGTAATATTCCATTAACAATTTATAAAAAAAATAGCTCGGGGTTGAAAAGTTCAAAAACAAAAATCGCCTTATTTTGTAAAAACCCAGAAGAACAACAAAATCTTTCAATATTCCTCTGCTCTTTCTTTAACGATCAACGAGACCAGAAAGAAAAGTATCCAAACAAGGAAGAAACATTGATCCCCGGAAATATTCTTCGGGTTTGTCATGAGATGTATTTTCCCTCTTCATCTGATGACCAACTTGACAAGGAATGTGTTCGGCTAAAGAAAATTGTGTTTTCTTTATCGTTTTCTTTGTCGTTCTTTATCGTATAATTGTGTTTTCTACACAAGTTTTCTTTATCGAAGGATTCTGTTCTCTTGAGTAGGTTAGTCACCAAACTCCTGTCTTGGCTTACTTATTATGTAAAGTTCATAAAGTCAAAAAATGGCTTCATCAGTATGCTTTTACATCAGAAGACAAATTACATTAAGATTTTTGCAGGTATTTTGAAAGTGGCAATGGAATGTTGAATAAAAATTCACAATTAATCAGTCCAAGAATAAATTTACTTTTTTTAAAATTCCAGCCAGCAGATTCAAAGCAAATGACATTATTGCTTGATATAAAATTATAAAATGAACAAAGATAAGGATTGACAAACTCTCATCTATGTGCCGTTATTGCATTCGTGTAAACTCGTCTTTTCCCGCAAGTGTTGGCAACAGTTAGTCCCATCGAAGTCTCTGTTGAAGAAGTTTTGCATTTAATCTAGTTACAGTAAAATCTGTGAAAACTGAATCGCCAGGGATCGTTAACAAATTTTGTTGTTGATGGATTACCGTATTATTCGGTATACTTGTATAGTTATACTTCAGTCTTCGGGACCATGAAATGTTTCTAATTATGAGAGGATTCCTTGTTCACAGAAAACTTGTCAAGAAGGAATCACAAGTGGAAAAAGTTGCATTTTAGGTATGTTCAAGTCTTAGAAGCTATAAATATATCGTGTTGTTTTCGTTGAACCTTGAATTTTTTCCGTTTAACCCTTTTTATCCTGACGGTACTTATAAGTACCACTTTAATCCGTTCGCAAAGAGCGTCCTTTACAGAATTTTTAATCTTTTGCCACCGGTTTTTCAAAACAGAAATTTTCACCTAATTGAATCTCAGAAATGCTGTCATTAAATAAGGCAAAGTTTACAATAAAAAGTTACTGGTGGGAATAATCGAGGATTCTGAGCACCTTATGCGTCACGTATACGTGTCGCTCGTCCCCAAGGGGTTAATAAAACACCTATATATTCGTAATATGACCGTTTTTCCTAACGATATTCACAATGGCACAAAGAGTGTATTTCTGACAGCAGGCAGGAGATGGCAAATTCAAGCACATATCCCCTTTCTTTGCATTGTAGGGATTTTACATTTGCCACCCTACATTCGAAATCCATTTTGCAATAGAATTGACATGCATGTTGTTCTTCATTTGAGTAATTTTAGTGGTTTATTACCGGTTATTTAGTACTATTATTTTCTATTGTTTTCTATACTCTACAGGTGAACATTTTCTATATTTTATTTGAAGTTTACTATTTGAAATTTACTATTTTATTTTATATCATAGGGTAAAAAATTTATGGTGGTTACAGTTGCATAATTAACCACTAAACCACTATAAAAATTATTTTCCCCTTTCCCATGTTTATTCTGCACCAAAACGTATCCAATGATGCAAAAATACAATTAAAAAGTAGCTGAAAAATTAATTCAGGATATAAAGGGTTAAAATAGGTCATCTTTACAGATTTTACAGTAATACATCTATGCTCTTCAGCGGTCTACAATTGAGTGGATACGTATTAAGTTTTAGAGGATACCTGCGAAAACGTAGCAACGTGTTGTTTTCGTTGAACCTTGAATTTTTCCGTTTAACCCTTTTTATCCTGACGGTACTTATAAGTACCACTTTAATCCGTTCGCGAAGGGCGTCCTTTACAGAATTTTTAATCTTTTGCCACCGGTTTTTCAAAACAGAAATTTTCACCTAATTGAATCTCAGAAATGCTGTCATTAAATAAGGCAAAGTTTACAATTTAAAGGTACTGGTGGGAATAATCGAGGATTCTGAGCACCTTATGCGTCACGTATACGTGTCGCTCGTCCCCAAGGGGTTAATAAAACACCTATATATTCGTAATATGACCGTTTTTCCTAACGGTATTCACAATGGCACAAAGAGTGTATTTCTGACAGCAGGCAGGAGATGGCAAATTGAAGCACATATCCTCTTTCTTTGCATTGTAGGGATTTTACATTTGCCACGCTACATTCGAAATCCATTTTGCAATAGAATTGACATGCATGTTGTTCTTAAGTTGTTGTTAAGAGAATGAATCGTTTTAGAATTCATGATGTACGCTGATTTTCTGTTCGATTCGATTTTTTTCGAACGTTTCTAGACATATAATCTCGTCACTTCAGATATTCTCAACGTTAGAAAGGTCATTTTTTTGTTCACGATTAGTTGAGCTTCTGTCTGGAATTCGGATGAATGCTTAACACATCAAAATTGGAGATGTTTCTATTTTCAGCTGAAATCGATTTATGAAATTGATTCTTTAATTAAACGAAACGTTAAGTTAAAAGTTTTAATCATATTTTATAATTTTTTTCAGAATTTTTAAAAAAATGAAATGTCATTAACGATTTTGGAATTCGATTTGGTTTTTTGAACATAATTTCATATTTTATGAATTTTCAACTTGCGTTTTACTTTTGTTATTATTTCTGCACTTTATTTAATGGTAGAAGTTCTGTGATTACATGACTATTCGGAAATAGTTGAACTTGAAAAAACGATAAGGTTCAAAGCCTTGTGTGAATGATTTTTAAAAAACATTTTAAAGTCTTCATTTATTTAATTATTCTGCTTTGAGTTCTTTTTTTGCACACAATAATAACAATGTATTAATAACTTTTATGTTCTGCAAATAAAGTTTACAATTTACTTCTGAAATAGAAAAAAGCACGTTTAACCGTAAATTATTAATGGAAATTTTCTTAAATTGTGTTATATATATTTTTTTACATTTTGACAAATTGAAAAGAAAAGTAATTATTTGAGAAAAAAAATAAAAGTCATTCCGGTCTGTATCGGTAGGAAAAGTAGCTTCGTTATTTCTTGTTTTTAAGAATCCAGCTCATTTTACTCAAACACACGAAGGTTAAATGCGTTGAATCCGATTATAGAAGATTCCCAGTTTTCGTCAATATTGAATTTGGATAAAAAAATTTCAAATCAAATAAATAAATAAATATAAATAATAATAAAAAATTTATCGAGCTATCGCCAAATATTTACGGTGACCCATTTTTGTCGCCAAGTGAGGCAATATATCGCAAAGCATCGGCAAGCTTGACGAGAATTTGACGTTGGTGGATATGAGTATGTAGTTTTAAGCATATGAAAATTGGAAAAATTGTTACAACAATGAAAAAAAAATGAGAAAAACCACGTCCAATAAAACTCATAAATAAAACTCATTTATGGAGGAATCTCTTATTTTTAATCTGGTGTTTCTTTGAAAATGTCAGCCACACTGGATATTCAAATTGTTATATCACAGTTTTTTTTTCTTTTAAAGATGGAAAAGAAAAAAAAATGCCCCGTAATCCCTGTATCAAGGACGAACACTTAAGGGATAAAACGTTTTGGATTTCTAATTTTTTTGTACGTCTTTTTGAATTTGAAATCTTTAAGTTCCCGCCATTTTGAAGCAAGAATTCTTGCAAGAACTCGGTCGAGACCTTGATTCAGTTACATCCAAATCTATTCATAAATACGAATGCTGTCGCATGTACTAGGTTCATAAATACAAAAATTCATTAATGTAAATCAACATTTTAATAGAGAGTAGTTTTGGAGTCTGGGGATCATCATCGGTGAAAATATATCGAATTTTTCTGGAATTGCTTTTCTTCGACCGCTGCAATATTTAGATATTTTAATTTTTGCACAAGAAGCTACCTAATAATCTTCAAATGTTTACAGTGATACAACAATGTTTTTACCAAATAAATGTTAATAATTGAAAATGTGCATGTGCAATGCCAAAAAACAAGTCAGTAACTGATTTAGCTACCATTCTCCAAGTACTTTTAAAACTCCCTTTTTATTTCAAAAACATTTCCATGCGTGAACATATTTATAAAATACTGTGCAGAAAATATCTAGAGTTCATCTTTCTAAATAAATGTGACACTCTTCAAAAAATTGCAATTTAAATTACGTTTTCTTCTTTTCTTTAAAATATTTACTCGCAGGATTTCGACGAAAATATTTATATTTTATCTGTAATATGAACATCACGAGTTTATATTCAACATTTGATGTTGTTGAAACCCGGCATGTAGAAATTTGTTTCCGAAAACTGATTTCGAAACGTGTTTTCGTTAAAGAAAATATTTTCTTAAATTTTTCATTTTAAAATATCTCATGAGTCAGTTTGATTTAGAAAATAAAATAAATGAATAAAATGAAACTTTTAGCGAAAAGAATTGCTTTGTTGATTTACACTGTAAAATAAAAGCAATACTTTTTTAAAAGCAATAATACACTTTTTTAAATTTATATTTTATTTTATGCTTTTTAGTGTTTAATATATTTCATTTTTGTAATTTTACAGCCAGTTGGCATACTTTAGAGAATGTGGTTTTGCGCATAATTTACTTCATTGTTATAACTGTGTTAACAATAAAGAATATTTGGCGATTTATTACTTGCACCTGGTTAACGGAAAAATGCCTTGCAATTAATTTATTAATTTACAATTAAGTTAAAAAACTATTAAAAATGTTGTATTGTCGTAGGAAACGCGGACAAAACTATAACTACAGACTATACTAACTGACTGTAAAATTACTGTAAAAGTAGTGAAGATACTCTAACGTAATCCTTACAATATACTTACAATTCATACAAAAATGAGTCTGTTGTGAATTTTGTTAAAATATCTTCACTACTGTTAAAATTATGAACGAAAATACGACTTCAGATTGAAGTGAGACGACCTTGTAATTTTGACTAAATAAATGGATTTTGACCCTGATTTCTTATTAGACCGGGAGGCGGCAGCACAGACAAGCACCTCATCGAGTTCACGGCTGAAATTCCAGAATTAGTTAAAACTTGATTCGCATATTAAAACGCAATCGGTCTGCCAAGTCATATCTTGGTGGAAAACACCCGAAAACACGATTTTAGCAGTTGGCTCGTAGGTTTACCATTGTGTGTTCCTGCTCTCAGTCTTGATGTCCTGAACCAACCTACTGTAAAAAACATTTATTGTATAAGAAACCAGGGTCAAAAATCCATGTATTTGGTCAAAATTATATGACGTCTCACTCCAATCCGAAGTCGCGTTTTCGTTCATAACTTTAACAGTAGTGAAGATACTTTAACGAAATCCATACAATGTACATACAATTTATACAAAGATGTGTCTACTCCAAATTTCGTTAAAATATATTCACTGCTGTTAAAGTTATGAACGAAATGCGACTTCGGATTGAAGTGACGCCCTTGTAATTTTGAATAAATACTTTTGACACTGGTCTCCTATACAATAAATGATTTGTACATTGTTTAGAGTGGGTTGGTACAGAACACTATAAAAATAATTTATTGTATAGGAAAGCAGGGTCGGAAATCAATTTATATAGTCAAAAATACAGGGCGTCTCACTCCAATCTGAAGTCGCGTTTTCGTTCATAACTTTAATAGTAGTGAAGATACTTTAACAAAATCCTTACAATATGCTTACAAAGATAAGTCTGTTCCAAATTTCGTTAAAATATATTCACTGCTGTTAAAGTTATGAAAGAAAACGCGACTTCATGTTGGAGTGAGACGCCCTGTACATTTGACTATATAAATAGATTTCCGACCCTGCTTTCCTATACAGAAAATGTTTGTTACAATGTCTTGTACCAACCCTCACAGTTTGTACCAAGAATTCAGGATCACTCTGTATATGAAGTTTGGTTCAATTCTATGCATAGCGTCGCACACTTTCCGATCATACAATAAGGAAAATGTCACAAAAATCGCTATCCTAGCTCCCCTTCCGCCGGAATATCTCCAAATTCAACTGGAACCTACTGCACAGAGCACACACGAGGCTAATGAAAAAGAAAGGCTACCGCGGTGCTTTACGCGTATCTTTTTTTACAGACCGCGGGAGTCACATGATGCTCGAATCCACAATCCAGGTGTACGAAAACAGCATCACGTCACTCTAGCGTCTGTAAAAAAAGATAAGTGGAATACACCGCGGTAGCCTGTCTTTTTCGTTAGCCTCGGAGAACACATATATGACGTTTGGTTCAATTATTGCATGCATAACTTCCTATACTTTTCGATGATACAAATAGGATAGGCAGACATTTTGTAAAAACACGTTATTCGTAAATCCGTCGAAAACTGAAAGTTGAAAAAAAAATTCGTTTACAATACATTCTTCTATTACAGATAGGAGAAAGTAAAAAGGGTCCGGTTAGAGATCAATCTCAGCTGTCCTGTGTAATAATTAATATATATATATATATATATAATATATATATATATATATATATATTTAAAAATATTGAAATGGAAATGAGAAATTTGGAAAGAGCGCCTTGATAGGTTTAACATGTGCTCTTTACTGCTATTAGTGGTCTTCCAGACAGCTGTTTTTTTTTTCAATTTTTACAGTTTAACTTGTAATTCTCAGTTTAACTGCAAATATTAGTAAAATTTTGTTTCGTGTGGAGCTCTAGTACACTACAGACCTCTGAATAGGGAAATTTTATTTATATTTATTCCATACATATAGTTTTGTACAGAAACAATATCATAGGACAATTCAAATATCAATTCAAATATCAATTGAGCGCCTTTTATGCATCTTTCGATCAAGCGGTCTCAGACACCGCTCTCGGTAGTTAAGCGACCATTTCTGTCCCATTAAAGGTTAAATACAAGATTTCGGGGGTGTTAATTAAGACAAAGAATTACTGGTATTCAAAAGTAAGTACCGTGCGAACCCTGAAATATGTTTAGAAAAAAGTTCTTTGTTATATCTTTATTGTAAAATTTACAACCCCCCCCCCCCACACCTCCTCACGGATGTAAATTTTATTTTTTATTTTTTCATATTTTAGCTTCCTTAACAATTAACCGAGTCCATGAATTAATCTATTAACAATTTGAAAGTCAATAAAGCGTTGACACTGAAAGAGTTTCAAAATAAGCTCATTAATAATCTCCTCAAACTAATTCCTTTCAAATTCTGTGCATAATTTTTCTTATTCTCTAAAGAACTCTCAAAACATGCTGTAAAAGGAACGCAGAATCTTCAAGAGTTTATTGTATTTAAACCAAACTTTAATTATGAAAGAATAAAGATTGATTAAATTTAGTCAGTAATATGAAATTCTCAAAATCAGGATTAACCTATATTACAGTTTAACAGGATTCTTGTATGTAAATTATAAAAGTCAGAAAAATAAATAAATAAAGGAATAGAGCTGATTCAGATATAAGACCAATAAGGTTAACTGGGTGAATTAGTTCCGCCATATTCGTCGGGATTGCACAGTTGGTAGAGAATTGGCAGATTCAGACTAGAGATACCTGGTTCGAATCCTGGCCCGAACTTTTTCGCCCAGTTGGGAAAATTACATCTCATATTGGCTATATTTATTTTTAATGAGTTGGCTATATTCAGTTAAAGTAAACTTTAATCGATTATATATATTTTTCTACAATTGTATTTAATATTTTACGTTTTTACACTCTTTTATTTAATTCAATTTGGTCCTTGTAAGATGGAATTTTGTAATCGATTTTCCACTTACTTCTCATATGATAGAATTACAAAAAAATATGTTCACAGATGTGTTTCCGATGATAATACAACATTTTAATATTTTTAGGACTTAATTATAAATTAATACATTAATTTTAAGGCATTTTTCCGTTATCTCACCACATGTGATATATAGATATAAACGCGGTTTATGGCGTCATGTGTCGCCATCCGAAAAATCTACAAGAAATTACTCTATTTCTTCCAGTTAAATGACCTATCCTTCATCACTTTTTCTATGTTGCCCATCCAGTCCTTTCGTTGTCTTCTTCCTTTTCTTTTGTTCTATAATTAAATGCGATTTTGGGTAGTCTTTCATCGCTCATTCTTTTAACATGACCATACCAGATTAATTACTTCTTTTGAAGATCATCTGATATGGTTCCCTTTATTTTCATCATTTCTTTGATTCTTTCATTTCTTACTATTTCTATTCTTGATATCCTGGAAGATCTTCTCAGGGCTGTTAATTTCTTCCTTTCTGTCTCCATAATTCTCCATCCCTCTGCTCCATATAATAATATGCTCGTTACAGTAGAATTGTATATATTGTACTTTCTTTTCTTGGATATCTCCTCACTCCATAATATAGAATTTAATAGTTTTACAGCTTTTCTTCCTTTACGGATTCTGTATTTAATTTCCCGTGAGTCTCTGCCTTCTCTATTAATATCTACACCAAGGTATCTATAGTACTCGCAGCTTCCTATTTTTATGTTATCCTTCTATATTAAAAAAAAGTAATCTGGAACTGAGCCAAAAACGAAATGGACCAATCAAATTCTGCGTAGATATTCCGGGTTAGTCTCATCGTTTTTTTACTAGGGACTTTTTTGAGGAGCTATTACTTTTTTCTAGCCATCCTACGGATTCGAAAATCATACCACCAGACGCGAAATATAACAAGCTTTCAGAAATTAAAAAAATTATCACGGTCGAACAATAAAAACTCAAAAAATCTTTAAAAATCGAGTAAAAAGTCTTTTATTGAAAAAGTAATTTCTTTATATTGTTGCCAATTTCTAAATAAGCGCAAAGGATTATGGTTTATCTCAAATAAGAAATGTATTTGCGCGAGACTATTAAAAACAATAATGAAAGTTTAAAATAATAATTAAATGATCACGAGTTGAAAGCTGGAAATAAAGAAAATTACATCATAAAAATTGTGTTTACACATGAATATTAAAAATAAAAAAGATGAATTAAATGAAAAAGCATTATAACCTGATTACAGAAGAAAGTCGCCGTTCGTGATATCATCATCATCATCTTGTTAAAACAGGATACATTACCAGGTTTTAAGAGGCTGTGAAATCAGAACGGGGGTTGGTGAGCGTAGCGAGCAGGCGGCAGAGCCCCCTAATTATTTAAATTTAGTTCTGTCTCATTTCTTCCTACACATAGGTATTACTAACGTTCATGTAAAGTCCCCAATTCTCATATTATTCCTCAATTTTTATCGTCATTTTCTCTAAATTATTTTTACCTTTTGTAGTTATAATTTGGTCATTTACGAATTGCAGAGTAAAAATTGACGTTTCGTTCACATTAAATCCCATTCCTCTGCAATTTTCTTTTAGGTAGATTTCGTAAAAAATACTACCTATTACATTCTCCCCTATGTTGGAATTTATGAAAAATTTTGGCAGATCTACGCCGATCATGACTCCCAGAACCCAAAACCACCCCCCAGTTCAAAACTTTATATATCTATCTATATCACTTTTTTATGGAAACGATAATTTCAATAATTCTGGACAAATATCTTCCAAACTCATACATAAAATCAAGGGGCATAAAATCTCGGTCAAGTTCGTTAATGGGCAAAATCGAACAAGGGGGGGGGGGATGAGGGTCTTTTTGTGAAAACAGAAAAAACCCATAACTTCTTAATTTTGATACCTATCGAATCGTTTAAAATTATTATTACTTCAAGGAAAAGGTCCGAAAATTTATGTATGACATATTTTTGATATCATTAAAAATGGCCTCAAGGGGGGGGGGATAGGAGTTTAAGAAAAAAATAACTTCGTCAATTAACAAGATATCAAATCCGTTTAAATTTATTATACATTATCTTAATATTATTTACAACTTTTATATTGACAACAGAAGAAAAAAATCCCTGCCGGTTCCGCCTACATACACAGGTAGATTTTGAAGTGGGCGGCCTCAATTGCCGCATCATGGCAAAAGGTCATTTCTTCTGCAATTCCCAATAAACAGGCACCCATCGGTCTGCGTCTTCGAAATCTACCTGTGCCTGTAGACCGAACCGTCAGGGAATTTTTTTTTTTTTTCAATGGTTCTTCAACACAAATTTTAGAGAGTGTTCTTTCCTTGAACTAATCTATTAATAATTTTCAACTCAGTAAAGCGTTGACACTGAAAGAATTTCAAAATAAGCTCATTAATAATCGCCTCAAACTAATTCCTATCAAATTCTATGCATAATTATTCTTACTCTCTAAAGAACTCTCAAAACATGTTGTAAAAACACGGAATCTTCAAGAGCTTATTATACGTATTTAATCAAAACTTTTGCTATGGAAGAATAAATGTTGATTAGATTTAGTCAAAAATATAAAATTCTCAAAATCAGGATTAACCTATATTACAGTTTAACCGTATTCTTGTAAGTACGTAAGTATAAAAGCCAGAAAAATAAATAAATAAAGGAATAAATAAAATATTGGCTATATATTTATTTCTAATGAGTTGACTATATTCAGTTAAAGTAAACTCTAATCGATCATATATATTTTTCTACACTTGTACTTAATATTTTCGTTTTAATTCAATTTTGTTCTTGTAAGATGGAATTTTGTAATCTATTTTTCACTCACTTCATCATATGATAGAATTATAAAAAATATGCTCACATAAGTGTTTCCGATGATAATGAAACATTTTAATATTTTTAGAACTTAATTATAAATAATTACGTTAATTTTAAGGCATTTTTTCGTTAGGTCACCACATGGGATATTTCTTAGTCTCTGTTAAAACAATCAAGTCGATTCTCATCGCATCAATCTCTCTCATTACATCAAACCATTTTGATCTAATACCCTGTATATTCCAAGTAGCCAAAATCGGAGGAGACCACAGGTGATAAATCACCAAATATTCTCTGTGCTCGTACAATAATACGAGTTAAAACAACAATGGATTTAATGGTATGCCAATTCACACTCTCCGAAATATGCCAAATAACTGTGACATTGCAACAATGAAACATTTTAACTGTTAAAATGTAGAAAATAAATTATAAATAAAAAATAAAAATTGTAATATATATATAAAAAAACTATTTTATCAATTAATAGTTTAATATTAATTAAACTAGCCGCCACTGGCGACCAGTTTGGTCGCCCTTAAATGTATGTTAAGCATTGTAACAAATTACTTTTATTCATAATTTATTTTTTTCCTTAATCCTTCGCCAAACCGGAAAAATCTAATAGACAAATCAAGAACTTTTGCGATCGTGGTAGCATTTCGCATATTTTTTGTTGTTATATATTTCATCTTTCTTGACAAAAACCGCTTAACCCACTTTATAATAAATTAATCATTGTGTGTGTTTTATAATAAAATTGTGTGTTTTTTAATATAAAATAACCTATTTCATAATAAAATAAAAGTACATGCTGTTTTAGTAATCTCTAATAGGTATCTGAAAATGGGATTTTCTCGCCAAAATGGCACAAAACAAAAATCGCGCCAACTCCGGTGCGTCCGTGACAGCTGTTCCAATTTAAAATACATGACGTTCACATTTTTCTTTAAAATAGAAAATAGATAAATAAGAAAAAATATCATAAATCAAAACATTTGATTTCAAAATTAAAGTATCTTTTCTAATTTGCACACGCGAAAAATAAAAGCTGACAATTCATTTCGAAATTTGATCCATTAAATATTATTACATGATTCAACTTACGTTAAGAACAGATGAAGTTGAGTTGTATAGAACAGAATTATGGTAAACATTGACTGTCTCACTGGTGCGGATTATTTTTTTTTACACCAGGCAGCGGTCCAAAAATTCATTGTTTAATATTTTAAACGTTCACAACGAATGAATCTTTTTTTTTTTTTTTTTTTTTTTTTTTTTACTTTCATGGATAGAGAATTTGAACTGCGAACCTAATTTAAACTGTGAGCCAACGCTTATTTTATAACCACCACGCTAACCACAGGGCTAAGTGAGCCCCCGCTTATTTTATAGTCACCATGCTAACTATTGAGCTTAGTGAGCCCCTAGGTTAATTTATACACACCACACTAACTATTGGGCTTAGTGAGCCCCCACTTATTTTATAGCCACCACGCTAACCACAGGGCTAAGTGAGGCCCCGCTTATTTTATAGTCACCACGCTAACTGGGCTGAGTGACCCCCAGGCTGTTTTATACCTACGATGATAACTACTGGGCTGATTAAGCCCCAGGTATTTTATAGCCATTACGCTAACTACTGGACTGAGTGACCCCCAGGTTATTTAGTCACATGAATATGATTTCCAAGGTATATGTCCTAACTTGATTTAGACCATTGCCTATGGTAAGATAAAGTTCGGAAGTAAATTGGTAAACTCTATACATTTCCCTCGAAAACTCACTTGTATTTTATTAAATATCTGTAGAAATCAGCATAGTATATTAAAATTATATACATTCTCATTAGTTTATGAATCTACTAACTTATAATATCTATATGGTAACTTGGATTATTAGTATTCACGCTTAAACATTTCTTTTGTAGATTTAATATGATAAACACTAACATGAGACTGACTAAACTTTTACCATTTTCATTTAAACTTAGTTTTAGGAAATTTATCTACATAGCTTTAAATTTTACTGTTTACTAAGTCTAATATTTCAAAGTATTATTTTTTTAGTTCTAATATTCAAAACATATTCATAGCGTTTTACATAGTAGGTATCAAATTAATTTAAAGTCATATTAAAAAAAAAATATATATATAAATACTATTCTTACTTAACACGCCAGCTAGCTAAGCACCCAATCGTCTCACACCAAGACTCTGAGAAAAGTGAATGCTTGTTCAGGGCCTTATCAGCTAATATAATCAATGATAAGATTTAAACAAGTGACATGTGACGTCACTGTTTAAGTGATATCACGTGACCATGTGGTATCATTCAATATGTCACCAGTGACGTCAGAGATCACGGGACTAGGTCATAAAAGAACCAATTACTAATTGCAATTAACAATTTACCTCTAATTGATTTGTATAATATATATTATACAATAAATTTATATATATATATATCTATATATATGTTTTTTATAACCAATATGTTTTAAATCATCTATTAATAGCTCATGTCTTGTCAATATATTTTTACAGGACTTGTTATTATATTTTATGCGATAACAAAACGCCGACTTTGATAATATTTTGTCTTTACCAAAAAATGAAAAACTTGTATCGAATACATAGTGGCTCAGTAAGAAAATCTGTCAATTTCATGCATTTGCGAACAAAAATAAATTTTAAAATGTGTCAGAAAGGGGTCTGTATGTATTTGAGAAGAACTTTACACGAAATTCTACTTGTGAATAGGGGGTGATACACTTATTAGTCATGCGATAAGCATAAGTATGGGACCTCTTTTAATTTATGGTCACGCTGTAGCCTAATAATATATGTTTTATTAATAATTATGTTTTATTTTAAATTGTGTTTTTAATAATGTATGTTTTATTTTAAAATTGCTTATTTTATGTCGGAGTAAAATGATATATTCATATGTAAATCTTTATGCCATATAATATAACTGTTAACCTATTACAGTTTAAAATATGCCCACATTATAGTGACATAGTTTGTACTTATTATTATTCATGAATTTATTTTCGTGCTGTTATAATCACATTGGTGTAAACTATTTATGTTATAAAATTTTTGCATATGTATTATAAGGGTAAGTTAAATGCAAATTCTAATCTTAAAGTATTTATTTTAAGCAAAATTATTTGCATATGTTTTCTTTTCATAACATACGCAATCAATGCTATAAGTTTACATATTGAATGAAAAAGGCAAACCTCCAAATACATAATTTCTTGCATAAGTAATTATTATTTTTTAATTGTCACTGTTTCAGTTAGTATAAATTCTTGAGAAAATATTAGTGTAAAGTTTCAATAAACAGAAATATAGTTTACTTAAAAATCTTTTTCAAGCAGTATTATTAAAATTTCTGTATTCGTAAGCATAAAATTGAATTTTGTTTTACTAATTAATATGTAAGGTAGTGTCGATCTAAAACTAAACCGTATAGATTTCTCACAAAATTTTAAACAAATATTTCATTCCTATCATATTATTTTGAATTCTAATTAAAAAAAAGTGTTATTGATTCACTAGTAAAAAAAAAAAAAAAAAAATCTGAGGCATGCGATTATTTCTTATATGTTAGAATATGTTAGTAACGTTTATTCGAAAAGTTCCTAGATTTTATTTGCATGCTATGCTAAATAATGTATTCAGTGTAAAACATATGTGCTTTATTTATATCTTTTGAAGAATTATAAAAAAAATGAAAAAATGTTTCGATTACATATAGTTTCTGAAAAAGGAAATCTGCCAATATCATGCATTTGCGATCATAAATGAAATTAAAAAATGTGTCAGAAAGTAACCTGTTTTGGATTTGAGAAAAGCCCTTAAACCGGGCTTCATACAATCTGTTATCAGTGACTCAGTATTGGGGATTACCTCCGATGCCAATTTCGATAAGAAAGCCTGCCTGGACTTGTGTAGCATGGAAAGGTTAGAGAATTTAATTTTCACATATAAAAAATTAGATAATTAATAATTAAAAATTAGATATTAATTCTGAATGATTTTAGTAAAAAATAATAACTATTATTTACTTCATAAGTTGCATTTATTTCGCCTACGTGCGAATTTTTCATATGAGCTTAACAGTTTTCATATATGAAACATTGAATTAAAAAAGAGTTTGCTGCAAAAATACTGGGGCGCTATAAGAAATATAGCGGGCGGTGGAGTGTCCAGTTAAAAAAATATATTTTTTTTCTTCATAAGTTGCATTTTTTTCGCCTAAGTGTGAATTTTTCGTATACGAATAATAGTTTTCATATGCTCTTGAAAAAAAAAAAAGAGCTTGCTGCAAAAATACTGGGGCGCTATATAAAAATATATATAGCGGGCGGAGGAGGGCCCAGTTAAAAAAAAATATATTAATTATTTTCTTATATCATAAGATTCCTCGTATCTCATTTATTTTATGAAGGGGCCCTTTAGTCTAATGCGAGTTCACACTTCGAAGGGGGAAAAAAGGGGGGGGGTCGATGAACTGAATGTGTGAAGGGTTCTAGTATTTATGCATAATTTGAATTCATTGGATTTTTTCAAGGGACCCTTTTTATTAAAAAGGGGATCTGTCCAATTTTTTGTGAAGGGTTCAATATCTATAACTGTTTCCAGTTTCTTTTGAAGGGTCCCCAAAACGTATAATCATTCCATTCGAAGGCTTCCCTATAACTTTTAACTATTTTTGCATGCTAACCTAAATAAATGTATTCCTGTAGAACCTATTTGTATACTTCAATCCATTTAAGAATCCTATATGTTTTGGCTATCAGTAGGGTAAAGCTTTTTCTTGAATCCTTTTGGATTTTTTGTGACGGGCCTTAGGTCTTTTTATTAAAAAGGGGATCTGTAACTGTTGACTATTTTAATTAACTAATGCACTAGATGGTAAAATTATATTTTGTTTACATAACATTTCGATAATGTTGGAAAGTGATTCATGAATTATGCCACTACGCATGATTTTTCATTCTTGTTTATTTACATATACGTTGAATTCTTCTTTTTATAGTACTCTATACTTTTGAAAGTGCGTATTGTTAGTCTATCGAAGTGCCCCTCTGGGTGAAAAAGGGAGGGGGAGGGGGGTGCTATTAAATTGAGTACAGTATAATTCATGCGGGACCCTATATTTTTTACCATAAGCTGTATCGAATTCATTAAAACGCGCCTGTTTTGACCCAAAAATGTTTAAGTACGCCAATTAAAATTAATTAATTACCCTTTTTAATTACTATTTTTGCATTCGCATCTACCATTCTACTGCACATTCAAACTGCGTACTCTCATTGAGGGAAAAAAAATCTCGCCAAAATTTCTTAAGTTCTCCAATTAAAGTTAATTAATAACCATTTTTAATTAAATCATTATTGACTTTTAAAATTCACCTGTAATATACTCTAACATGGTAACAAATAGCCTACTCTCGTTGAAAAAATATTTGCTTCGAAAAATTTCTAAGTTCCCCAATTACAATTAATTAATGACCATTTTTAATTCATATTTTTTCTAAAACCGAAAAAAAAACCGAAAAATTTCAAGTCCCCTAATTAAAACTCATTAAAATAATCCCCTTATCTTATAGTAGAAATCCTTATCGCACCCCCCTCCCATCGAACCCTCCGTTCTTATCAGTGCTCATGCTCTTATCGCCACCTTCACCTGCTCCACCGCTCACCTGTGCTCCACCTGCTCCCCCTGTGCTCCACCTGCGCCTTCCAGTTTCAGCCTGCTCGACTCAGGTAATGTTGAACCCCCATATATACACTACTAACGTGGCATAAGAGATGTGTGTAACTGTCGTTTTATAACTAGTTTTACAATGTAAAAAAATCATCCTTATTATTTCAGTGAAATGAATGATATCGTCTGCTATGAACGAAACGAGCATGCTTTTTTTCTTATTACGTATACCACGTTTACAAATGCGAATTTTTTTTCTACATCAGACAGCACGGTAAAATTCACCATGGATTGCTTAGCGAATGATTACGTCCATGGTTTAATATTTTTATGACTCATAATGAACGAATCTCCTGTGTTTATCTACTCTAATCGATTGGGATATTCGGCTGTTAACGTAGTTTCCACTGATATTATCTCCAAATCTATACAATTTATACAATTTTGAATGTAACTCATCTCTCAAACAAACAATATTTTTCAAAGATCTTTCTAAAAATGTAACTTTTATGCAATTTTATTCGAAAAAATAATTTTGAATGAAAATGACCGCCTGGCATATGAAAAAAGAAGTGGTTTGCCCGTATTTGTTTTCCTCAGTCCCATGACTTGCGCTTTTATTATATACTTTACGTACGATAGGATTTAATAGAATAAAGAAAACTTTTATTAATATCTTTTTAAGTTTTGATTCGATTTTCATAAAATTTGAAATGACTCGACAAAATTCTACAACGATAATACATATTAAATTTCAAACCATTCGGTTGAGTAGTTTTTGCGCTTTTATATGCGGACAGACGGACAGAAGGACGTACCAGACGACGACTATAGGTGTTACGTGTTTATAAAATTACGAACACACCTAAAAATAGAAAGATCATAAATTATATATTTTTTAATAAATTCACTTGCCTGCGTTTTCTCCAGGTGTAAAAAAAGTGCATAATCGAGTTCGGTGCTCACACGAAAATAATGTATCCCACCAAAAACATCACATATTAAAAATGTAGCCAAGTCTCGTAACTTTTTTACCGTAAAAAGTTCTGAGATAATGTAAAGCCAAGTTTAGCTAACTTATTAACTCTGAAATTTTCATTCACAAGCCACTCCTCTTCTCTACATCTTTAGTTAATGATTATTTTGTGACTTGGCAATTACGCAGCACAAGAATGTGACGAATATAATTAGCTTTAACCCCTTCGCAACGAGCGTCTTTTACAGAATTTTTAATCTGTTACCACCGGTTTTTTAAATGAGAAATTTTCAGCCAATTGAATCGCAAAAATGCCATGATTAGATAAGGAAAACTTAAATAATAATAATAATAATAATAATAATAATAATAACTGGTGGGAATAATCGAGGATTCTGAGCATCTTATGCGTCACATATTCGTGTCGCTTTCCCCAAGGGATTAATCAAATAATCCCATCCCATCTTATAACATAGTAAATTGTAATAACTTCCCTGTGCTGAGTAATTGTCAAGTCACAAAATAATCATTGACTAAAGATGTAAAGATTAGAAATAAATTGTGCATGAAAATGTCTGTGTTAATAAGATTACTAAACTTGGCTCTACATGATTTCCGGTAAAAGAGTCACGAGAGTCACTACATTTTTTTACATGTGATGTTTTTGTTGGGATTTAACATCTTTTTGGAAGTAATCCTTCTTTTCTTGAATTTAGGACCTTTTTGAACATCATACACTAAGCACCTTATAGTGCACCCAGAAAAAGGAATTGATTAAAACTACAAAACATGTTTTGTTGAGTACATTTTGGTTGTTTTAGAAAAATTCAAGTAAAATTGAACCATTTTACTTGAATTAACAAAACATTTTTTGCTGACGATACAACAATTTTTTTTGGAATTGCAAAAAAAAAAAATTTTTGTTGATTCAAACAAAATTTCCATTGACCTATATTTAAACAAAAAGTTTTGTTGGGTCAACCAAATTTTTGTTGATTCAACAAAACTTTTTTCTGGGTGTGCAATTCAGTAATTTATGTACATTTTATTGTGTTTGAAATAGTGTAACATATGGCTAATACGATTATCAAAATTCAGGTTTCATCATTAGAAAGTAGAATCTTGATGCTGAAGTACTACAATTTAAACAAGTTGGAAATTGTACGTCAAACGTGACAAACGAGGTGCGTTCGTACTGTAGATAGTTATATAAATATTCAGATCTTGATGATTTTTAATTCTGTGAAATGAATTATATCGTCTGCAGATTAATTTCTGTCATCTCTCGGTCGCTTGACGATTAAACTTCGGAAGCTCCTATAACCAAAAAGCACCGATTTTTTAAAAAAATTTCAAATTTCTTAATAAATATTATTATTAATATCTCTTAAAGTTTTGATTCGATTTTTATACAATTTGAAATGTCTCGACAAAATTCCGCAAAGATAATCTATCTTAAATCTCAAACCATTCGGTTGGGTAGTTTTTGCGTTGTTATATGCGGACGGACGGACAGACGGACAGACAGACGGACGGACGGACGGGCAGACGGACGGACCAAGCGACGACAATAGGTGCTACGTATTTATATAATTACGAACACACCTAAAAACCGTCTCCATAAATGTTAAGTATTTTAAAAATGCAATACAATATAAAATATTTAATTTAATAAACATTTTAAAATTTATTGCCTTTTTAAACATACTTTAAATATGAATTAAAAACAAAAACTTTTGAAAACGTAGTTCATCAGCATCAAAATGATTTCAAAACATTTTGGGTTTCCTTATATATTTAGTTAAAAACACATTTAGAAAAAAGTTCTTTGTTGTACCTTTATAACAAAATACTTAGCTCTTTTTTTATCTTCTTGTTTTGACTTTCTTGAATAATTAATTGAGTCTTTGAACTATGCTATTAATAATTTGCAAGTCAGTAAAGCGGTGCCATTGAAAGGATTTTAAAAAAAGCTCATTAATAATCTCCTCACACTTAATTTCTTTCAAATTTTATTTATAATTATTGTTATTCTCAAAGGAGCTCTCAAGATTTGCTGCAAAATGAATTCAGAATTTTTAAGAGTTTTTAATACGGGAAATAAAATGAATTATGAAAAGAATAAATTCTGATTAAATTTATTTAAAAATACACCTTTCTTTCGAAATAAAGATGAATGTACATTTCAGTTTATCGCGATTTAAAAAAAATATATATACCAGAAAAACAAGAAAAAATATTATATAACATTCTGGCCACAATATTTTTACTTTCTTCTATCTTTACAAGAAGAAAGTATTGGAAGCATGAAAATTTTCGACTCCCAGTTATCGACCTATTTATACGTTTTAGAAGGTCCTGAACATGATTTGAATGTTTTTAGAAAATGTCTGTCTGTGTGTCTGCGACTCTGTCTGTCTGTCTGTATGTATGTGACAAAAAACTTTGTGGGCGCTCTATCTCAAGAACTAATGCACGAAATTTAATGAAACTTTATATCCAGTTAGTCCTTAATATAAATTGGTGCTCATTAGTTTTTGATGAAAATAGTCTAACAGGTGGCGCTTCTATGCTGCATTTTTCGCGATTTCCGCAATAGCTTTATCTCAAGAACTGATGCATTTATTTTCATAAAACTTTAGATTCAGTTAGTCCTTGACATAAATAGCCTTGACATAAAGCCTTGACTTGAAATATAATGACATTGACATAAATAGACGCTGATTACGTTTTGGTGTAGATATCTCAACAGGTGGCGCTGCTATACTACCTTTTTCATGACTTTAACGATAGCTATAGTTCAAGAACTAATGCACGGAATTTTATCAAACTTCAGATTCTGATAAAACTTGATATAAATAGATGCTGCTTACGTTTTAGTGTAAATAGCCCAACAGGTGGCGCTTGTATGTCTCTTTTTTCATTATTATCACGATAGCTATATCTCAAGAACTAATGCGCGGATTCTCATCAAACTTCAGGTTCTGTTAGACGTTGACACAAGTTGTTGTTGATTAGGTTTTGGTCTAAATCTCCCAACAGGTGGCGCTGCTATTCTGCATTTTACCGGATTTACACGATTTTAGCAATAGTCATATTTCAAGAAGTAATGCACGGAATTTAATAAAACTTTAGATTCAGTTAGACCTTGACATAAATTGGTGTTGATTCTTTTTAGTGTATGCAAATCCTGTCTGAGATAGAAGAAAGTTTTGGGATTGGCACATCCGACAAGTTTTTAGTGAGTTCACTATTTTCAGATAAAGTGAGCCTTTATGAATAATATATATTTTTTAACAGTTTCTTAGTATCCTTTGTCTTCTACATTTTCGACTAAGTAGTAGTTATGCTGTAATATCGAAAAATGATGTGGTTACTTTGCTTGTTTAGTTTAAGGGAACGTTTCCTGGACGATAACTTGGCTTATCACGAAATCCTATGAACGGTGAAATTTAAAAAGCTAAAAATTTAAAAGCTTTGCGTAAATACCTCTCGCTAATATTCCTCGCGGGTTTTCTATTGGATTTATGTCAAGGCTTCCTAATGGCCAATCCAACAACTGGACCTCATTTGCTTTAAACCATAGTTTTGATGATGATGATTATACATGGATTGGGACACTATACTGTTGAAAAATGTATTCGCCTGCATTAGAGATACAGTAGCAGTTCACTACAGTAACGGTAAACATACGTTTACACGATACACGGTACGTCTCTGAGTGGTAACCATAAGGCTTCCACTTTGTGAGTCCCCTGTAAAAATTAATTGCAGGAAATAAACACAGATCGTAGTTATCCACAAATCGTTGTTTATATTCTCTTTAGCTTGTACATCTAAGACATCATAGGATAACAAATAAAACATATTTTTTTGTAAATCCACTAAAGGAAGATTCAGTTTTTGCAAATGCAAACCGTAAGCTTCAAGCAATTCATTAATTTCTGCAAGTGCGTAGTGGGCGCCTGTTTCCTCAGAGTATGTGTTCACAAAATCTTCAGATATAGAGTCTTTGTACTGAGTCTAAAGTTCAGGAATATTTTCAACTTCCCAAATCCACAGATTTCTGCAAACAAAATTGTCAAATAATTTGGCATGCGTATTCTCGATGCTTCAAGCAGTGCATCGTGCCAGTGCTGATCTCATTGAAGAAGTCTAAGATCTTTGCAAGCTTGCTGGAACATTTCATAAATTGTTCCTGTAACTGTCTTTAGATTATTGATATTTAACGAACTTGTTTTTCGCAATAGCAACATTCTAAGGCAGTATCTCTCAAAATCTTGCACTCTAACCACTGGCATTCTGCCAAGTATCTCTCAAAATCTTGCACTCTAACCACTGGCATTCTGCCAATGTCTTGTTGGCCTCTTCTTTACCTCCTTTTACTTACCCATCATACCTAGTATAGGATAAGTCTTGTAGTCGTTTTAAAAATCGAAAAAAAAATTTGACGGATTTACACGTTTCAGACACTAGAGATTCCGAGAAACATATTTTTAGAAAAAAAAATTGCCGTCTTTCTGTGTGTCTGTAAACGCTCTACCTCCCGAACAAATTGAGATAGAGACTTGAAATTTGGTATATATTTAGTATGTAATAATGGGAAGAAGCCTATTGAATTTCAGTAACCTCGATTATCCGGAGATATTTTTTTCGGACTCTCGAAATATTCGTTCTGATGAAAGGTATATAAAAATTTTCGAAATTGTTTATTTTAAGGAGTGAATATAAAAAACAAAAACAAATTTTGCATAAAGAATGAAGTTGATCGGATAATGAGTTGCCGAGATATTTGTAATCCTATTTACCACACTTTTCTATTTTTTATGACCCTGTATTTCATCTAAAATTCAATTCAAAGATATATTTCAATTAGAAATGAGACGCTTAATCCGATGCACTAAACTCTTATTTAATAGGATTATCCTTTTAGAGAAATGAGGGTTTCTTTTACGCAATTCAGTAATAGAGCATTTATAGTTTATGACGTCATCAAGCCACGAATTTATTCGAATTGCAATGCATTTTATAAGTAGTTTACACATGTTTTATTTTCATATTTTATATTATGCATATCCATGATGGGTGAGTATTACGGTGGCTCCCAACGAACTAGTTACATTTTATTATTGTTTCATTAAACACATAATAATGAGGGATGTCAGGCTAATAATGATTATGAGCTTCTTCATCAATATTATTTAGATGAAACCACGCAGTTAAAGTTATAATTTTTATAGATGACCGTGCAATAGCTTCATTCTCTTTACCATCTTAATGAAAAACATCTGTTGTTTTGAAAAATGAACACCTAATCTGATTATGGAGTGAGATTTGTCAGATATGAAAAACTCATTCATACGCCACATTGCCTCAGGGGCACTGACGTATCTACCATCAAGGAAATTTAGCATCTGATCATGATGAAGAATACCATCCTCCTTCTGAAGCTTTACCGGAGCAGCATCATGATCTTTATATACATATTTATAAAAATATTTTACACTTTTAATAGATGCACATACTTCGACATTTATATGAGCATTAAATTTCTTTAATAACCCTGAATTACATTTTAGGTGCATATATAATTATATTAGGTGCATATATTATTTGCACGTAATTATATAAATACGTAGCACCTACAGTCGTCGTCTGGTCCGTCCGTCTGTCCGCATATAACAGCGCAAAAACTACCCAACCGAATGGTTTGAAATCTAATATATATAATCGTTGCAGAATGTTGTCGAGTCATTTCAAATTTTATGAAATTCGTATCAAAACTTAAAAAGTTATTAATAAAAATATTTATTAACTAATTTGAATTTTTAAAAAATCGGCACTTCCTTGTTATAGCATCTTTCAAGAATTAATTGTCAAGCGACCGAGATGTATCGCCAAGTTATCTGCCATGTATGATGTTATAGTCATATATGACGTATATGGTATTTTATAACCTCTATGACCAAGTTATAGTTACATTATTCATTCTATTAAATCCTATCATATGCAATTAATTCAATGATATCCCATGAGAGGCAATGATTTTAGGTTGATATGGGGATTACGTCCTATTTAAGATGTAGTCATATTATTTCCGTATTACTGAATTTAAAAACCGAATTTGTATACTAAAATTGTTTAACTATAGCAATCCTATAATCTACCGACAGTATTTTGGATAGATGTTTCCGGAAAAAAAATGTACTAAATGGAAAAATAGTCTAAATATGGATTTCAAGTTCTGAAATTTTAAAAGTCAGGCTCAAGTTTCCCGTTGGAAGTTTCAGTAAATATCAACAAAAGATAAAATGTTGCCAACTTACATTGTACTTATTTTATTACTGAAATGAATCGTATCATAATAACAGACGATATAATTCATTTCACTGAAATAATAACAGTACGAACATTTGCCACGTTTGACGTACAATTTCCAACTTTTGTGAATTTGGTGTGGTAAACGTCTTTTAGGCAAAACACTGAAGACACTTCATTAAAATATGGAATATATGAATTGATTTCAAATAAAAGGTTCGGGTTGATAAAAGCTGACTAAATACAGACGCTAATCTGCATAATAGGATTGCGACAAAGATAGACATGTATGAAAAATCCCTTGAAGTTGGTCTTATTTTTTGTTAAAAATTACTTGTTTAAGCATTATATTTATTCACTAAAATATTTTCGGGACACTGGAATATTGTATTACTAGCTAACCCGCCCGGCGTTGCCCGGGCCCGAGATAATTACAATATCAGAGAAAGGCGTTAACCCCCTCCCTCCCCAATACCCGTAAATATAATGAATAATTTGTTCAAGAGAACCCACCGTCAACTACATTAACGC
Organism: Maratus michaelseni; assembly: GCA_963931845.1. Lineage (NCBI taxonomy): Eukaryota > Metazoa > Arthropoda > Arachnida > Araneae > Salticidae > Maratus > Maratus michaelseni. Next base: position 58,513,862 of record OZ007600.1, on the reverse strand, counting down.
GATCATTAAAAAAAGAATTACATTTTTCTGATAATTAGAACATAACGAAGACGCTACGCTAAAATAGCCGGCAGATGACACCCCCTTCCCGACCTCAATTTCAAATCTATATCTTAATTAGTTACCTAAATTTTTGTTCATTAGTAAAATTTGGCAATTATTTCCTTTCATTTTCACAAACTAAATGAGAGGGATCGGCCCGAGAAACAGATCTCTTTGTAGTTCAGTTTTTAATGAAAGCAGATCCCTGTCTGAAACTTTCTTGGATCGTTTTCAATGGCGCCGGCAGGATATGATAAAATGTTGTCCTTTTAAAGGTTGGCAAATCAGGGTTATCATTTACAACTTCCAAAACTTTATTTATAGTGGGCAATTCATTCCTCAAAAAGAACTCGTGGATTTTTCTCCTAATAGCATTCCTATCAAAATCATCTATATTTTCTAAAACACGTTTACGTAATTTTATTTTCTTCGTCGAGTTTAACACACCACATTTTTTATACTCTCTTAACAGTCGAAAAACAGAAGCTTTACCTACGCCTGTTATACGAGCAGCATTATCTCCTATATGAGAAATCGGAAGTTCAGGATTCGATTCAAGTTCCGTTTTATATACATTTAAAATCATATCTTTCTCCACCTTACTCAAAGCTTTTCTTTTTACTCTCTTCTTAGGCGGGCTCAAAGAAGAATTTTCACACTCCATTTGTGTATATAAAATACCAAATCAATCGAAAAAAATCGTCAATTTAAAAAGTGAAAGACAAGAAACAAACAGCCGTTTGGGAAAAAAAGCAGAAGCTCAAACAATTGGCGCTTCTGGCACAGCGCCAGGTTTTAAGCATCGCCAATCTGCATGCGCATTTGTTTACTTTCGTTATCTCGTTTCAGCGAACGGAGTATAGGTGGGCTAGATTTTGCTAGCCATCGCCAACAGACACACAGACAGACACACACACAGAGCGAAACTTTCTTTTATTAGTATAGATAAGTTGACTTTTTTTAAAATTCGGTTTATCTTTTTCTTAAGAGTATTTATATTAAATTCTTGTGTAAATTGTTTTTGAATCTATGTATACATTTCCAATTTATGTATTAAAGTATTTATTAATTAAATTTTTAATCACGTTATTTTAGTTCTCAACAATTAATTATTGCTTTAAAAGTAAATGTTTACTTAAAAATTAACGGTAAAAAACAATGTTAACTTTCAAACGCAAATCAAATCTATACTAATAAAAGAAAGTTTCGCTCTGTGTGTGTGTCTGTGTGTCTGTTGGCGATGGCTAGGAAAATTTAGCCCACCTAGAAGGCTGGAAATTTAGATTTAGGTAGTCCAAACCCTCTCCTGGTGCAACATTACTTCAGAATTTTAATATTTTAATTACTTTTTGAAATATTAATTAAAATGCACAAAGAACTCTCATCAAAAATACGCTTTTATTCTCTTGGGTTGGTTGGTTCACTGGTTGGTTGCATCGATTCTTCACAGAAATAATTAAATAAACCAGAGTAGCGATGCATAAATAAGGATTTGTAACTAAATAGTGTCAATATGGAATGAAGTTATCAGCGTAGAGGAGCCCTGCGAATGTCGCGCCACCTGTACATGACAAATTACACATACGTCCCACTGATTGAAATATTTTCCAGGGACATTTTTCTTCATGACAATTAGTCGAGTTTAGGTTTTTTTTTTTTTTTTTTTTTTTTTTTTACATGACATTTATTATTATGATGGAGATTGTTAATACAGAAAACTTTATTTAACAGATTCTTTTTTATATTTGCGGGAATGAAGAGGGGCAAGGGTCTAATTACATTTAAGCTTCAAGGTGTATTTCTAGAAAACAGTTACCAGAAATTCCGAATAATAGTGTAAGCCAAATTTCAAATTAAGTTCCTAGCTTAACCAAATGAATCAATCTTTAAAGATGTATTGTGATCCTCCTAATTAGTTATTTGCTGAAGGCTACTTGAACAACCCCCCCCCCCCCCCCCCCCACCTCCCGGCCCGTCCTTCAAGGTTTTTTCTCTAACTCTGCTCTGTTTCCATATCTCAACAACTATCTTTCCGATTTCAACGCAAGTGATTTCAAACATTATAATTAATTTAATAGTCACTCTTTATAACATTAAACTAAATTTATGAGTAGCGGTTACCACTATTTGCGAATAACAGTTTAAGCCAAATTTGTAATTAAATTCAAAGCTTAAAGAAACGAACGAATTTTGAAAGATGCATAGTGGTCCTCCTAATTAGTCATTTGCTGAAGGACACTTGAACCCCCCCCCCCTACGGCCCCTCTTGCAAGGATTTTTTTCTAACTATGCTCCGTTTCCATATCTCAGCAACTATTTTTCCGATTTCAACGCAAGTGGTTCCAAACATTATAATTAACTTAATAGTCACTCTTTATAACATTAAACTATATTTATGAGTAGCGGTTACCACTATTTCCAAATAATAGTTTAAGCCAAATTTGTAATTACATTCCTAGCTTAAGCAAACGAACGAATTTTGAAAGATGCATAGTGGTCCTTCTAATTAGTCATTTGCCGAAGGACACTTGAAGAACCCCTCCCCCCCGGCCCATCCTTCGAGGTTTTTTCTCTAACTCTGCCCCGTTTCCATATCTCAGCAACTATCTTTCCGATTTCAACACAAGTGATTCCAAACATTATAATTAACTTAATTGTCACTCTTTATAACATTAAACTAAAATTATGAGTAGCGGTTACCACTATTTACGAATAATAGTTTAAGCCAAATTTGTAATTAAGTTCAAAGCTTAAGCAAACGAACGAATTTTGAAAGATGCATAGTGGTCCTCCTAATTAGTCATTTGCTGAAGGACACTTGAACACCCCCCCCCCTACGGCCCCTCTTGCAAGGATTTTTCTCTAACTCTGCTCCGTTTCCATATCTCAGCAACTATCTTTCCGAGTTCAACACAAGGGATTCCAAACATTATTATTAACTTAATTGTCACTCTTTATAACATTAAACTAAAATTATGAGTAGCGGTTACCACTATTTACGTATAATAGTTTAAGCCAAATTTGTAATTAAGTTCAAAGCTTAAGAAAACGAACGAATTTTGAAAGATGCATAGTGGTCCTCCTAATTAGTCATTTGCTGAAGGACACTTGAACACGCCCCCCCCCCTACCTCTTGCAAGGATTTTTAACTATGCTCCGTTCCCATATCTCAGCAACTATCTTTCCGATTTCAACGCAAGTGATTCCAAACATTATAATTAACTTAATAGTCACTCTTTATAACATTAAACTAAATTTATGAGTAGCAGTTACCACTATTTCCAATTAATAGTTTAAGCCAAATTTGTAATTACATTCCTAGCTTAAGCAAACGAACAAATTTTGAAAGATGCATAGTGGTCCTTCTAATTAGTCATTTGCCGAAGGACACTTGAACAACCCCTCCCCCCCGGCCCGCCCTTCGAGGTTTTTTCTCTAACTCTGCCCCGTTTCCATATCTCAGCAACTATATTTCCGATTTCAACACAAGTGATTCCAAACATTATAATTAACTTAATTGTCACTCTTTATAACATTAAACTAAAATTATGAATTAGCGGTTACCACTATTTCCAAATAATAGTTTAAGCCAAATTTGTAATTACATTCCTAGCTTAAGCAAACGAACGAATTTCGAAAGATGCATAGTGCTACTCTTAATTAGTCATTTGCTGATGGGTACTTGAACAACTCTCCCCACCCCGTCCCCTCCTTCAAGGTTTTTCTCTAACTATGCCCCGTTTCTATATATCAGCAACTATCTTTCCGATTTCAACGCAAATGATTCCAAACATTATATTTAACTTAATAGTCACCCTTTATAACATTAAATTAAATTTATGAGTAGCGGTTACCACTATTTACAAATAAGAGTTTAAGCCAACTTTGTAATTAAGTTCCTAGCTTAACAAAACGAACGAATTTTTATGCATGCATAGTGGGCCTCCTAATTAGTCATTTTCTGAAGGACACTCGAACATCCCCTCCCCTCGGCATCTCACTCAAGGTTATTTTCTCTAACTGTGCCTTATTGCAATAACTGGGCTAATAATGTTCCAATCTTCTCGAAACCAGCTCAATTTTGTAGTGCGCCTACTATACAGTAACGTAGGCAGCGGGGACCTGTCTCAGAAGTTAATTCGGAAAGAGGTTTGTTTAGAACAGAATGCTCCCCTGGCGGTGGTAGGGGAAATAAAAGATTTTCTAGAGCGTATGAGCATGCCGCGTATACGGTTCCGAAGCCATCGTAGACCGTGGTCAGAGTTCCGTTTTTTAAGAGATTTAAGTTTATTAGAAGAGCTCGGGCAACGCCGGGTGGGTCAGCTAGTATTTATATAAAATTTAACAACGCTTTATGATTTCACATTGTCGAAACAAAATAAAAAAATGTGATTCTATTTTGTCAACTTAAGCATTTCGATTGTAAAATTTAAACGTTTAATTTTTTTTCAGTTAAAATAAATAAAGAAAAAGTTTTCTCTCGGGGCATATTCTAAACGCTACATCGTCGTGAAGAATCATTTTTTTTTTCTTTCTTTCTTTTTTTTTTTTAATACACATTTTGAATTTTTAAGAAATCTCATGAATTTAGAAAAATAAACTAATCTGTTTTCCAGGCACTGGAAAATTGTTTTATAAGTTGACTTAAAAAAAAAAAAATCGGTTTATCTTTTTCTGAGAGTATTTATATAAAATTTTTATGTAAATTGTTTCTGAATCCATGCACACATTTCCAACTTATGTATTTAAGTATTTATTAATCACATTTTTCATCACGGTATTTAATTTTCAACCATTAATTGATGCTTTAAAAATAAATGTTTCCTTAAAAATTAACGAAGAAAACCAATGTTAACTTTTACACGCAAATCAAATACTAATATAACATTTAACAACACTTCATGATCTTACATTGTCGAGAAAAAAAAATGTGTTTGCCTTTTGTCAACTTAAATATGTCGATTCTAAAGTTTAAACATCATTTACTTTTTTCAGTTAAAGTAATTAAATAAAAGATTTTTTCTCGGGGAATGTTGTAAGCACTACATTGTCGTAAGGAATGATTTTTTTCTTTCTTTTTTTCTTTTCATATCTTTTCTTTTCTTTTTTTCTTTTTTCTTCTTTTTTACTTTTCTTTTTTTCTTTTCTTTTTCTTTTCTTTTCTTTTTTTCTTTTCTTTTTCTTTTCTTTTCTTTTCTTTTTTTCTTTTCTTTTCTTTTCTTTTTTTTTTTTTTAATTAAACTAACATGTTTTACAACAGAAAATAATTTGGTTCTCAACTGTAGATGAATGAAATCTTACGGCAGAATTGTTATTTTCAACTGAATGAAAAGTGTCCAGTAAATAAATAAATAAATATATAAATAAATAAGTGAAATAAATTTTTTTGATTTGTTTTAAAAAGACGGCTATACCAACATAACGTAAAAAAGAACGAAAAATCATGCGTCAAGTATAAATTATGAAACGCTTTTCAACACGTTCAGAATAGTGTAAAAAAATTTCACAGATGAAAGGTGTCTAACTAAACAATTGAAGCATTGGCATGAAAAAGGTAGTAAGTCAAGAAAACCTAATTTTACAGGGGAAGCAAAAAACGGTTTTACACGGCTAAATTGCAAATTTTATTCACAAAATAAGCATATGAGTTCTATGTAAGGATATCTCAGCTTTACAACTTTTTTTTAAATCTACATACTTATTTTAATGTTAAAGTTACTTCTTCTATTAAAAAATCTCAAAATCGATTTTTCTTGATTTACTATATTTTCCATGTCAATGCCTCAATTTAGATAACGCACAACGAATTTCAGAACCCAATTTCAGCAATTGCCACCGGTAAATATTTATGTGTAGCCCTGTATATGATC